>JAJMLC010000146.1:600000-761462 GCA_030569495.1 Pichia cabralensis | reverse complement strand
CCCCGCCAGCGCGCTGTACAGCAAAATGACAGATTTCCCTGTTAATTCCGGTTATATAACAAGCATGACATTCTTTTTGACCAACTTCACAAAGTGTCCAAACGGTTTCCACATCACACGCCAAGACAGCCATGCTTTCAGGAAATAGGGTTTTGTTGAATAAACTGAACCAATCAAACCAATTGCAATCTAATTTGTTCAAAAGGTACCTACTATCGTCCGCCAAATCAGTATATTTAACCTCTAAGCTAATTACTACAAATTCTAATTTATATCCAAGAACTACACTTTCTTCAACCTTCAAATTCAACATATTGAGAACTTTTACAACTACCAGTAATGCATTATCTTACTATAGACCTCCTAAAAATACTATAATGGGAGGTGGAGTATTAAGTAGGATTTGGAGTCGTATACCTGATGGTATTAAATTATTAGGATTAGTTGGTATTTCAGCATATTTTGTTATTTTTATTGCAGTCCCTGTTTTGTTTATGGTGCTGCCACCTGTTATTCTAGGTGGTTGGTTATTTGTTAAAATGAATAAATTTTCTAGAACCAAAAAAATGGAGAAAAGATGGGATTTAGTTGATAATTCTTCATTGGTTTTCAAATCTCGTTTAAGAAGAGATGTAATTTTCGGTGTTCATCCCGATCAAGTCAATGAAGAATTAGTTCATTTTGAAATGGATAGAATCATTGACGCATTTTGGGATAATGAACAAGGTATTGCAGATTCTTTTCAAATAACTGATATAAACAATTTAGCTTTAGGTACAATTGATGCAATTGAATATAGCTATAAATCAACAAATACTTTATATTTAGCTGAAAATCATGATAATAAAATTTTAATAGTTCAATCAAGAAGTTTATACAATAAAGCTTTAAATAAGGAGATTGCTAATGTTATAATGACTATTAAATCACCTATTAATTTTACCGCTGATGATGAACCATTATCTACTTTAACTAAAGGAACTGTTGCAATTGAAATTATACCATTGTCTTTATTCAGTAAAACATTTGTATTGAATACTACTTCCAGTAGTACTAGACAAGGTGGTGATGATGGCGAAGGTAACGTAGAAAGCGACGGAGATGAATTTTATACAAATGCAGATGGAGATATTGTTGTCAAGGGTAAAACTAAAGTTTTATAAATTTCCAAATGGTTCGATTAACGTTATTACATCTGAATTATATTTATATATATGTATATATATAGATATAGATATTTGCATTCCCCTATTTATGAACAATTTATATATTACGTAAATCTACAAATAAATAAATAATCAGTTATGATATTTAATCAACGGTTCTTGGTTTCTTCTTTTCAGCTTCTGCGGCTTTTTCTTCTTCGATTTCTTTCACTATAACTTCGATCTCTTCATTAGTCATTGCTCTTGGAGTTTTATCAGGTCTCATAACAGAGATTTCAATATTTTTTGCACCTGTTTGAACAACTTCTAATAATGCTTTAATTGCTAATTTTATAGTTGCAGCTTCATCTAATGGATCATCACCTTCTTTTGAAGGATAATTTTTCTCTAAAAATTCTCTAACAGTTTTACTACTTCTACCAATTGATTGAGCTTTCCAAGCAGAATATATTCCTGAAGGTTCAGTTTGATATAATTTAGGAATTTTATCATTTTCATCGAATCCTGCAATTAAAGTTGAAATACCAAAAGGTCTTGCACCTCCACTTTGTGTATATCTTTGTTGTAAACCTGCAACATATTTAGTTAAATATTCAACACTTACAGAATCTTCTAATGTTAATTTATGACTTTGAGCTTCAATTCTTGCTTTATCAATTAAAACTCTTGCATCAGCATTTAAACCTGCGAAAGCTAATTGAACGTGATAATCAATTTTATTAATTTTAGTTGGCGTAATTCTTGGATCTTGTAATTTAAGTGTCGTTCTTCTTTCACAAGCCAATACAACTGTATCTTTACCTTTAACACCAACTGCGCAAGTACCTCTTTTAACTGCTTCAAGTGCATATTCGACTTGAAAAACGTGTCCATCAGGACTGAAAATTGAAAGTGCACTATCGTATCCACTCATTAGATTATGGTTTTATATGTATGTATGTGATTGGTAACGTTACCCTTGGTGTAAAAAAAGGTTTGGTGCAAAGCTGTAGTAGCTGCATTTTGCCTTCTGAGGTTTTGGTGCCAGTGCAAGCAAAAAAAAAACCAAACGAAACGCACGCCGCGGAAACTTTTTGACGGAGCATGTTTCTACAGGAAACAGATTCACATAAAAGCTTGAGGTTGTGGATTGTGACTACACATGCTGAACAGACTCTGTGCTTGCTTTACGTCTCGATTGCTGTGAATTTTTTTGGTCGGAGAAGCGTCGGTATGGAAAACGCAGATGATTCGAATGTCGAGCGTTTAGAAACAGGTTCAGATGCTATTTCAAACACGGGAAACGCAGATAAAAAAGAGAATGGGAAAGATTCGAAAAAAAAGGAAAAGCAAAACCAGAACCAGAACCAGAACAAGAACAAGAATAAGAATAAGAAACAAAACAAGAAAGGCCCCCGTATTCCTTCTATGATACCTAAAAAGGATCATCATTTAAGATCTACGTATATTTATAAAATAGGTAAAATCATGTCGTTAAAGAATTTACAAACGCCAGGGAACAAATCGACTGAATCATTTGAAACTTTTTCAAGGATGTATTTACACCATATGGATTTAGTGTCGAAAAAAGCCGTTTTAAAATTACATCCTGATATCAAACGTACAGTTTGTAAAAAATGTTCACGTTTACAGATAATAGGATTTAATAAATCTTGTACTTTGAGAATAGTCAACGAATCTAAGAAACAGGTAGACTCATGTGATACATTAGTAAATCAATGCATTTGTGGGAATGTTAAAAGATTTCCTATTGGTAAAAATCCAGCATATAAGCTGTACAGTGAACAAGAAGGTAAATTGTTTGAAGCGCCGGATAATAATAAAAGGCGATAAGTTATAGATTTGGATTTTCCGATATTTTTATATAATACAAATTAGATAAATATTTAAAAAGCTGAATTTAATCTCATTATAAAATCGCCAGAAACTACAGGGTATTTTTGTTTTAAAATTTCAGCTTCTTCGATTAAATTATCACGTAGTTTATTTGTCATTTCGTCTCTAATTTTACAAGCAGCTTCGAAATCTGGTAATTTAGTCCAGCCTTTCATTTCATCATCTTCAGTATCTATATCGATATCACCAAGCATTAGTAAATTTTCACCTCTAATTATATAAGTTGTTGAATTTTCAGTTTCTGAGTATTCTTTAGATTTTGCAAAATAAACTCTTTCGATAGCGTTGTGAATTACCAAATTACCAAATTGGTCAAAAGTTCTGAGTACTCCAATAATAACTGAACCGCCAACAACGACAGCTGAAACTTTCCTATCCACTAAACCTATTATCGAAGCAGCAGTTGTAAACGGATATGATTCTAGGTAAATATCTTCTTGTGACTGTATATGTGACATATTTGATAGCTGACGTATACCGGTGTTGTTGTCTTGACACACACTGTAGTTTTCCCCTCTTCTCTTGCTACACTGGCACGGTGTGCCAACAGTGTATAGCTTGTGTATTAATTTTGGGTTCTGCTGTTCGTCACATCGGAAAGAGAAAAAAAATGTGTGAGACGGCGCCGCGTCCATCGACGCTTCTGCAAGATGCACACTGTGTAAGAGGACCAAACCACTTTCAAGACACACTGAAAAGGGTATCTGGGATGTACAAGAATTCATTTTATTTAGTCATATACAAAAAAGGAGGAGAAAAAGAGAAAACTTTAGGCAGCAATGGCAGTTATATAGCCAATCAGCATTTTTCAGTTTCTTTCAGTTTTCTGGGGGGGTAAAATCATAAAAATTGTTTAGCTTTTCTTCTGTACTCGTTACAGTCTCTTAGCCATTGTCTATAGTCCTTCAAAGATGAAATTTTTTCACCGTAATAATCAGGCACTGGATTGTTCATACTTTGTCTGGAAGCGTCAACTCTCATTTTAGCAATATGTTTTAAAAATAATTTTTGTTTAACGTTATAAGTTTTCATTATATTTCTATTAAGCAGAGCAAATAATGGATCACCAACTAGCGAAGGACCAACCATGAAACCTATAAAACCAGTTGATAAAATTGCACCGATGTAAACTGTGAAAATGTCTAATCCGAATAACATTTCAGTTGGGTCAATTTCAATCGTGCTGAAATATGAGAATGCACCACCCATTGAGAGGAAAGCGGCAGCAATTGATCCCACAGTACCTAATCTGCCTTGTTGTTTCCTTAATTTCAGGAACTCTTCCCATGTTAGTTTTTGAGCTAATTCTAATTCTTCATGTGTTGGTTCATATTTTGAGTGCTTTGAAGCTAAACTCGAATTAAAACGTAATCCTGTGAGAATATTTGACTTAAATAGTAAGCTAGGTTTAGCAACCCTAATACCGATATTTCTTACTGCAAGCATCTTGTGTTGTTATAGCAGTATTTCCCTCTATCTAGTAAGAAAACAGGAGAGTGTAGCTATGTCATCAGCACCGGTACCCAAGTCGTAGCACTCTACTGGGAAAAAAAGGGGGATTTTTCTTTTTCCTGAGAAATCCTCGATACCAGCTCGCGGCGACGATCGACGGCTGCCGGTGCTGTGTGTTCCCAAGTGTAAATTTAAAGTTGTTGTTTGTTTTTTCGATTTATATATAATACATAAAGTTGCATTTGTTATAAAGAAACTGTGTAAGAATGAATAAATAATAAATGACACTATAGAAAAGATACTGAATTCCGCCCAATTTTTTTTTTTTTATTTTTTTTTTTTGCATTTTTGCATTTTTGCATTTTTGCATTTTTGCATTTTCTTGCTAGCTATGGTGAAGGTATTTTAAAACGTAAAAAGGTTATCGTGAGATGCATAAGTTGAAATGAGAAAGTGAGATAAACTAATCTTCAACGTGTTCTAACATTTCTGGCATTTTCTCCATTGGGAAATCTTCATAAATAATTTTATAAGTTACATCAAATAATGGAAATTCATTTATTTTACCCATATTTGATAAATATTCATAAACTTCTTTACAAGTATATCTACCTTGACATGATTGACCATTAAGTAATTTCTCTTCAGCTTCAGCTGCAGAAACTTTATTTTGTGCCATATATTTACCAACTCTAATATTACGACCACCTGAACAAGTAGTTATTAAATCTGCAACACCTGCAGATTCATTTGTAAAAGTTGTTGGTTCAGCTGATGAGAAAAACATTTGAGCAAATTGAATTGTTTCACATAAACCAATTCTCATTACAGCAGATTTTGCATTATCACCCCAACCTAAACCTTCAACAAAACCTGCAGCCATTGCAACAACATTTTTTAAAGCACCAGCAATTGAAACACCTTCAACGTCACTAATAACTCTAACATGAAAATAAGGTCTATGAAATAATGATCTTAAAATTTGATGATCAATATCTTTACCTTTACCTCTAAAATTATCAGGTATATTATAAGCAACAGTTGTTTCAGACCATTTACATTGTGCAACTTCAGGAGCTAAATTGGCTCCAGATAAAGCACCACAATAAATACCTAATTCTTCAGTTATATAAGTTGATAATAATTTACAACCATTTGGTGTAACATCTAAACCTTTTAAACAAGAAATAGCTCTTGAATTTGGATTAACTTTACCTTTTAATTGAGATAAAATTCTTGGTAAAAATTGATGAGGTATATTAAAAATAATTAAATCAGCATCAGAAACTGATTCAACAATATCAGGTACTGCAATAACATTTGCAGGTAATTTAATACCTGGTAAATATTTAACATTTTCATGTTTGGTATTTATAATTGAAGTTAATTTTTCACCATTAATTAATTCTTCATAAACCCACATTTTAACATCTCTATGAAATTGCAAAGGTCTTTCAACTGTATTTTCTGCAACAACTTTTGCAATAGTTGAACCCCAATTACCTGAACCTATAACTGTAACTTTAAAAGGCTTTTCAGGGTAATCTTCAGGATCTAAAGAAGTAGAATCTTTACGATGAGGAGAAATAGTTGATGCGATAGTTGATAATCTTTCAGCAGGAGAAACCATATTTAATTTTGTATTTGAATTTGAATTTGTATTTGAATTTGTATTTGTATTTAGTAATTTAACTGTATTGTTAAGTTTTGGAAATGAGTTAAAATTTCTAGTAGTGATGTAATTTAATGCCTTATTAATGAAACTAAGACTTTGATTGTTGCAAAACATAAAAGGAAATAAAGGAAAGGAGAAGGAGAAGAAGAAGAAGAAGAAAAGAGGAACAGATAAGGGAAACGGTTGCAAGAGACGTGAAAAAGGAAAAGTGGGAAGGCAAGAGTATTTAAATAGCTAAGGTATGCAGGTCGAAATCAAAAGCTTAAACAATGCAGAGACGACGCCAATTAATCGAAACGGGAAAAAGAAAAGAAAAAAGGTAGTGAAAGTGAAAATGAAAGTGAAAATGAAAAGTGGTATACGTAATTTGCAACTTTTTTCGTCATCTCCAGTTTTCCAGTTTTCCAGTTTTTTTTTGTTTTTTTTGCTTTTTTTCCTCTTTTCGCTCTTTTCCAAACACTGCACGCGTGATATAGCACACACACAGTCTGCGGTTCCACGTCGATAGACCCCTGCGCCTCTCTGCTGTCCGCCTCTGCTCCTGCTATTGCCATTGCGGGCAGGAGCACTTTTTGTTGGGTGGTCCGTCTCAGCAGCTGGTGAGCTCGGTTCAAATGCAGACAGTGTTGAGCACACCTTGCCAGTGCTTGCCAGTGGCTGCCAGTGGCTGCAGATAAGGGGGGCCACTCTACACAGTTTGTTATCTATCGCAAGCTGCACAGCTTCAGAGATAGCCTCCGTTTTGACACATTGTCTAGCACCTGCACAGACTTGAATTCAATGACGTAGCCATTATCTGTCAGTCTGCACACTGGCAGAGCGAGAGGTATCACGTGAACGGCTACGTAACCATTTCACAACAAGATGCAGCCTGCAAATTGCATATTTCCCGCAATGACGTAGTGCTGCCGCCTCCCCCCCCCCAAGCTGGAAACTTCGCCTGCCCGTTTCGTGATGTCTCGGTTTCGTTTGGTACGTGTCGTGTGTCGTGTGTCGTGTGTCGTGTCGTTTCTTTTCTTTTCTTTACTTTACTTTACCTTCCTGTTCGTTGCATCCCGGGCTAGCTGCCACAGAAGATAACCGTTTGCTCGTGCAGCCCGCTCACTGTGCACAGTGATGTTTGTACGGATCATCTGCTACAGCACTGGTGCAGCACTGGTGCAGCTAGCTGTACGGTGCCAAAAACTCTGGCTCGGCAGTTTCTTGTTCTTGGACTCAATCAATTATCCCTTTCGGGTAATTGCCCCTGTTTGGCGCTTTAGGCTGCGTAAGCGCTCTTCTTCTTCTTCTTCTTCCATACACCGAGTTTGTCCTATAACAGCTATCGTATTTTACTCGTTCGCAGATACATGTATATACACAAATACTGCTACATTGCTTTCGGGAGCATATATAATGCCCTGTCGTTTGCGCTTTACACATATCTTTCTTGCATGTGTACACGAATCTTCTTAACAACGCGTTTATCAAAATATAGGAAAGTATAAAATGTCTGTATATTCATACAAATATAGTATATTCATATACATATATATATATCTGGGGTAACAAAAAAAACAGGAAAAAAACGGCTTTTTCAACTTCTTTTTTTTTTTTTTTCTTTCTTTTTTCCCCTAAGATTTTAAACCACCACCTTTAAAATTCTGGTTTGCCAATTGATGTGCCTTCGCCAGTTGGTGATAAAAGCTGAATTCCGTTAGCTCTAACATTTTCAACTAATTCCCATAACGCACTTCTAACTTCACCTTGTTTACTCTTATTTATTTTTTCGTCTTCAACTGACATTTCAACATCTTCACTGTTCTTCTTCTTATTACTTTTATTCCTCATTTCAATATATTTTGAATTTCTTTCAAGTTTTTTAGCCTTCTTTTTAGACATAATAGTATTTGCAATAACTCCACCTGCATGTGTTATTGGTATAAGTTCTGTTATCCCAGTTGATGCTTTAATACTAGTAAATTGTTGACGTCCACGACTAACCCTTTTCTTTGACGCTAAATGCGATTTCCTTTGACGAATTAAATTGTCTTTGGGTTTATTAATACTGTTCTTAGATGGCATCTCGTTTCTCTATATACTCTTTGCAATAATCCCTGTCCCGTAGAAAAAAAATACTGTTCAATCCTGTAACAATAGTAAGGATAAAAATTTTCTGATACGAAAAAAAAAAAATTTTTTTCCTTTTTTTTCACCAAAAAAAAATTTCATGTTGCGAAATCACTCTGACACGACACGCACTTGTGTTGTATACACAGATATCTGTCAATCACTGCTAGAGTACCCAAAAACACTCCTTGTAACTGTTATAACTCTACATTATTAGACACGGTGAATGCTAATGGCATTTTAATAGCCAATAATTATTTATTCGTAAAAAATTTACAAAACAAATATGTATTTTACAATATCTTTACACTTTCTCAAATTTCCTTGTACAAAACAGCAATAACAAAGAAAAAAAAAACAGACAAAGCACCGACGCGTCGTTTTCTCATTCATATTACTATATCAATACCTTTTCATACAATACGTCAGATAACAACTTCAAAGCATATACACTCCTAAAACTATGCACAATACTATTATTCGTTACTTAAGTTACACAAAAAATATATATGATTCGATACGTAGGCACCTTTCTTTTCTTTTCTTTTCTTTTCTTTTCTTTTCTTTTCTTTTCTTTTCTTTCAAATTCCTATATTCAAGCTTACAAGCCAATAAGGAACCTACTCGTTAATACCTCTCTTGACTAAATTTTCATCAACTTCATTTCTTAAATATTCAATCATTTTAGCTGGATCTTCAGCTTTGAAAACTGATGTACCTGCAACAATAACATTTGCACCAGCTTCTGCTGCAATTTCAACTGTACCTTTACCTAAACCACCATCAACTTGAATATTTAAATTTGGAAATTTAGAACGTAATTCTTCAACTTTTGGCATCATATTTGCCATAAATTTTTGTCCACCAAATCCTGGTTCAACTGTCATAACTAATGCCATATCTAATAATGGAGCTAATTCAAATAATACATCAACTGGTGTACCAGGTTTAATAGCACATGCAGCTTTCATACCATTTTCTTTAATTAATTTAATTAATTCTAATGGTTTTGATGTCGATTCATAATGAAATGTATATTGATCACCTCCAGCTTTTGCAATTTCTGGTACCCATTGTTCAGGATTTGCAACCATCATATGACAATCAAAAAATTTCTTATTAACAGGTTCTGAACGTGGTACAGCTTTCCTTAATGATGAAATAATTGGTGGTCCCATTGTAATATTTGGCACAAAATGTCCATCCATAACATCAAGATGAACCCAATCAGATCCGGCATTAAACATACGACAACAATCACATCCAAGTTGTGAAAAATCACCGGCAAGTAATGATGGTGCAATAATCGATTTAACCATTTTTCTTAATATAAATTACTATCTCTCCCCCTTTTTTTCCTTAAAGACTTGTTATATAATATAATACAAAGACATAACAGGAAATCTTTTTGTAAAGACGGCCAGAATATCCAGTAGAAGAGAAGGAAGTGTAGGAAAGGGAGGGAAAATTTTTTTTTTCTTTCACAAATTTTTTTTTCTCCCTTTTTCCCTTTAATAAGGATTTCTAGTTTCTCCGTTTCTGGGCTGCCCTCAGAAAATAGTGCCAAAAACACAAAAAAAAAAGAAAAAATACACACACCCCCCGTTTCTTTGACTCATCGACTGAATTTTCAACCAGCTTTAGCAACGGAAACGACACATTTAGGATTTTTAGGTATTTTATGTATTTTTTTAATGAATAATAGATAGATAGTGTAGGCATACACAGTTATATATGAATATATATATATATACACACACACATATTTGTAGAAATTTAGTAAAATTTCAAAACACTTTATAAACTAATTTTCTTGCTCTTCTAAAGTTTTAAACACCATTGCTGGTTGGTTAAATGCACAACCTCTTTCAATTAATTTACTAAATGCACTAGCGAAAACTTTCATACACTTATCTTCATCTTTTGCGAAAATTTCAACATATTTAACAAACTTTGGATCAGTTTTTAAAACAAAGTCTGCTGGTAACATCATAAGAGAATGTGAACCTTCATCTTCATACTGTTTTTTACCATCCCATTTTTTAAATTTCCAATCTTCACTTAATAATAATTGAAAAAATTGATTACTTATAGTAGTTGGAGAGAAAGTCCATGGACCATCAAAACCTGAATTTTTAACATGACATCTACCAACTGAATGACCAACACCTATAAGTGCAACTAATTCTTCATCTGTAAATGCTAATCTATCAGTGAAAACTTCACGAATATAACTACCAGTTGTTTGACTTGCATCAGGTAATCTACCATAAGGTGGAGTTACATCAAGTGGTAAATCAATTCTACCTGCATGCCAAGGGATTTTAGGACCTTGCATTTCTTGAACTGCAACAACACCACCTAAAGTAAATAAGTCACCATATGAAATATCTGGAAATTCATCTTTAATTGACCTTAAAAATTCAACACCTGTATTTAAACCTGCATTTTCAGGATCATGCTTCTCTTGATCAAATCTCATTGTACCAGCAAATGAACCACCTTTTTTATCAGATGGATCATTTTGATCATAAGATCCAGAATTGTGCCATGCCAATCTTAATAAAAGCGGTGCATAACTACCGTAATCGTAATCGTCAACATCAACTAATTTTTGGGCAATTGCATTATAAACTTTTTGGTAATAATCTTGACTTGCTGGGTTACCTGCAAGACGAACGTTTGTATCAACAGGGAGTTGTTTAGCAGTAAATAAACCAAAGAGTGCTTTTAAACCATTGTTGTTGTTATTGTTGCTATTGTTATTCCTGTTATTACTGTTATTTGTGTAGTTGTAGTAGCAGAGAGAACCAACTGTTGCAGCAGATACAGCAGTTAATAGTTTTGCGTAATTTCTTGATTGTGTTTTAGCAATATGGCCGGAACGTATTGCGTAGGACATTATTGGTTGTTGTTAATAAAAGAAAGGAAATAGTATAAGCTTTAAGCTTAAGAAAGCCAGGGGGAAGAACAGGACAAAAAGAAAGGAAAGGACAACAGGCGGATATTTATAATATAAATAACGGGAGGTGGTCGGAGAGGTTGCATTAGTCAACAGTTTGTCATACACTAGCGAGTATATCTAATCATCTCCGAGTCTAGTTTCTGAGATACGGCGCTAGTCGCAGATTTGAAATTAGCGCAGGGCTATTGGCTGGGAAACCAACAAGGGGAAGAGCTGTGGGGGTACTTTTTGGGGGGGGGAGATTTGGGGAGCTGAGAGGGCTTGAGTTTTACATTGGCTGGGAAGGGAAGGTTCTTGAAGGAGGTGTGGGGGCTGCTGCAGAAGGGGACGGAAGAAATCTGATGAAGTGCCATGACGTTCAAAACAAGTTTCTGCCAGTGCGCCTGCTGGTTACATTTTTTTTCAGTGTATTGCGTAATCATAAGTAGCTCTCTTTTTGGAGCTTGTAATGATTCGCCAATTAAGCGATAGAGGTATTAAAAATAACCCAATGATAGAAAAACATAACTAGAAAAGAATAAAAAAACAGAATTAAATAAACATGGAAAATATCTAATATAAACAAATTAAATCATTTTTTTTGTAACTTATAATTCTTCGACAATGTGACCCTTTTCGGAAACATAGATACCATCTAAGAATTTTCTGATATCCTTGTTTCTGACTCTACAGATTTGAGTAACATCTGCACAACATTGAGAGACATCTTCAACTGAGTTACCGGTAACGACAACTTCATCTTTTTGAGTTTTAGATAATTCAACAGTGACACCAGTTGGAATGTTAACATTTCTGACTTTTTTGTCACCTAAGAAATTTCTAATTTCAATGGTTTTACCTTCAAGAACATTAAGGTTAATTGGGAAATGCGCATAAACTAATCTCATCTTGTATTTGTAACCAACGGTAACACCTTTGATTAAGTTAGTAATTAAAGATTTAACAGTTCTTAAAGTAGCAACGTGTTTTCTGTCACCATTATGAACGTAAATTTTAATTAATGAGTTTGAAACTTTTTCAAATGCAACATCAACGTGTTTTAAAGCTTTGGTTAATTCACCTCTTGGACCAGTAACTTTAACAATTCTGGATTTGATAGAGACGGTAACGTCAGCTGGAACATTGATGGTTTCGACGGATTGAACGTATTTCATTTTTGTTTGATGTTGGTTGCGGAAGGAAGGAAAAGTTCAAAAGGGAAGAGAAAGGATATAACGGTTTCTTGAAGTGAAAGACTGCACACTATATATTTTATTTTCAACACAGCGAGTGAGGCCTGAAAAGTTTTTTTTTTCACTTTCGCTTTCGCTTTTCTGCGTCTCCAGCGTTTTTCTCTTTCTTCCACACCGCGTCCTTTTCTCGAGTTGGGTCACAGGGACGCGCTCTGATTGGCCAGAGACTCCGAGGCGTCGATAGGCGCCACCACTCCTGACACCGCACAGTAACGAGTGTTTCAATGATTTTCCCAAAAAAAAAAAGAATTTTGAAAAATCTCGACATGAATCTGAAAGGACAAAAATGCTATCGTACAATATCAGGTAGTTACGTAGATTGAAACACAAGCAATCAGGGGATAAACTGGTACATCGATCCGCAATGCTTTCCCGTCTCACTTGTAATGCCAAAGCTTTGAATAGCATATCCAACAACTTGTCAACAATAAGATTATTTTCATCATCTCCAGCTGTTTTTTTATCAAAATCTGAAAAGAAAACTAAAAGTGTTGAAAAGAAAAAGAAAAATATAGCTTTTAAAACCTCTAAAGAAGCAAATAAAGATAAAGTTGATCCTGTTTTAGGTAAAGCAAATAATCCTTTCATTATTAGACTTCAAAAAGAAATTACTGATACAAATGTTTTAATTAAAGGTTATAAATTAGACGATGTTGATAAATTATTATATGGTGCAAAGGAAATTAGATTACAAAAAAGTAAAGAATCAATGGAATTAACATCTGATGCAATAGATTCAATTAATTCAAATGAAATCGAGAAAAGAGATATTCTACTCAGAATTTTAACTTTAAGAAATGCTGATAACAGTGAAAAACAGAAAAGATTAGTAGAATTAGCAATGAATGAATTTCAAAGATTTGAAGGTGATACAGGTTCTTCTGAAGTTCAAGCTGCAGTTATGACAATCGAAATATATAATTTAGTAAACCATATTAAATCAAATCCTCAAGATTTACTTCATATAAGAAAAGTTAGAATGTTAACTCAAAAAAGACAAAAAATATTAAGATATTTAAAAAGGGATGAACCACAAAGATATTTTTGGACAATTGCTAAATTAGGACTTACAGATGATAATATTCATTCTGAATTCAATATGGATAAGAAATATATGGATGAATTCAATATCTGGCCTGGTAGAGAATTAGTTAAAGTTAATAAAAAGGATAATGAAATTATGAAGAAACAAAGAAGAATGAAGAAACAAGCTATAAGAAAAGCTTTACAAGAAATTTCTACATCTAAAAAAGAATCAGTCGATGACGAAATTAAAGAACAAAACACCGAAGTCATCAAAGAATCTAAACAATCTTCAGAGAACAACGCTACTGTTGCTTAAAATATTTAAGCACTCATTTTCTCATAAATTAATTTAAATTTATATAAATATATATATATAAATCTATATATCATTGTACATGTAAATAAACCAAAAATCGTTATGTTTAACCGTTTCAGTACTTTTGCTTTTTCTTTTTCTTTCTTTTTCTTTTTCTTTCTTTTTCTTTTTCTTTCTTTTTCTTTTTCTTTCTTTTTCTTTTTCTTTCTTTTTTCCAAATATATCTATAAATCTAGAGTCGTTTAAACGTTTCCAATTTCATATTCCCCCCTTCTTGCTCCATTAACAACAATGTATTTATCACATTTAGGTACTTCTTCATCAACATGCCCTATACATAAAACTGTTGTTTTCAATTGATTGATTAATGCTTTACCTTTTATTAAATCTTCGTCTGTCATGGCACTTAATGCTTCATCCAAGATTAAAATCTTTGGGTCGTTAATAATCGACCTAATCAACAAAACCATTTTTTGTTGACTTACTGAAATCTCGCCGAATTTAACATCTCTAATATCTTTAATATCTAATAAATCCAAATAGTGATCAATTTTCTTAATTTGTTCGTCATTTAATTTAGGTGGTATATAACTACCAACTATATAACCTGTTGAAATAGTCTGAAAAACTGTATGTTTTTTAGGATAAATGGCATGTAATTCAGGTGACGTAAATCCTATATACTTGTTGGTATCAAAATAATTGGATTTTCCTGGAGCTCTTTCAACTCCGAAAACTTTAATAGACCTATTCCATGATTGTGGATGATCATGCGTAATCAATGATAGTAATGTAGTCTTACCGGAACCATTTTTACCTCTAATATGCCATTTCTCTCCTTCTCTAACAGTCCAATTCAATTTTTTTATAATCGGGTTACCTTTATATTTAACATCTACATCATTCATTTCAATTATTGGTTCGCCTGAATCATGTTTGAAATAAGTACCTAAATTTAAATTATTCTCAATTCTCAATTTCAACTTATTATGTTCATCGTGAAATTCTTGTTTTAATTTTTGCAAATCTTCAACTAAATCCACTTTTTTACCTTGTTTTATTATACCTAAATCTTTATTAATTATAACAATATCTTCAATCCATTCAGGTACATCATCTTGGATTCTTAAACCAATAACAACAGTGGATTTAATCTCATCATCATCTGCTGTTTTCTTTAAAACATGATCAACCGTCGATGTAGCAATTGGATCCAATCCTAAAAATGGATCATCGATACATAACAGACTAGGAGATTTGTATAACTCTTTGGCTATTCTTGCACGTCTAAATTGTCCATTACTTAAAGTGGTAATAAACTGGCCTTGTAGACCAATTAAATTTAAACTATGGATTAATTTCTCAACTTTCTCTTTATCATATGTAATATTGGAGTTATAAGATTGATCTGCAATAAACTGGCCAACCAATTCATCAACTTCTAAATCTTTGAAAAATTCGTACCTTGAAGATAAATGTGTGAATCCACCGGATGAATCATGTGCACCGTGCCCCCATGATCCGTTATTAACAAATTTAAGTAATTCAAGCTTGAAATTCGTATCATTCAAAGATGCCGGATAGGATCTGTTATCGACAGGGTGTGGAATAAACTTGTTTGTTAGAATTGCCAAAAAATCTGTTTTTGAAGAGTCTCCAACAACTGCTAGCTTTGATTTCTTCTTCAATTCAAAAGAAATTGGGGATAGAAAAACGGGGCGCACATCTTTTTGAAACACGGTAGATGTCCTGGTGAACCAGCCATCAACTATTTTAACCAGCACACTCATTGCAACTCCAAACGTGCCTTGAAACCGAAGAGAAGTGTCACCCCTCAACACCG
Organism: Pichia cabralensis; assembly: GCA_030569495.1. Taxonomy (NCBI): domain Eukaryota; kingdom Fungi; phylum Ascomycota; class Pichiomycetes; order Pichiales; family Pichiaceae; genus Pichia; species Pichia cabralensis. Next base: position 745,782 of record JAJMLC010000146.1, on the reverse strand, counting down.
ACTCACCCAAAATAGTCACCGAAGACAGTTTTCCACTTTTTTCGAGAAAACTTATCGATAGCGCTCTTATCTTGAAGAAGACAAATGCTGCCACACTTTAACGAACGAATGTGCACATTTGGTATTTGTTTTGTAGCTGCTTTCAAAAGTCTGCCAACGAGGAAACAGGAGATGTCAGCCATAGTTGTTAATAAATCAAGATCAAGAGACTGGTCACTTGGATTGTTTTTCCTTTGTTGTGTGGTGGTGCTTTGGGTTCTCTCATCCTTCTTATTAAATGATTTATTTGAGAAGAATATTTATTCAAAACCTTTTCTAATTACTTGGTTTAATACAGCGTCATTTGCATTATATCTAATACCGTATTACTGGAACAAGAAAAATGATTTATTATTAACGAATTTTTCAGGTGTTGAAACTGAAATAGTAACTCCTTTGACTTTTAAAGAAACATTAGATCTATCATTCTCATTTTGTATACTTTGGTTTCTATCAAATTTTTTCAATAACACATCATTGGTTTTCACATCAGTTTCTTCTCAAACAATTCTATCGTCAACTTCTTCTTTTTTCACTATGGTTATAGGGTACATTTTTCATCAAGAAACTTTTACAACGACTAAAATATTATCATTGATTGCGTTATTTATAGGAGTTTTATGTGTCACGTTAAATGATAATCCGAAAACATCAGATTCTGCTCCTTTTGCAATGATTTTAGCCGGTGATTTATTAGCTTTGTTTAGTGCATTATGTTATGGTATATATTCGATTCTATTGAAGCTAAAAGTTAAAGATGACTCACGTATTGATATGAAACTATTCTTTGGATTTGTTGGAGTTTTCAATATGTTATTTTTATGGCCAACATTATTTGTGGTGCATTTCTCTCAGTTTGAAACTTTTGAGTTACCACCTAATAAAGAAGTTTGGACAATATTACTATTCAATTGTGCTATATCATTTTTAGCAGATTTTCTTTGGGCTAGAGCCATGTTGTTAACGTCACCTTTGACTGTTACAGTTGGTTTATGTTTAACTATTCCTTTAGCTATGATTTGTGATATATTTTTCAAATTTAAATTCAATTCTCCAATATATTTTTTCGGTGCATTCCTTGTCTGTTTGTCGTTTTATTGGATCAATAAAAATGAGCAGGAAGATAATACAAATAATGAGGTAGATGAAGAAGAAGAAATGGTTGAAGGCAACGAACTTTAATTTACATCAAAATAATTGATGATTTATAAATATAATATACGTATATATATCAATATATTTGTTTCTCTATATCTATTATATAATTTTTATATAATTAAAAGGATAATGTGGTGATTTATACTGATAAATGTTTATACCTATGATTAATAAAGAGAGCAAAGAGATAGAGCATAATATAACAATATAATCTTTTTTCACGTCATCTACTCTTTTAATTACATCAATGATACCTATTAAAACACCAGTGAATGAAACTTGTAAAAATATACTTATTGCTATTTCTGAAGCAAATTGTGTTGTAGGTTGAGGAGCAATCCATAAAATCTGTCCATTTTTGTGAGAGATAAATGGTGCTTGTCTTTGCACAGTAAAATTGAAACCTGAAAGATTGATATATATTAATAACAATGTAAGATAAATGTAAAGATTCTTATTTTTATAAAATGGAATATCATTTGAATTTGATTTTAATTTTTGGAATACTTTAATTGCAATGAATATATACACGAACCATTGAGCCGTGACTATCCAATCAATTCTACCTTCTTTTTTACTTTCTTGTATAGCTTCAGTGATATCAACTCCAACAGTTTGCGTAATGAATACACCTAATCTTTCAATAACTATATCCCATTCTTCACCTTGGACCATTTCAAAAATGTAATGTTCCATACCAATTTTGTCTACGTCGTATTTATCCGATTGGACATTAATACCATTTTTAAGTTTTTGAACCATTCCAGATACTTCATCATAGTTATCCCCGTATATTTTATGACTATCAGGAAAACCCCAGACTTGAGGTATCGATTGTATACCCAATTTTTTCAAATCTTCCAAATGAATTGACGCTTCAACATTAATGAAAAACAAACGATCTTTCAATTGTGGATATTTCCTATATATTAAAGTAGCTATATTAAGAAAAATTGGTTCAAATTGATCACATAAACCACAGTTATACTGTGTACTGTTCGATGTAACTTTGACTATCATACTGTAATCTTTAAGAAATGTAACTACATTTCCAAGCTGTCCTTTTGGAACGTCGTAAACTGGGTTTGCCTGAGAAATTCCAGCCTGAAGCTCTTTGACAGACAATTCAGCATGTGAATTAATCGTGAATAAACAGAGGATGGTATATATTAGATGATTCACACGCATTTACTGGCTGCTTAAAAGAAGTAGCTTTGAAATATTGGTTATCTTGCACACGGTGTTGCACAAAACATGCGTTTCCACTTAAACGCGTTGTGTTCAATTTACAGATTCTATTAAATGTTCTATATTAATTTTATGTAGATATATATATATGTATATTTATGCAAATTCGTTGTATATAATACAGTGTAGTGTACAATAGAGATTCAAGGTATAAATGAAAGTTTGGGAATGGTAAAGCTTTCACCACCTTCGGGTTTATTATCATCTTCTTGTGGTTTGTCGTTTGAAAAATTTGAATATCCTTTTCGATTCAAGAAAGATGAATTTTCTTTCATGATTTTAACGGTATTTTTTAAAATGGATAATGAGTCTTCGTACTCCATATCCTTCAATTCTTTCTCTTCTTTCAATTCAGTCACCTCTTTTTCTAGTTTCGATATACAATCTTTATAATTTTGTATTTCATCGTTGCTAGCAATGGAAAGGTTATTAAGTGTAGGCTTCGGTAAACTCTTGAAGTTTTCATCTCCCCTTGTCTTTATATTAACAGTATTATTATTATAACTTTCATTACCCTTTTCTATACTCTCTTTTGATTTTAATTTTTCGTTTTCTATATAACTATTTTTTTGCTTTACAGTTGTTTTGAGATCTAGCACCTCCGTTTCTAATAATGAAACTTTGTTTAATAGACCATTTTTCTCTGATTTTAATTGTTCAATCATATCAGCATCGTTGTTATGTTTTTGGGTATTCTCCTCTATCACAGATTTTTTCTGTAAGTTTTCAACTTTGGTATTTACCTCTTGGTCATATAAAGTTTTTAACTGTTGTTTATCAAGATTCGCTTGATCAAGTTGTTTCATAAGTTTATCCAATAGCTGCTTCTGTTGTATAACCTGGTCTTCTAACATATTATTTTTCATTTTTAAATCGGCTATTTGATCATAAGCTTTAGCAGCTGTTAAACTAACTTCTTGTAATTGACTCTGTAACACAACTGCTCTTTTCTGTTCACCACGATACGAGGCATCTGTTAAAGTCGGAGTTACAGGGGCTTTCAAGAAGCCCGATCTCCTCATTTTAGTTTTAGGTGTCGCCGGAACCATTAAAGTATCACTCATATTGTTATCATTATCACTAGAATTAATAGATGATTTAAAATCATCTGTGGGTTTCCTGAAATCTTTATTTTCTTTCTTTTCCTTTTTTTGAAAGAACTTCATTCCGTTTTTCGTTAAAGCTTCCATTTCGTCAGATCATCTATATCCAAAACAACAATAAACCTACAGTTTCTTCCTTATGCACATCTATATTCTTATCCCGGAATGTTTATAAGCCCACATTTATTACTGTTTTTATTACTATCAGAAATTATATATATATATATAGTGTAACGGTTACAAAAAGTTTTGTTTTTTTCCTTTTTTTTTCCGCAGCGAAATTCGCGGATGGCAAATTGGAAAAACAAAAAAAAAAACCGCAAAATCGCCCCATTTGCCACCGAGCCTCCCAGAAGGCGGCTTAGCTGCGAACAGTGTCTGCTTCGTTGTCAGCTTTAAGACGTTTATCATATACAATGGCCCTGTTGAAGTACTCGTTTGGGTGCATGATGGCATTTTCAGTGATCGGATGGCCTCTCTTCATATTCTCCTTTATTATATCGTCATTCAAAACTTCAAACACTTTTGTACATGCTCCATTGAATTCACCCTTTTCACTCAATTCTAAAACTCTTTGTAAATTAGAATCGTCTTTTAATCCCATTTTCCTTAATAATTGACTCAAATTATCATTGCCTAAATCTCTATATGGACATCCGTGATATTCGTTCTTGCTAGGCTTTGGTTTACTCATTATCTGTGAACAACTGAAAGGCTTATAATTTATACGTCCACCTTCTAGACCATAACTATGTCTAAAATTATATTTATAATCTTTATTAAAAGTTTCAATACTCATTGATCCAACACCTGTAGTAAATTGGAATTGCCAGAACTTCAATGCTTCAACAGGACCTAACCCAATACCTTTTAGAAACATAGTTAATTGTAATCTACCTTCATGTCTCAAATGATGTTTGTCTTCTAATCCTATCATCAATCTAGTAGCACAGGCAGGGAAAAACCTCTCAAAATGTTTAACATTGGATGCATTAATTTCAGAATCGTTATCTTCATAATCGACTTCATATTCATTACTAATATATCCTTTTGACAAATTCTCTAAAATTGGTAACAATCTATCATCTTCATCTAAACCAGGCAACAATCTCATCGTATTAATTAATTCTTGCTCTAAAAATTTAGAGAATTCGTTAGCTAATAAATTCATTTGTAAAAATTCGGGAACATATGCATAACCTTTATTAATAAAAATTTTACGTTGTCCAACCAAATCAGGTACCGATTCCCAAGTTAGCTTATTGAATTTCTCATTTTGTAAAATTTTCCATACTTCAGTTCCATCAATTATCTTATTTCTTAAACCATCAAACCCTAATGTACCTTGTTTTACACCGAAAACTACATCATTATAATAAGTTGTAATCAATTGCATTTTGAAAGTCTCCTTTTCTTCTTCATTTACTTCTTCCCAGGGAAAATCCAATTTCTTGATAAATTGTTTCTTGGCTAAACTTTTCAATTCTGAAAATCTTAACTTGAACAAAAAAGTTTCTGCATTAACAAACTTCTTACGTAACTCTTCATTTCTACAAAATGCCAACCTTAAAATAAAATGCGAATAATGGTCTTTCCTCCTTTCTTCTAATGCAACTTCGGCTGGTACTTGGTTTAATTCATGCAACGGCATCAATACTTTAATCCTTTCCTTCATTTGTTTCATTAAATCAATGTAACTAGTACCTTGACTCTGCAAATTTTGGATCTCAATAATCAGCTTTAATCTATCAATTGCATACCTTTCAAATTGGTCAAGTGTTATCTCATTCGTAGGTGGTAGTTTATAAAATGAAATTATATCTGGATATTCTCTGATAATGATCTCTTCAGCGGATCCGGCAAGGATGGTCGATCCGCCTTCAAAATTGTTACGACGATTCTCTGTTCTGCTTTTCTTCTTGAACATCTTTATATTGTGAAAATTCTACTGCTTCACTGCTATCAAATTATCTGCCAATCAGCTGCAAGAGGAAACGTAATCACTCGTTGAACTTCACAGTATCGCCAAAACAACGCGTTCAGTGTCTTTTCATGGTCCATACGCGTTCCTTCAAATTTTTTTTTTGAAATTCACATCCGCAAATTGTTTATAATACATTAATTTAAATGCAGTTTGGTATATAGCGTTGATCTTATATTATAAATTTATAAACAGCTTTAAAACCCAACAAAGCCACCCTTCTTCCATTTATATTTACCTTTCTTGTCTCCATCGTCGTCGTCGCCTTCCCACTTGTAGCATGCCCCATACCATGTACGTTTAAGACATTTTCTCGGCTTATCAGTTGGCGTACTAGTAGGATGCGATGATGTCGGATTTAAACTTTCACTTGGATTGAAAGGTTTCCTGAACCTACTATTGGAATGATCAACAAATTTCCAATCGTAACAATCAATACAAGGTGGCGGCTTCACACATTTTGCTGTTTCATTCGTCTTAACCAACAATTCATCGATAACAGTTTTCAATCTATGATTCAAAATATTCACATGCCATCCTAAATCATGAACTGTATCGTATACACATTTCATACCCGAATGACACGTCGATTCCATAGCATACCCTGCAATACTGCAACTAGAAGAGGCACCATTACATACCCCCATAAAAATTGGATCAGCATTATTACCAAAATGCCAAATATGCTCCATGCTTTCGGGCAGTCCTGGTGGCATAGGTAAATGCAACCTTCTTGTTGCTAGCAATTCACCTGGTGCTTCAAATGTAACGACAGGTAATCCATATGTTCTTCCCAACAATGAACTCAACGCACCGCCTAACGAATGCCCCGTTACCCAAACTTCACTATCAGGATATATATTGGTCACATTCCTGTATATATCTAATACAGCTTTATAATATTTATCTGGATGTCGTAATGACCTTTCTAAACAATTTTGGTTGCATGTGTAAGCCTTTTCGTAACAATCACAAACTGTACTCCATAGTGATGAAACCCTTGCACAACAGCATGAAAATAATAAATTGTCATTAACTTTATCCATTTCCACAGTCTTACCATCATCACCAGTCTTCCCCCCTTCGCCGTCATTATCACCGTTACCACCGCCTAATCCTGCAGCGGTCGTTCCTTTGATCGCAATTATAATTAACGGTGCTCTATTAGCTTTCTTTTCCAATTCTTCAACAAAAACATGTCCTCTAATACCGGCTTCTGTCCATCCAAAAGAATCACTGACGTTGAATCCTGTACCAAAATTGGTTTTAGGATCATCAACGTCTCTCCATGTTGGATCCATTGGTAGTTTCGCATATGCGTTGGATGCGAGCTTAGCTAATTGTAAAATCGTACCGTGATCACTAATATCAGGTACCAAGACATTGTCTATCTGCCATTCCAATGAGCTTTCTGTATTCACTTGTGGATTTAATAAGGTATGGAAAATATATGATTCAATCATATCCGGTGACCTGTCTTTCAACCTCTTGATTTGTGATATTCGTGCATTGATGGAACATGTCCTGTCCACGCCGGATTGATCCCATGCACGGAAGCCATCTTCATTTTGTATTTCATCCATATCATACCGGCTATATGATACCGTTGGATGGTTATTATAAATATGCTTTAAGTTAAATTTGACACCAGTATTTGAATTACTGTCTTGCTGTGAATTGTCTATTATCTGACTTGCATTGAGCACCCTAGTTTGAAGTGAGGTATAGATATATATTGAGGTTGATACCAGAAAAATCGCAAACACCAGTCTGGTTAGATTTATCATATTGCAAGTGTCTAGCTGTGTATGTTTGACCTTGATATCATCTATGTGGTAAGCAGTAATACTGTACAATAAGCATTTGATAACTTCGGTGGCGCTCAAAAAGATAAGAGGGAAAACAGAAAGACGAGCGACGCGTCGACGCAACAGCTTTTCAGCCGATAAATGCTGTACATGATCATGTAGCTTTTAGACATTATTGTATTACTTACACAAGACTAGGAAATTACAGAACTATTAAGATATGACCGTTTAGTTATTCAAAAGATGCTGTTTTTTTTTATTTTTTTGTTTTTAATTTTTTGTAACTTTATATATATATTATGCTGTTTGATGGAATGTTATTTTATTTTACAATTCCAAACAAAATTATGGCTTGTAAACTTTTAACATTTCTGGTTTATTAGAATGTTTTCTGTTGCTTCTTAAAATATTACCAACCCGTTCTAAATCTGTTTGTTTGTTTTGATCTCCTGGAGTAAACTCTGTTTCCAGTTTACCAGCGAGTTTGAAACGATTCTTATCATATGCTTTTTGTTCGGCTGTTCTTTTTTGTTTCTTTTGATTGTGACATGTGTACATGTGTCTGTAGTAAGCAATCAGATTGTTTTCATAGCCTTTACCTGTTTTGGAAGCTTTGAATAATTTGTAACATTCAGTGCAGAAAGCAAACACGTCACCTTGCTCTTTCACAAATAATGGAGCTGGCAGTTCATACCCATTACTGTAAACACCATGCTGATTACATAAATGGTGCATATATGTAGAGTCTGCAATGCTGTGGAAATGTAAATCCCAATTTGTGTTTTCATTTACTGGGCAATATGGACACAAACCTTGCTTTGTAGACGCATCTCCAGACTGTTGCCTGAAAACAAAAGGAGAATAAAAATTACCTGGTTGGTTTGTCCATCTCATTTGAATATTTCCCAGAGAGTCTCTATCTGGATTTCTTGAATATTCCCAACCATCTTGATGGTTTGAAAATGCTTTTATGTTGATATAGTTTGGTAAAATAGTTGGTAAACAATTATTGAAATATTCTTTTGGTTGGAGAAATTTGTTACCAAATTTTTGAATTTGCGCATTAATGTAGCTTTGATATGACGGATGTGATAAAATAAATGTTGAATAAGAGTTAATTCTATCAACAAAAGTTTGATCAACTGTATGCTTTGGGAAAACTCTTCTAACGATCTTAGTTTTCTTTGCATCTGCAATTTTGGAAATTTCATTGCCGGCAACAATTTGATTAATAAGCTCATCATCTTGTTGATTAGATGAGTTTAATAAAGCAATATCTTCCGATTTAAAAACAAAATTTGTATCATCTATTTGAAATTCTTTGCCAATTGCAACTCCGAAAAAGGAGTTTGCAATTTCAAGTAATTGATCACAGTTTTTAGAAATTTCAGAAACCTCAGTATCAGTTTTATTTTCTGCTTTTTTTATATCATCTTTGGAAACATTACTAGAAGCTGGAATTCCAGGTTCTTTATTGACTGAATTTGTTTCATCGATTTGTGTGTGCGAGTTTGACTCATCCACAGTAGTAACAGTTTCAGAGACACCAGTGTTACTGATCCCATCATATTCAACTGATTCTGCTTGTAAAGAATCCAAAAATGATCCAATAGAATTGTCGATCATCATATTAGGCATAAATAAACCCAATGCAGAATTAACTGTTGATTCATTATTACTTTGAGCTGAGATAGTTGGAATAACTGAACTAGTTTGAAGTGAATCATTGTTATTATTGATAATACTTTCAATAGCTTCATCAAAATCATTAAGAAGCTCATTGGAATTATCAAAAATCGGATCAGATGCAAACAAATCTCTTTCATTACTTTCTGTGAATAATTGGCTTCTATATTTTTGTTTGCTTTTAAGCTTTTTTGAAGACATATCAGCATCATCGATGTGAGTATAATCTTGAAACAGCATACCAAAGTTTGTGAATTCCATTTTTAATTAGTTTAATAAAGTTTGTAAAGTTTTTTTTTGGTGATATAAAAAACTTTCAACTATAAAAGCTTACTAAAAAGAAGGAAAAAAAATGTATAAAAGAATGACAATTTAGTTTTTAAAATTTTGGAAAGTATGTTCCCTTTTATACACTTTTGGAATCATTTATCCAAAAGTAAACAAACATTCTTATAACGTGTTTATTTTGCCAATATACCTTGTTTTCTGCAATAAAATCTGTAATAATTGACAGAATATGCTCCCAGAAGCAGAAACTTTACAAATGAAAAAGTGCTATACATAGTTAACGCATATTAGCTTCCTCTTTGGGAAGCACGAAATGTTCATTTTCTGTCTGATGTGCATCACGTAGCACCGTTTTGGGAAACGCACATCTCTATCGGTAATGATCTGCGGTCACAAAATGTTCTTTGAGGATCTAATGTAATCTAAGTTAAGAAAAGGGCATACAATTAAGGCGTGTGTTTAAATTAGATGCTTAGACAAAAATTTACTACCAAATCAAATCACGATTTGATTTAACCAAAACTATAAGTATGTTCTTTTTCAAGCGCTGAAAAGCCAACTTATTTACACATAGGTTAGTTCACACATGCATGTACCTGATATCAAATTGTATGAAGCTACGTAATAACTGCTAATCGTAATTTCCCGAGCTTACAAATTGAGTAATCCAGTATCAAAATAATTGTTCACATTAAGTAATGCACCGCCTTCATTCTATTCCTTTAATGCAAATAGATGTATGCTGTATATATATGCACCTTTACACATTTAATAGCTTTATAAAATTTTACAAAACAAACAGAATTACAATTCATCGTGTTCTAGATCTTTATCAATCTTTTTACCTGAAACTATCGCTTCTACTTCTTGATCTAGCTCGGTCCATTCTTTTATTTGTCTTCTAGCCTTTACAAGTTTAGGTTCTTTAGTCAACGGATTATTGCATAAATCGATTGTCTTAGCCTTTTCTAAGGTTTCATCACTACACCAAGTCTCACACCATAACCATTCTTGTGGAAGAGAATGGATTTTCAATATTTTCTGTAAGTTATTAGGTAAATCCTGGTCTAAATTACTTAAAGATTCTGGATCTGCTGATAAATGTTGATAGTGGCGTCTTAAAATATCACCCGCTGCAATATTTCTAAACCTAATTAAGTCAATGACATATAATGCACTGATATGGTATTTGTATTCATCACCAAGAAGAGATTTCCAATAACCGGTCTTCCAAAATCTGAAGCCTTCCATTTCATTTCTAGAATCACACATTGGGGTATAACCATAAGGTGCGTCCTCCAAGTCAATATCAACCAATTCTTTCAAATCAGTTCTAACAATTTGATCAGAATCAACAAAAATAACTTTATCTAAATCTTGTGGAAATAAAACATCAAGGAATAAAATCTTATAGCCCCAAATAGTACGTTGTCTTTCACGTTGTGATTTTAACCAGGTTGGCCATTTATACATGATTAGCTCGTATTCAAAACCATATTTCTGGGATAACAATGGTAATTTGGCTTTAAAATCCGGAGACATATAATTTTCAATTAACCAGAATTTAACAGTGCTCTCTGTATTTTTCATTACTGAAGAAATCATTATACCCAAAAATCTTTCATATAAATGTCCCGAAGCAACTGTAAATATATTGATATCTGCTTGTTTATTCTTTTCTACTAAGAATGAATTTATAAATCCTTTAATGGATAAATACATTTTTTTAAGTAAAGGTAATTCATCCTTTTCGGTTAAGTTGATTGGTTCAATCAAACTGACATCATTCATTCCAAAATTCTTTTCAAATACAGGTTTTAAAAGTGTACCATCCAAGTCTAACATCATAAACTCAATAGATTCTTTCAAATAATATATATCTCCACCTTTTGTATATTTTTTAATTTGGAAATTCCATTTACCTGGATTACCCTTTAATTGGAAATATCCAAAATTAGCCATTATATTAGTATCTGATTTTTGTGAGCCAATTATTTCGACAGGTAATGAAGCCGGTGAGCGAGAGACTTTACCGTCCATATACTTAGAATAACCTTCCACAAGTAGATGTTTTAACATGAAAACACCAGAAGCGAAATATGAGTCTGTTAAATCAAGTTTTAAATTATCTAAATCAGTGGAAGCTTCATGTATAGCAACCAACCACCTTTGTGGTTCATTCAAGCCAACATTAAATAAAGTTTTAACAGGAACATTTTCAAAAACAATCTTAGTTTCAAAATTTAATGGGTTCGTTTTCATCAAACCTTTGTAAAATCTTTTGACTGGGATTTCCTCCAATGCTGGTGCTGGCCTCAAATGGATATGATATGAAATACATGGAATAGATTCAAAAATAGGGATGAATGAAATGAGTTCTTGAGCTTCTTCGGAAACAGGATCAATAACAATTTTAACATTCAATTTTTCATTTTCTTTGATCATATCAATAGTATTAGTTGTTGGTAAATCATCAGTAGAAATACGTGGAAGAGAGTTTGCTAAAGAGAAATCCTCAACAGGGAAAAAATAAGAGTAAGAAACCAACCAAGAGAAATATTCAAACTGGTCAAATTTATCTTGAAGTTCAACTTTTGGAGCATATTTTTTATTCAAGGTTCTAATATTGTTTAAACGTGATGAACGCTCAAAATGAACGATGGAGGATATAATCTCAGCTGATAAAATCTCATCAATCTTGACATATCTACCATTTATGATCATATAAATATCATCTTCCTTGAATGGAATATTGAACAAGTCTTTAAAATAGATGGCATTATCTCTTGCCTCATAATCGTCATCAATACTTGGAATTTTCATATTTGATAATGCGTTAATTTGTTCTTCAACACTTAGATCAATAATTTCCTTAAAATTGGCTGTAGCGTCAATATCAACTATAACAATCTTACATCCTTTTGCTTTTTGAGAATATTTTAAAAGTTCTATAATTTGCTGATAATAATTAGGACCTAGCATTGAACCTGCTAAATTAATAGTAACCAATGCTTCATTTCTTTTAGGTTCGTTAACAATTCTAATTGCATTAATACTTGCCCAATGTTTAAAAGGGATTAAATTAAAAGTAGGTGATAAATATGATTCTTTGAATTGTGAGATTGTATCAGGGATCAATGATCTGTTTCTAATTTTTAATGCATTTTTTCTTAAAAATTTAGCAAGAGTTGTAGATTTTGGAATTTTGTTATTATTTAATGAACCATATAAAAACATCATATCTTCAAAAATTTGATTTAAAGCAGAATCTATTTCTTCAAAAAAGAACATAACACCATTTGCAATAACTTGTGGTTCATTTTGATTAATTTCAAAAGTGGTATATAATTCTTTAACTTTATCAAAATATCTTGGATATAAAGATTCATCAAGAAATGGTTCTTCAAAAGCTCTGAATGTAAATAATGTTAAAGGTTCATTTGAAGAAACAAATCTATTCAAGCTGTACAAATAATTAACCACACCTTGAGGACCCGATTCATGGTATGCACCGAAAAGTTTACTGACAGCTTTTTCGGACCATTTTGAGTTAGCTGATTCAATGAATGGAATGATACCAATTCTGATAGGTAAAGATTGTGATATGATTTGTTCATAGAGTTGGATCAAATAAGGTAATTGTCTTTTATCAGTTATATCTACTGCCAGAATAATTTCATGAATATTTTCTTTTGCAAATGGTAGTTTACCAACAGATGGCCTAATCTTATAAGCTTCCCTTGCTGGTAAGAAATCTTTATACTTTTTATCGATTTCGATGTCGTTTAAATAAACAATAGCCTTAGAGTATTCAGTAAAATCGTATCTACGTGATGGATTACGGAAAGTTGAGAGCATTGAATTTGCAAAATTATTCATAATTTCAACAGCATTGGAATATTGGACATTAATTTTTGCAAAATAGTCAATAAATGATAATTCACGTGTAATTGTATTGATTATATCGAATATGTTAACTGTTTGAGATGGGAAAGCTGCACCATTGACATATATTCCTGCTGGTATATAAGATTGTAAAGATGATTGTGAATTTTCAGCTATTTCTGACAATGTTTCATCACTATAATTTAATTTAGATATTGCGTATGCATATTTTGGGAACTCTGAAATTAAATTGATTAATGAAACGATTTTGTGTTTGGAGTTTAAAATAAAGTTTGTAGTTTTAAGACCTAAGGATGATATATCGGATTGAGCAACTTTCAAAATATCAGATGTTTGTATTTCAAAAATATTATGTTCGTTAATTTCATCATCTGAAGTATCAATAATGTTGTCACTATTAATAGTAGAATTGAAATCTAATCTTTTCTGTTGTTCTTCAGAGAACCCTCTATCATCTATAGCTATGTAGTCAGTTCTTTTAAGATTCAAAGCAGCACCGTAACCAAATAATGTATCCAGTTCGACAACACTGTAATCAGGAACGTATCTCCAAACTAAATTGAGTTTACCAGTATAAGCAATTTGGAACATATGGAAAAACATTGTTTTAAAATATGGGTCAGAGTAATCCCCGTATATTATATAAGACTTCGGAGTCAAGTTTTTACCAAGCCATCTATCAAAAGGTAAATTAAAAGAGTTGAAAATCATAGCATGATCGACTTCTTTTAGGATAAAAGCTGCGTCCTTTTCACAATAATGTTCAAAGCCTACGGATTCAAATAAAACTGCATCATTTGAACATTGATGAGTGGATTTAACAGTTGAATTATAGTAATTGTAATGAGTTTGAATTCTTGCCGATAATAAATTATTTGATATGTATAAATTAGCCAATGAAATATCTATTTCATCATTTAATAGAGAGATAGCGTAATTATAGAAATCTTCATCAGAAATTTCTGGATCATTTTCATCAAATACAGAATAATCTTTTGTATCATTGTCATATTGAATACCAAGCAATTTCAAAACCAGCGGTTGATATAAAGAATCGTCTAATTTAGCAATAGATTCAAGAACTTGTAGTTTGAAAGGTGTCTTATTCCAATTTGCAACAAGTGAAATATCGACATCATTTTTATGGGATGCAACAGCTCCAATTAAGGAGAAGGTCACCGCAAATAGCGACAGTAAACAAAAAAACTGCATTATTTCTGAATATTTGCTACTACTGGAAAGAAAACAACATCCAAAGCAGCAATGCCCAGTAGCTGTTTCCAAAGTGAAATATATTTCACTCCAGATGTTACCATTGAATCAGTTATCCGAGACATTATATCCTTTCTCCAGCCAAGCGACGCGTCGCTCGCATCTGAGAGATTATCGGCAAGTGCGAAACGGGGATTTCTGTGCAACGCCCTTTGCCACTCACAAGAAGTGGTATTGCAGGCAGAAGAGTCACTAACAGACAAGAAGGACATACACACCCCCAGTCAGAGATGTTTCCTACTGCTAAACGTTCTACCGGCAGCATAATAAGAGCTGCCTATTCCAAAGGTGGGTTGATCAGATCCGTAAGGTATCAGTCGAACTCATCATCTGCTAAACTACAACAAGAAGAGGAGAAGGAGCAAGAGAAAATCCAACAACGATTACATCAAACCAAACAACAGCAACAGCAACTCCAGCAACAAGAGCTACAGAAAGATGCCATCACAGGAAAAAACAACACCATAGACAAAATCAACAAAGATTTGATAACTAAAAAAATTGTTTCCAAAAAAGGTTTCAATACAGTTATCAAAGTACCAAGCACATTAAATTTAGATACCAAAACCATATTATTAGATAAGCTATACCAAGGCTATAATCCACTTCTGTCCCCAATCACACCAGTGAAGCCTAAAAAGAAATCATCGACTATACTAGTTAACATTTATGAAGATATTGCATCACTTAATGATATTTATAACGAAGAAGATTTTGCAAACTCTGAAGATGCTACCGAAATAGATATTGGTCCAAAACTGAAAATTTCCAAGTACATATTTGACAAGAATCCCGAAGTTGAAGCAAAATTAAAAGAACTAAAC
This sequence comes from Pichia cabralensis, assembly GCA_030569495.1. NCBI lineage: Eukaryota > Fungi > Ascomycota > Pichiomycetes > Pichiales > Pichiaceae > Pichia > Pichia cabralensis. The sequence continues at coordinate 730,469 of JAJMLC010000146.1, read as the reverse complement.
TTGAATAATAACAATAGCAACAACAGCAACAACAAACTAGCCAATCTCAATAACGAGAACGGCAAGAAAGTTGATAAACTTTTCAAGATGCGTTCTTCCAGCCACGGCAGATACAGACTAAACTACAAAAAGAATTTGAGCAAAAACAAGAAGGACACTGAAAAAAGCGGTAAGACTGGCTCAAGTAAGAACAACTCCAGTAAAACAGATTAGATACTATTATCCTCTCTTTTTCTCTTTCTCCCTGTCTTTCTCTTGATATATATATATATATATATATATATATATATGTATATAATCATTTCGTTTCTTTCCTATATAGTTGTTACCTGTATATATGTATATAACACTGAATCTGTAGATACAAGCTGCGCCGCCACGTGACCGCCTCTTTTTTTTTCTCTCTCTCTCGGCGGGCTAAGCCACATTTGGGGCTTCGGCTCGACAGGGACTTCCGAGGTTGGTAAGTTGACATCTTTTATAAAGCTTCTATTTGGCCATTTCCTTGTTCTTCTTCCGGATTGCTACATTCTTCCAGGAACACACGCACATATACAACTATACAACTGAAACAGTATGTTAGGAACAGCTTCCGCAATTGTTTTACTTTCTTCTTTGGTATCTGCTTGGTCACCAACAGACTCATATGCCCCAGGTAAAGTTGACTGTCCTTCTTATTTAGATGATGATGACACTGACACTCAAGTCGGTTTCATTCGTCAAGCCGCTGGTATCAACAAGGATGAATCCGATTGGATGAAGTCAAGAGATAATGTTACCATTGAAAATTTAAAAGTCTTTTTGAAAGATTCAGGATTATCCGATTTAAACACTGATGAATATCTTGACAACATTATCAATAACTCATCTGCAAGAATTCCACGTATCGCTTTAAGTTTCTCCGGTGGTGGATACCGTGCAATGTTATGTGCTGCTGGTGAAATTTCTGGTTTAGATAATAGAACTGTCGGTGCCGCTGAACATGGTTTACCGATATTAGATTCTTCTTCTTATATTACAGGTTTATCAGGTGGTTCTTGGTTTGTTTCTTCTCTTATTTACAACAATTGGACATCCGTTCAAGAAATAATTGATCAAAATGGTCAAGATGATGCTATCTGGGATTTAGAACATAACATTTTAGCTCCAGGTGGTCTTAATATCATTAAAGATGCAAATTATTGGGATGATATTGATGATCAAGTTGATGACAAAAGAGATGCAGGTTTTAACGTTTCTTTAACAGATCCTTGGGGTAGAGGTTTATCTTACCAATTCTTTCCAGGATTAAAAGATTTTGGTGCTGGTATGACTTTCACAAGTTTAAGAGATTGGGAAATTTTTAAAAATTATTCTATTCCATTCCCAATTGTTGTTTCTGATGGTAGAACACCTGGTAAACAAATCATTAATTTGAACTCAACTGTTTTCGAATTCACTCCTTATGAATTAGGTTCATGGGATACATACGTTGATTCTTTTGTTGATCTTAAATATACAGGTACTCATATAGATAAAGGTAAGCCTGTTAATAACACTTGTTGGTCAGGTTTAGATAATACTGGTTTTGTCTTTGGTACATCATCAACATTATTTAATCAATTTTTATTAAGATTGAATAGTACTGATTTATCCGGTTTAGCATACTCTGCAGCTGATGCACTTTTAACAGATTTATCTCAAGATGAAAACGATATTGCTCCTTGGTATCCAAATCCTTTCTATAACTCCCCATTCGGTAGCTCTCATACAATCAAAAACTCAAATTCTCTTTATTTAGTTGATGGTGGTGAAGATAATCAAAATGTTCCTTTATATCCTTTATTAGAAGAAGAAAGAGGTGTTGATGTCATTTTCGCTTTTGATAACTCTGCTGATACTGATCAAAGTTGGCCAAACGGTTCTTCATTAGTTTACACTTATGAAAGACAATTTTCTAATGCTTCAGCAAATTTTGCATTCCCTTACGTTCCTGGTGTTGATACTTTCTTACATAATAACTTAACTGCAAAACCAACATTCTTTGGTTGTTATGCATCCAATTTAACAAGTTTAATGGAAGAAGTTGATACCGATTATGTTCCTCCATTAGTTGTTTATATTGCAAATCGTCCTTGGTCTTATCATTCAAATACTTCAACATTTAAATTATCTTATGATGATGATGAAAAATTAGGTATGATTGAAAACGGTTTTGCAATTTCAACATTCAATAATTTGACTATTGATGCAGATTTCAAGAAATGTATTTCATGTGCGATCTTACAAAGATCTAAAGAAAGAATGGGTGTTGAAATTGGTGACGAATGTAAATCATGTTTCGATGACTATTGTTGGGATGGTTCAACTTATACATATGATAATGATGAATATCCAAATGATTTCACTGACTCTGGTAGATACAATAATACAATTTCTACTCCTGGTAATGCTGAAATCGAAGGTATCTCATCTGCTAACTCAAATAGCCATAGTTCAAGTTCTTCTGCTGCAAGTTCTAGCTCAAATTCTGTTTCATCTATTTCTTCAACCAGTAAAAATGATGCAGCATCCCAATCACACACGGGCTCTTTTGTCTTACACGCATTATCAATTGTTTTAAGTTGGATGTTTATTGTTTAGATCCACTATTTTAATAGCCCATGTTGTTTTTCCTTATTTTATGATTATGATTATGTCCACACAATAATGACTATTTTTAAATTCTAATATACATTTACCTCTATTACTATTTATTTCTAGCCGTTTTTTTTAATTTTATAGTAATGTTTTATATTACGTTATTGGTACCAGTAGCTGTTACTACGCAGATAACCGGTTACACCATATGTTATTGCACACGTATAATGAATAATAGAAATAGATAACATGCGCCCTTAATCTGCAATCGTAGCGCTCGCCTAAAACAGAAAGAAAGTGCCCCTTTTTTTCGTGTTTGCGTAGACGAGGTGGCTGGTTTCTACTCCGACAGTCACAGATCCAGATAAATCACCTGTAACGAACACTTTGCCATGACCCTTTGGCAAACCTAGCTTAGAAGTACACTATTTTTTATTTTGAATTAGATTTTTAGTTCATTCTTTCTGCTTTTGCCTTGTTCCTTGAATTTAAAAGCATCTTACAGAAGTAACAAATGTCAAATTTTAGAACGTCGCAAATAAATAGCAGACAATCAGGTCAATCTGGGGAGTACAAACCAATAAGAGATAATGAGTTGGTTGTCGTTGTGACTAAAATTCAAGGATTGAGAAATGTTCTCAAGTGGGATAAACAATCTCCATATGTTTCAGTCCGTATTCAAAACCAAGAACAATCGACAAAAGTCATACCAAGAGGTGGCCAAACTCCGTATTTTGACCAAGCTTTGGGTTTTAGTTTGGAAGGTGTGGAAGAGAAATTATTACATATTAACGTTTATCATCAATGGAAAAACGATACGGTTTTGATCTGTAGTACCGAAGTTGATTATAGTACTGCATTACAGAAAAGCTCTACAGATGGTTATGATGATAAATTCGATTTATTCTGGGAAGGTAGATTAGCTGGTAAAATTTTCTTGCAAATTACCTACCATCCAAGAAAGGGTGAGGTTCCAGTTTCAACAGAAAATATTGGTAGATCAATTGGTTCCATTCCAAATCACCATCACCGTGAATATAATCCATTGAGAAGTAGTAGAAATGTTAAATTAATTGACAGTACATCCGAAATTCCTCAATTAGGTTCATTGAATTTAAATGATTCAACTGCAATGTTACCTGAAAGTTTTGCTAAGTTAACTTTATTGAAATCTACAAACTCACCATCTTCGTCTCCTACCAAATCTAACCATCGTTTCAGCGATTCAATATCTCGTAGCTTATCACCAGCTAAAAGTAATGAAAGTAAAACAACTATTTCAAGTTCAAGTCCTTCACCAAATAACAATTCAAACTCAACATTTAACACACATTGGTTTTCAAAACTTGATAAAATACCATTTTTCAACTTTGGATCTGGAAGTTCCCTTATTGGAAACGACAAGTTTGGATTTAACGATGATGTTAACGATTATAAACCTAAATTGAAAATAGAAAGCCCAGATATATTACAACAAAGCTCAGATGTTTTATTTCACAGTGATAGTGAAATCGATGATGATAATGATAACGATGGAAATGACAACGAGAAGGTAGATGACGGATTAGAAGATTATAAAAAAAGCATCGCTTCTAGACAAGAGTTATTATTTAACGAAAACATTCCAGCAAAACTTGAAGATGAAGAACTTTCATCTGACGATGATGACGATGAAGATAACGATGATACAGTAGAAAGTGATGAAGAATACATTTATGGGCAAGCAGTAAATTTGAAAGATTCTGTCAGGAGTACCGAAGAAATTTTGAAATCTAGTCAATCAAATACAAGGGCGCTACATTATGGTATGAAATGGAATGATACAGAAATGGGGAACAGCTTCCAACATAAAAAATTACCGGTAGTAGATATACCATCGGAAAGTGAATCTGATGATGATAACAACGAGGAAATTCCGCCATTACCACCAAAACACTCCATTTTCATGGGATCTGTGTTTGAAAAATCAGATAAAAAAATACAACCCAATACTGTAACAGAATCCAACACGCCGAGATCACCATCGGACGCATACAATATGTTTTGCCGAGGTGATGATTTAGGCAAAACTTTAAGTCTATACGAAAAGAAGAAATTAGCTCGTCGGTCTCAAAGACACCAACTTAAAGCTTGATCTTTTTGTTTTGAGTTTCCTTTTTTCTACGCTTTTCCTTTTGTTTGCTCTTTTTCCACTATTTGTTTTCTGTTTCAAATCTTGAACAATTTTTCTTTTGTCTTCTTCTTTTTTTCCCTTTTGTTTTCACTTTTATTCTCTGGAGTACTTTTATAAATGTTAATTATGTAATGCGTATATATAAATGTATGTAAATACACCACCATATATAAAATATATATATGCAATAATAACAGGTAAAATATTTTTCATTTTAAGATAAAACTAAAATGCTGCTTCTTCATCACCGTCATCGTTTTCATCGAAATCGTCACCGTCATCGAAATATTTCTCTGCGTTATAATCATCGTCTTCATCATCTTCAAAATCATCATCATAGTTTTCTTCCTCTTCTTCATGATCATCTACATCATCATCATTAGTATTTGCTGCAACTTCATTCAATCTATCCATAATTTCTTTCTGTTTCTCTTCGGCTGATTTAATCATTTTATCTATATCCATGTTTTTGGAATTCTTCTTATATTTGGAAACTCCAAGTGATTTCTTACCGTTTTTAGAAAACATGACAGAGTGTAATTCCTCGGGAAAATAGTGTAATATAAATGGGTGATCGGTGATAGATTTACCTATTCTAATCTTTTTCCTATATTTATCCGAGTATCTTTTTAACCCATCGTTAACACCACCTTCTAAATATACTGTGTGTTTCTTCTTTCCTTCTTCTTCGGTGGAAATACTTTTCAGGTTACCTGTATAAAATGATGAGTCTTTCATCAGATTTGTCAAATTGGTAAACTGTTGGAAAGATTCAATTTCTAAACTGCTTGGTTTACCATTAATAGGAACGGGGAATTCCAGTGTTTCTGTTGCATTTTGCTGGATGTCTGCCCAGTCCAGCCCAAACGGAAGCACCACACGCTGACCACCGCCTCTAAAACTCATGCGGCTAACTTGGTAATGTTATATAGGGGGAACACCGTATTTGATAAGCTTTTACAAGAGAAAACAGGGATTTCACAAACAAATTTTTTTTTTTTTCGTTTTTGATGTTGCCGCCGATCGACGCGGCGAGTGCGTTGTTGAAACCGTGCATGTTTTGTTTCCAGGAAGACGTTTATGAGTGGATTAGAGGAATATGTGCTATAGAATGTATACAGAATGGAAATAAGTTACACAAACAGACGTTTCTGTGAATATGTGAGCGGTTATAGGGGAAAAACTGGAACTTGTGTTTTTTTAACCGTAGAGTTTTAATTTTTTTTGGGGATTTTCAATTAATTATTAATGTTAAGCTTGCTTTTATGTAATGTTTTTTTTGTAGTGTTTTTTTTTTGTTATTTCGAATTTGAAGTGACTATATGCATTTATAAAGTGCTTGTGATTGTTTTTGCTATGTGAATAAACTTTGTGCTGTTTTTTTTTGTTTTGTTTTCTGAAAACAAAAATATGAGATAAGTACAATTCACTTTATTGTTATTTTAGGGATAATGTCTGTAGTGAGCTCATTTCATTTAATTTCATGTTTTCTCTTTTTTTTTTGTTTCAATCAACACTACGTTGACTTAATCTTGTAAATACTGGCTGATTTCGTCATCACTGTTATAACCAGAGTCCAGTTTATGCTGTGCATCAATTGCCGCTTTCTCTATTTCTTTTTCGAAAAGTGCTTGCTGCTTCTTAACCTTACGTCTAGTAGCCTTACCCCAACCCCATTGTTTCTCACTTCTGTGGATACCATCGTTACCGTTGGCAAACTCAGTTTCTGCTTCAGCCTCTGCAGCTTCATTGGTTGGATCGTCAATCAGTTTTTTAGCTTTCATTTCTCTATCATGTTCAAGTTGTGATTGCATCTGTCTGTTTTTCAAGAAGTCAGAAACTCTGGTTCTTAGAAACATATAACCACCAATGATGATAACCAAACGGATTAAATGGTAGATATCGAAATCTGCAAACAGTTTACGTTGAATTTTTTGAACAAACGACTCCATATTTTTATCAGACAATTTTTGACTTAGTTCTATACTTTTGTACAATTCTTGAGCATAAAAGGTGAAATAAATGAACAGATCAGACGGCCACAAAGCTGCAGAATTACGGGAATAGGTTTGTGTTTCTTCTCGTCCTGATAGTGTAAATACTGGAAAACCAACAGATCAAGTTTTCTTCAAAATTTTTTTTTTCGAGTTTTAAACGCGGCCTATCATAATTACATAAGCCTGAGTGCTCCAGCTAACAGGTGTGGAGGTGTCTGTGGGTGCTTGTACTTCCGGCAACCAACAGCTGGACACAACCTGTACAGTATGAGTTCCGAGAAAAACAGTAAAAAAATAAAGGTTGCCTCTAAATCCAACCCACCGCAAGATTATGATAAACTACGACCAACGCTGAAAAAGTTTGATGATAAACTAGAGTTTTATCAGTCTGCCAAACACAATCCTTCGAAATCTAAGAATGAGTTGCATTGGGACATTTTGAGGATACATCACCAGAAAAACCGATACATATATTCATTATATTATAAAAGGAAGATAATAAGTAAAGACTTATACCTTTGGCTGCTAAAATATAAAGTCGCTGATAAACAGCTAATTGCTAAATGGAGGAAACAAGGTTATGAGAAGTTATGCTGTTTGCAATGCATTGGTAAAACGGTCTGCATGTGCCGTGTGCCCAAAAGTGTTAGGAAAACCAACGAAGATTTCCAGTGTGTGAAATGTGGCTGCAGAGGGTGTGCAAGCAGTGACTGATTAATTTACATTAACTTAATTTATAGATAGATACATATATATATATATATATTATATTATATAACGGCTTCAGGTTGGAAATCTGGATTGGTTATGACTTCATAACCATCAATTGGTTCGAATGATAACAACAATCTGCCAAGCACCACAACTTTTGAAACTTTTTCAGTTTTAGGTTCAGAGCTATCTTTACGCATGATGAAACCAGGTGTTATAATAGTAGCGTTTTCTAAAACCATGTTCATCCAAAAATCGTAACCAATTAATGTACCTCTGATTTCACGTCCTCTAGTTACAGTTGCAATGACTTCGGTATTCAAGTACTTCTTCATATTTATGATAGGTCCACGTTTTGGTGCATGCGTATTCCTTTTCTGACGGTTGTTGTTGTTGTTGTTGTTGTTGCTATTACTTCTGTTGTTGTTCTTAGATGGCGCAGCATCTTTCTGGAAATCTGCAGCGTCTGGCTGCTGTTGCTGTGGTTGTGGCTGTTCGTTGCTCATGGCCTGCCCTTGTCTCTTCCCACTCTTGTACCATTGCACAAGTTGCCAGTCTGAAAATGCGACAAAACGACAAACACACAAAAAAGCAGAAAAAGAGAAAAAAAAATTTGTAAGCGCTAGCCGGTCACGTGACCGTGACATAGGGTGGCTTTTTCTTTCTTTGTTACCAGATTAAAATATACACATTGCACATTACTGCAGTTTACAAATAGGCATTGATTTCGCCAACTTCGTTCAGTTCTCTCATCACTTTATCTGGTAAATCATAGTCGGAACTGTTGACAAAGGCGCTGTCCTCTATTTTGTCACTCTGCTGCGTCGAATCATCATTGTTGATGTTCCCTTTCGTCCATGATGCAACACCCTCGTGTACACAGTTGATCAAACCCGTTGGTCCATCATAATATCCGCTGCCAACTTCATTAACCCATCCTTGATCAACTTCACTATCCGAGTGTTCCTCGCAATCTTCACCATCTTCTTCATAATTGGAGCGATTTAAAATCCTCGTATACAACTCCGAGTCTGTGTGTTCAGTCATATAGTTATCATTTTCTTTTAAATGAACTTGTCGAGGCTCCTCAATCTCTACGTCTTTTTTTTCATCATTTTTTTTATCATTTCTATCATTTGTATTCTCTTTATTAGTATGCTGGATTTCTCTTTTGTGTTCTTTATTCATTACTTTGGCTAATTTGTCACTTAATACTCCTATCTCTGTTTCATCTAAATCTGTAACTTTCCTTTTATTATCTTTCAGTTCCCATGATGAAATATCAAGTTGTTTAAAACACTTTTCACCAAAATGCTCTTCAATTAAATGATCAACAACTTGCCATCCATAAGCATTGGCAAATCTTCTCCTAACAATCATATTATTATGTGCATCCGGTTGTAAATAAACCAAAACTTTCCTCCAAACCATTTCATCGTGCCACCTTCTTGCAATTTTTTCCTCAAAAAATTTATGCTTCTTTTTCAATTCCAGTTGTGAAATTATAACATTTTTAGATAATAATGTATGCTTTTTAGGTATCATATCTGGTGTATAAAATTTATCATGTAAAATAACATTATATCTACTTTTTGGATCATTGATATATTTGGATGAAGGAGATGGTGGTAAAATGATTCTTTTAAGTGATGTAATTACTGAAGATTTGGGTATTGATGTCATCACCTCTTTGATAGTATCAACTGTTGCTTGCGTTTTAGAATCATCTTCATTACCTGTTTGATAGTAATTATATTTATGTGTCGTTTTCGGTACTTGCATATTAGGTAAACAATAACTTATTGTACTTTGAATCTTGTTTTTAATAGATCCAACAAAATCCACATCAGCAGATGGATATTCATTGTTAAATTTATTATTAGTACTATTATTATTATAATTATTTTCATTATAATTTATTGTACCATTTAAGTTATCTATATCTTCAGGGATTTCGCTTGTTTGTTCTTGTGAGTTATTTGATGGTTGTATTCCACTAATAGTTTCATAAACTTTACTCAATCCTTTCCAATCTAAATATAATAGTGCACTGGTACGTAATGGAACAATACCATCATTTAAAACATTTGCATATACCGTTCTTCTTTTAAATCTTTTCAGAATCTTCCTGGTAGGATTTGATGGTAGCAGTAACAACAAAGGTTGATTACCATCCAAATTCAAATCTTGACCTGTCTTTCCCACAATACCAAATGTAAGGAACATTTTAACATATGCAGGATTTTCATTGCTTATACCTAACATAGGTGACGCCATAGTAACAAAATTTTCAGGTTGATACTTTTTAAAAAAATCGGGGTAATTGAAATCGATATATGATATTGCAAATGTTTGAACAGGCCCACCTAATGAATGCCCTATAAACGATATTTTATCAATTTTACCTTCAACAGATTTAATCATATCGTTGACAATATATTCTGCTAATCGTCTACCCAAATATTTAATACCTCTTTCAGTTCTACACACATTACCAAAATATCCTCTCACGACAATGTTTTCACCCGTTTTATGTGCCATATTCTCTAATTGTTCTTTTATATAAAACATATCAGCAGAAGTATTGGAATGTAAGCCGTGTGTCAGAATAACTAAATGAACAGGATCATTCAATGATTTTGGAGGATTATTCCAAATATCTAAGGTTGACAAATGTTGTATATCTAAGTTAACAGGTGAAAAATTACCATTTTTGACATGTGAATGATTTTTATTTAGTGTTGATTCATCTCTAGACAATATGATTTCAAAATTAATTTCTGATGTCGTACTAAACACAATTTGTGAAATTACTTCAACAATCCAGACATATTTATTTTTCAATTTGTTCAAAGTTAGTTTATGCGTTAGAGATTGACCAGCAATAACGTTAGGATCATAAATAGGTTGATCGTCAGATACAAAACACGGTTTATTATGATCGTATTCGTCTGATCTGATATCACAATATAGAATATAAGGGCCATTGAGCACCGCCGGATTAATCAAAATGCTTTCTGTGTTTTTAATTTTAATGTACAAGTGTGATCCAATCTCAGAATTAATATCTTTTGGAGTGTATGTGATTACATATCGGTGTATATCACCCACTTTCACAAAATTTGTGGTTTTGTACAACAATTGAGAATCGCCCATTCTCAATGGTGTGCTAAGCTCTGTGTGGATGACAAAAGCAGCAGTGGTGTGTGTGACCGACAAAGAACTCTACTCTGTGATAGCAGCTCATCAGACATTATATAGAAGCATTGTGGAAACAGGGCAATCACAAAATGTAAGAAAAATAGAGAAAAATTAAAAAAAAAAAAAAAAACTAGCCGCCGCCGATCGTCGCAGAGCTGCCGGTCACGTGACTCCGGTCTTAGCTTGTCTTCCGCCGGTTAAGGAGCTGGAGACCGGTACCGGTCACAAAAATCAATAAATTTTTTTTTTCACTCGATACTTTCCACAAAAGTGAAATTTTTCAATGTTTGGATGACTCAGGCATCTTTTGGTTAAAACTTTTCCTTTTTCTTGTACTACCCTCTGACGTTTAGTTCTTTCACATTCTTTCACAGATCTTTGATAAGTTTAACTATCTATTAGAATTTGTTACTGTTATCATTATAGTTATAGACAAGATGCTTTCAAGATCAGTCTTAAGATGTTCTGCTGCAACATTTAAGCATGCTAAAACATCAGCTTTTAAATCAACTTCGTTATTAACACTTAAATCTTATCGTTATTATTCTGCAGCAAAAAATCCAGTAAGAGAAAATCCTGCACCTGCTTTCAATCAAGATATTGAAGATGCAACAACTGTTAATACCAAACACGTTAAGGATATGGATTCTTCATTAATTGGTAAAACAGGTGGTGAAATCTTTCATGAAATGATGGAACGTCATAACGTTGATACAGTTTTCGGTTATCCAGGTGGTGCTATTTTACCTGTTTATGATGCAATTTATAATTCTGAAAAATTCAAATTCGTTTTACCTAGACACGAGCAAGGTGCTGGACATATGGCTGAAGGTTATGCTAGAGCAAGTGGTAAACCCGGTGTTGTTTTAGTTACTTCAGGTCCTGGTGCAACTAATGTTGTCACGCCAATGGCTGATGCATTAGCTGATGGTATTCCATTAGTTGTTTTCACTGGTCAAGTTCCAACTTCTGCAATTGGTACCGATTCTTTCCAAGAAGCTGACGTTGTCGGTATCACAAGATCATGTTCAAAATGGAATGTTATGGTTAAAAATGTTTCCGAATTACCAAAAAGAATTAACGAAGCTTTTGAAATTGCAACTTCTGGTAGACCAGGTCCTGTTTTAGTTGATTTACCAAAAGATGTGACCGCTGCTGTTCTTAAAACTGCAATTCCTGTATCTTCAAGTATTCCAAAGAAAACCGTTCCTCAATTATCACAAAAAGCAACAACTCAGTATACCCTTGAATGTATCGAACGTTCTGCTGAATTACTTAAAAAAGCTAAAAAACCTGTTTTATACGTTGGTGCAGGTATTTTAAATTCAGAAGATGGTCCAAAAAGATTAAAAGAATTAGCAGATAAAGCTTGTATACCTGTTACAACAACATTACAAGGTTTAGGTTCTTTCAATCAAAATGATCCAAAATCTTTAGATATGTTAGGTATGCACGGTTCTGGTGTTGCTAATTTAGCAATGCAAAATGCTGATTTAATTATTGCTCTTGGTGCTAGATTCGATGATAGAGTTACTGGTAACATTAGTAAATTTGCACCAGCTGCAAAATTAGCATCACAAGAAAATAGAGGTGGTATTATCCATTTTGAAATCTCTCCAAAAAATATTAATAAAGTTGTTGAAGCAACTGAAGCTGTTGAAGGTGACGTTACAGAAAATTTAGCAATCTTTAATGATTTAGTACCTGCTATTAAAGAACGTCCTGAATGGTTTAAATTAATTAATGAATGGAAAGAAAAATTCCCTTACGCTTATCAAAAGGAAACTCCTGGTAGTTTAATCAAACCTCAAACTTTACTGAAAGAAATTTCAAAACAAGCAAATTCATCTGGTAAAGAAGTTATTGTCACAACTGGTGTTGGTCAACATCAAATGTGGGCCGCACAATATTTCACATGGACAAAACCAAGAAGTATCATAACATCTGGTGGTTTAGGAACTATGGGTTTTGGTTTACCTTCTGCAATTGGTGCACAAGTTGCTAAACCTGATGCTTTAGTTATTGACATTGATGGTGATGCTTCTTTCAATATGACTTTAATGGAATTATCTTCCGCTGTTCAAGCAAGAACTCCAGTTAAAATTTGTGTTTTAAATAATGAAGAACAAGGTATGGTCACTCAATGGCAATCACTTTTCTATGAACACAGATATTCCCATACCCATCAAAGTAATCCAGATTTCATGAAATTAGCTGAAGCTATGGGTATTAGCGGTGTAAGAGTTACCAAACAAGAAGATATGGTCGAAGGTATCCAAAAATGGTTAACCACAGAAGGACCATGTTTATTAGAAGTTTTCATTGAAAAGAAAGTTCCTGTCTTACCTATGGTTGCTGGTGGTAAAGGTTTAGATGAATTTATCTATTTTGATCCTAAAGTAGAAGCTGAACAAGCCGAATTAAGACATAAAAGAACACATGGTAAGCACTGATTGGCGATTAATTTATGCTTGTAAATATAGACATTTAATAAATACTTGCATCCTATTTTGCATAGTTATTTGTTTGGATATTAAAAAGAAAATAATACTAATAAATTCAAGAAAAATAACAAAAAAATTAGATAGAAAAGAAAATATACCTGCTATAGAGAGGTGTTCTGTTTCTTAATTTTTTGTATCAAAAATTCTTCATCACGGCTCCTTTTTCCCCCTGTTTTTTTTCATAAAATATATAATGCATATATCTGTGTGGACCAAAAGAAATCCACACTTTTTGTTTTACGATTTGTAACCTTTTTTCTATTAAAAAAATCTGACTTTTGAAATAATTTTGATAATAATATAAAGTAGTTTTTACACAAGGTATATATACATACTGCATATGGCTCTAATCACCTCTTTTAAAAAACTTTTTGAAATTTTCGTTGAAATTTGTTTTGTTCTCTGTAAATGTTTTCGCCAAACTGCTCTCAATGTTTCCCCTTTTATTAGCTAATACTCCACTATCGATTGAGTTGTTGAAAAACCCAAAATTGGATTTCGGTGATGTGTTTGGTGTAGTATCTTTGCTGAAATCAGGGGCCGCTGGGAGTTCAGGTGGTGATGGTAAGCTAGGTGAATTTGTTGACGATGATGAACCATTTGCGCTGTTTGACCCAGAAATTGTACTTGGTAAATATATTGATCTTGAATTGCTTTTTGTATGCCCTTTTCTTACAACTGTATCAGTTTTACTAGCAACATTCAAATTTTCTAAGTACTCATTACTTTCAATCAATGGCTCTGAATTTTGTTCGAACACCTTAATTTGCTGTTTAAACATATCCATATATTTAAATTTATCTTTTTCGCTGGATTCTGTTTTAAGAACACCATTCAATTGTAATACTTTCATAAAATTACTGAAATTTGAATCGCCAATAATTGTGAAGTATGAATCAATAAAAGTATCCATAGGTTTTGTTGGAACCATCAAAATTTTCATTAAAGTATCGATATTTCTAAATTTCAGATTTATATTTGCTTTAAAACTCGAAGATGTTAAAATCTTCTCTCCACCTTCAGTCAATGTTGGCAAAATATTAATGAATGTTTTGAGTTCTTGCAAATCTAGTTTGAATTGCTCTGCTATGATTACCGTTATTGGCTCAAGCTTAATTATATTTATAATAATGTTTTTCAACAACATTTCAACAATTTTTTCAATAAAGTTTCTGATGTAAATAGTTCTACTTATTTGGTTGAAAATGAGCTGACAGCTTTCTCGTATTATAGATTTTATTGATTCAATATATCGTGATTCTCCAGTAACGTCACTTAATAATTTCCAATTAAAGCCATTCAATTCTCTCCATGATAATTGGATATCATTCTCAATTTCATAAAACAATAAATTGATGCAATAACTTATCATTTGCATAAATCCATTATTGACACTTTCAAATTCTATTTTGGTTGCCAAATCATCAGGTTTAATAATTGATTTTATTTTCTCTTCTAGTTGTGTTACTGTTAATGAGCAATAATCGGATGTATTTAAAACTAGACATATTAAGCTAATACCTTCTTTTTTGTTTTCCAAATCAGCAGAAATTAATGTCTTACTATCTGGTAAAATTGCTTCTAAAATTCTATGCTGATATTGAATCAGATATTTACTGAAAATTTTAGACAACTTTATAAGTGATTTACCATTTGTTAATTTGGAAAGCTGTGATAATATTTGTCTATATAATCTGAAAAGCTCTGCTGAACTTTCTAAAACATTAAGGGATTCATCCGAGTGTTTATGATCATCTGCAGCACCTTCACCTGTTCGTCTGAACATTATTTTAGGGTTGGTAAACTCTGTAATTTTTTTCTCAATGATGGTTCCTTGATGGTCAATCCATAGATTTAAGTATGGCTCAAATACTTCTGAAATTGTCTTTGTAAAATCCGGACTTGACGAATCAACTAATTGTGCATCAAAATCTTTGTAATATTTGAACTTTTTATTCAGGAAAATCTCAAAATCCAACGTTTGAGATAATGAGTTTAATAATATATTTACATCAGCACCTGCTTTATTCATTGCTGCTTCCTTTTTCAAAACCTCTTTGAGATCATTTTTCGTGTAAGAACAAAAATTTCGTGTTAGCTCTAAATTCATATTCCACGATTTAGGAAAATTCTTCAAATGTTTTAGCTCAAAATTAGACAATATATTTTGAAAGTAAATAAACCTTCTATTAATGTTATCTAAAGAGCCTGCTTCTTCGGAGCTACAAAAGATGTTTGTTATGTCTTTCAATACTTGTTTAATATACCATGTTTGCAATTTTTCTTTGTATGCATCTCCTAACGCAACAAGTATATAGCACGAATCAATTAATGTCTCATTTTCCATGTCTTCTTTGAATTCTAAATCGAAATCACGAAATATATCGTCAATAAGCTGGTTCTTCATTTGGTTTATAATTTTGTTCAATTTATTCACTTCATCAATACTTTTAAAATGCTGAAAATATTCATTCAACTCAAGAACTGCATCAAGCAAATGCTTTATCTCTTTATAATTTCTAAATGTTTTTTCACTTTCTAACTGTTTCTCTAAACGATCATATGCTGTAACTAACATCTGTAAACGTTTCAAAGTAGTCATTGTGAAAGTCAAATTTTTTTTAGAGTGATCTAATTGTTTTATATTGGCAGTCATTGCATTGATTGTCCTTCCGGTAACTTCTGCGTGGCTCTTCATTTGCTCAAAGCTTTCTAGTAACTTAGACACTTCAGAATCTAATTTGTCTATCCCTTGATCAGATCTTAGCTCAATCAATGATTCCTTATATTCCTTCCTTTTCTTATTAAGATTATTCTCAATATTCTTTTGGTGAAAGTTAGATTTTTCAATCAATTGGTCAATGTCAGCTAAGGCCGTCGGTGTGTTAAATATTTTGGTGATATGGATCATTGGATCATAATTGGGCGAGTTTATATCGGATTTGTCATCTGCAAGCTTCTGTCTGGAATTTCTTTCCTTCCCTAGGCTCAGAAGCTCCTGTTGAATCGATTGCATTGTGTTCCCGGACTCTGCAGTGCACCTTTCACTAAGGCAATACAACCCTCTGGTGGCAGAATGTGTTGACAAGCCTGGTAAATTTCACAATAATTCATGTTGACAAGCGCGATGGAAGCGGTGAAGAAAAAATGGGTGGCAATCTTTTGAAGATGGAATAAGAGATGAAGTTGAGAGAAGAGAACGGTGGATAGACACAACCTGAGTGCAGCAAAACAATCATGTCTTTGAAACTACCAGGAAACCCAAACTCTGCGCTTTTCAAACAAGGATACCAGGTCCATTCTAACATAGATGGTGCTATCAACAAGAATATTCAAGCATGTCGTGAAATTTCCAATATGATTTCAACCTCTATTGGACCATGTGGTAAAAACAAGATTATTGTTAATAGTATGGGTAAAATTTTTATCACTAATGATGCAGCCACTATTATTCAAGAACTAGATATTGTTCACCCTGCAGTTAAAGTTTTAGTTATGCATTCAAAACAACAAGAGGAAGAAATGGGTGATTTAACTAACTATGTTTTAGTTTTAGGTGGTGAGTTATTAAATCTAGCTGAAAAATTGGTTGTTCTAGGTTTAACACCAACAGAAATTATACAAGGATACAAAATGGCTAGTAAATTTGCCGTTAAAGAATTGGAAAATTTAGTTATTGACGAAGTCAAAGATTTCACATCAAAAGATGAATTAATGAAAATTATCAAACCTGTTATAATGTCAAAACAATATGGCCAGGAAACTATCATTTCTGATTTAGTTGCAACTGCTATTCAATTTGTGATTCCTAAAGAAGACCCTCGTGCTTTTAACGTCGATTCAGTTCGTGTTGTTAAAATTATGGGTGGTTCCATTCATAATTCGTTTGTGATTAAAGGTATGGTTTTCCCTAGAGAACCAGAATCTCAATTAAAAAAAGTTACTGAAACTTCCAAAGTTGCAGTTTTCAATTGTCCGGTTGATATTTCTGCATCTGAAACCAAAGGTACTGTTCTTTTACATAATGCTGATGAAATGATGAATTTTAGTAAAGGTGAGGAGGAAGAATTACAGAAAGTCATTAAAGAAATTGCAGATTCAGGTGTTAAAGTTATTGTTGCAGGTCAAGGTATTGGTGAATTAGCTTTACATTTCATGAATAAATATGGATTGTTAGTATTAAAAGTTCCTTCTAAATTTGATCTTAGACGTATATGTCGTATCTGTGGTGCAACTCCTCTAGTTAGATTAGGTGCACCATTACCTGAAGAGATGGGTATAATTGACAGTGTTGAATGTACAGAAATTGGTTCCGATAGAGTTACAGTGTTTAAACAAAAGAAAGAAACTTCATTAACATCAACAATTGTTATCAGAGGTGCAACACAAAACAATATGGATGATATCGAACGTGCTATTGATGACGGTGTCGCATCAGTCAAATCCATTTTAAAAAATCCAAAATTATTGCCTGGTGCTGGATCTACTGAATCTGAATTAGTTCAAAGAATTACTAATTATGGTGAAAAGACCCCAGGTTTATTACAATTAGGTATAAAAAAATTTGCAGAAGCTTTTGAATTTTTACCAAGATTATTATGTGAAACTAGTGGGTTAGATCCAAGTGAAATACTACCAAGATTATATGCTTCACATGATGACAGTGATAAAGAAACTTTGAAATTTGGTATTGATATTGAATCGGATAATGTAAATGAATGCTTACTTAATGTTCAAGACGAATCAATTTATGACTCTTTCATTGCTAAACAAAATGCAATCAGTTTAGCTACCGAAGCAGTATGTACCATTTTGAGTGTCGATCAAATCATTGTTGCAAAGAGAGCCGGTGGACCTGCAATGCCGCAACAAGCAAAACCGGGTAACTGGGATCAAGCTGATTAGATACTTTTATAATATATATTTAAAATAAAACAAAAAAAATCAATGAAAGTCTGAAATGTAAGCTTTCAATTTCATGTATATTAAAGATTGCAACTATGATTATGTATATCTATATATAGTATAAATATTACAATTATAAATAATTTACTAATAAACACAGAAAAATAAAATTACTAATAAAACTGTATAGGTATAAACGTTATCTGGTTGTATTCTCCCAACAGATTTTGAAATGAAAATAGTACTATTGTAATCGACTTTTATAATATTTTTAGGAATATCATCATTAAAAACATATTCAGAAACTTCTGTACTTAATTTCGAAATACCGCCTAATTCGTCTATAAAATTATAAACCAACGATCTTGATGTATTTGTCAATAATGTGTCTCCTTTGGAATCCCACCATAAGCCTCCTCCTAGTCCTCTATTGATTGCATATCTTGCTTTTAATTTAGAAATCAAAGGCGTATCATATACAATCAAACCCTTTTTCCCTGTTTGATTATTATATGCGTATGAGGCACCAATTTCAGTATCTTCAACTTCAATATACCCTTTTGGTGGTAAATTGTAATAGTTTATGACACAGTCATTTAAATCATCGTATACATTATCTGGCAAATTGGCACAATTGGAGAAACCGTCGTATAATTTATCTGTATCAAAAGATCTTCCGTAAGCAGGCATACCTAATATAATTTTAGATTTATCAATGTATCGTTCGAGATAATCAATCGCAGAATCGATTGATAATAAGGTTGTTGGATTGTTTTTATCTTCATAAAGATTTGATTGAAATCCGGATATTGAACTCCATTTACCAGAGATATCATATCCCATTAAATTATACTGAGTAATATATTTATCCATTTTATTAAAATCGTAATATTTCAATGTATTAAGATCTAATGGTATAGCAAGTGATATTATTTTAGAGCTTTCAAAGCTACTAAATGATTGATTTAAGCTTTTCATCATATAATATAACATTTCTTTATCATATTCGGAGTTAGGAAATTCCCAATCAATATCAACGCCATCAAATCCTAGCTGTTCAGCATTTGCAGCTATGTTCAAAGCGAGTTGTCTTACTTGTTTCTTATTTTTTGTGACACCTCTAAACTGCTTCATCGAATTGCTACCACCAATTGACATGGAAACTTTTAGTCTTGGATTTAACTTTCTCATTTCATTTAATTGGCCAATCAACCCATCATTTGAAACTGATGATTTTGTTGAATCCATATAACTATTTACTGATTTAAGATATTCAATTACCCATGATAACTTATTATCAGAAGCAGAGTTAACATTAACAGAGACGTTTTTAAATGTTAAATCTTCCCAATCTTTTTTTAAAGTATTGACACTAATAGCTATGTTATTTTCCACATCAAACTGTTTATCTGGAAATTTTATATTATTATTATGAGTATCAATTCCGAAAAAAGCGTAATATATATTTGTGATATGTGATAAAGGAATTTCAGAAGGTGAATGGTCAGGAAACGACCATTCTGAGTAATATATGGCAGTTTTAAAACCATCCGTTTCTGAAATTTGTACTTTTGATTCATAATTGAGTTGATTGGTTGCTACTGAAAGTTGATGCAACAGTAACAAAATAAGTGCTTGTGAAATCATGGTGAGTTGATGCTCTGAAAATATTTGTAAAGAGCAACAAAATTTTATCCTTTGCTTTTTCTTTTAAACATGTTAACTATTAGAAACAATATAAAAACTTATATTTATATCCAGGACCAGGTCACTTGCCTGTAACTGAACAGAACTATTTCTACGCAGAAGAAGAAAAAAGTGACAGCAGCATATTTCCTCTTTAGGAAATCTCAATATTATGCTCCGATGCCACGATATCAGTTTAGCTAATTTTATCATCACGGTAGATTCTAATTAACGTCGTAATATATTTTGTTCTGGTTACTGAAATTATCATTATTCAATGACCTCACACTTGGCTCATGTGCAAGAAGCTTCATATTATGTATAACACTTTCACGATTGGTGCTACTGGTACTCATAGACCTATCAGTTTGTGCACCAGAAAATTCAATAAACTTCTTAAATAGTATAGACTGTACACCATCAACAATCAAAAGTAGCCCAGAAACGTCAGCACCTCTGGGTAGAATCACGTCTGCCTTTTCTTTTGTGTTTTGAATATACAGTCTCATTTCAAATCTTGAGTGGTTTAAATAAATATTTAGTAATTTGTCCAGTTTTTTCTTTTCTTGTAATTTTAAATCTGCAATTTCGTTTTCCGATTTTCCAGTATAATCTACCAAAACATCACGCTTAATCCATCTACCTAGTCGTATATCTGCGTCGCAATCGATGAAAACACGCACTGTGGCTAAATCAACAATTCGATCATCATATAAGGAATAGAGTCCATAAACAATTATCACGTCGACCTTTTCATTATTCATCAAATCATCCAAATTTGATTTCAATTTATCGAAATTAAACTGCGATGGTAATCTCGATCCGTTGTCCGACGCTGTCATGTAATCTTGCATATTCAACTTTGTGATGTTGATCATTTCATCACTAAATTTGTCATGTAATTGGCTAGCTAAAATATTGGCTCCCGATTGTTTACCTGCAGCATGTCCTCCTGCTATTAACACCACTATAGTATCACCGTTGTTCATCGCCGTGCAAATGCTGTTTCTTGTGTCTTTGATCATACTCTTATCTGGATGACCCGTATGCAAAAAAAATTACAGAATGATTTTCACGAAGAGAGAAAAAAAAGACATCAAAAGTTTTTTTTTTATGTTTCTGTTTTAGTTTTTCATATCGTCTTTTGGTTTTACTATAGGTGAAGTGCAAATATAGGAACAGCATAACTAGAAAACAGATATAATGGAGTTTGACAGTGATCTGGATAAAGCATTAACTTTTCAAAAAACGGGATCCAAAATACCGATTTATCCAACTTTTGAAGCAATGGAATTAAAAGCGGCATTGCTCAGAGGAATCTACAACTATGGTTTCACAGCTCCTTCAGCAATTCAATCAAGAGCTATAATGCAAATTATATCAGGAAGAGATACTATTGCACAAGCACAAAGTGGTACGGGTAAAACTGCCACTTTTTCAATTGGTATGTTAGAAGTTATAGAAACGTCTAACAAAAATTGTCAAGCAATTGTGTTATCACCAACAAGAGAGTTAGCAGTTCAAATTCAAAATGTTATCAAATCTTTAGGAGATTTTATGAATATTAGAGTCCACGGATGTGTTGGAGGTAAAAGTGTGGGTGATGATGTTAAAGCGTTAAATAAAGGACAACATGTTGTCAGTGGTACACCAGGTAGAGTATTAGATATGATTAAAAGGCGAAATATAAATACCAAGAATATTAAAATGATTATTCTTGATGAAGCGGATGAATTGTTAAGTAAAGGTTTCAAAGAACAAATTTATGACATTTACAAATATTTACCAACGGGGTGTCAAGCAGTGGTTGTTAGTGCTACTCTACCTAAAGAAGTTTTGAATATGACAAAAAAATTTATGAACGAACCAGTTAAAATTTTAGTTAAAAGAGATGAAATTACATTAGAAGGAATTAAGCAATATTTCATTCAAGTAGAAAAGGAGGACTGGAAATTTGATACATTGTGTGATTTATATGATTCATTAACAATTACACAAGCAGTTA
This sequence comes from Pichia cabralensis, assembly GCA_030569495.1. Taxonomy (NCBI): domain Eukaryota; kingdom Fungi; phylum Ascomycota; class Pichiomycetes; order Pichiales; family Pichiaceae; genus Pichia; species Pichia cabralensis. The sequence continues at coordinate 708,668 of JAJMLC010000146.1, read as the reverse complement.
TTTTCTGTAATACAAAGAGGAAAGTTGATTGGTTAGCCAATGAATTGAAAAAAGCAAATTTTACAGTAATATCGATGCATGGTGATATGAGTCAAGATGAAAGGGATAAGATTATGAACGATTTTAGAATTGGTAATTCCCGAGTTTTGGTTTCAACTGATGTTTGGGCAAGAGGTATAGATGTTCAACAAGTTTCGTTAGTTATAAATTATGATTTACCATTAGATAGGGAAAATTATATTCATAGAATAGGTAGATCTGGTAGATTTGGACGTAAAGGTGTAGCTATAAATTTTGTTACCAATGAAGATGTAAGTGTTTTACATGAATTAGAGACATATTATTCATGTCAAATTGAAGAAATGCCTGTTAATGTCAATTCTATTATGTAAATGTTTATAATTTTTATAAAATTCAGTATTTTCATTTTAAGAATTTATAATATAGTTTTATTAATCAATGAATTTGTATTTTGTTTAAAAATATCAATCATTTTTCCCAAATCATTTACATCATTTGTTGGCTTTGAGAAAATTTTGTTGGTTGAACCAATTATAATGATATTATTTATAACAGTTTGTGTGTTTTCAACACCATGAAAATTCCATTTCATTATTTTAACAATTTCTGGTTGCCATTTATCAGAGATACAATTGACGTTACAAGATAAGCCATCTTGTTCAGGTGTATGAGAAAGTTCAACTATTATTATATCATTAAGTCCGGGGTCTTCTGTATTTTTACCATCTTCGGTATTGTTTCCAAGAATGTACGTATCATTAAAATCATCAACTAATTTACAATTTATTTTGACTGCTGTTTGTATGAAGTTTGAATCTGAATTTAACTTTTTATCGTTTGCATTGATTGAAGTTGTTGTGATTATTTTATCATCTAACGATAACGTGTTCAGCTGTGGAATAGTTTCTTTGATTATTTTTTCATCATGTACAGTACCATCTGATCCAACCCTTCTATCTATCACTGTGATAGTGTATTTTGCCATTGATTGTTGCAGCATACATACAATTGCATGTGTACGGTTGCGTATGACAATTAATGTGTCATATCCGAGGATGAAACTACATGAAAACTCCAACTAAGCGAGGTTCCGTTCTGTGTGTTGCAAGGTTTGGATAGATTGGTAAGATTGGTACTTATTACAGTTGAAGAATTGAAGAGGAAACTATAAATTTTATTATATAAAGATTAATTAAATAATTAGCTGATTATTCTTGATGCAATTATTTCTTTTTGTTAGAAGTAGAATTTTTTGGTAATTCTTTAACGTAAGGAATAAATTCTGGTTCACCAGGGATATATTTTCTTAAAACTTCAGGGACTTTCAAACCTTCATCAGTTTGATAATTTTCTAAAACACAACAAAGAGCTCTTTCAGTAGCACATAAAGTTGAGTTAAGACAATGAACGTATTTCTTTTCTTTTTGATTTTGAGTTTTAACACCACATCTAATTTCCAAATTTCTTGATTGATAATCTGTACAATTTGAACAAGAAACCAATTCTTTAAATTCTTTTTGATATGGGAACCAAGCTTCTAAATCATATTTTTTTGCTGCAGCATTATTTAATTCACCGGAAACTATACCAACAACTCTATAAGGAAGTCCTAAAGATTTATAAAATTCTTCTGAATTATTAATCATAAAATCAAACATTTCCCAGGATTTTTCAGGTTCTGTAATACAGAATTGTTCAATTTTTTCAAAAGCGTGAACTCTAAAGATACCCCAAGCATCTTTACCATGAGAACCGGCTTCTCTTCTAAAACAAGATGAATAACCTGCATATTTAATAGGTAATTGTTCAGCAGGTGATTCAAACCATTCATTTGAATGATAAGCAGATATTGGTTGTTCTGAAGTTGCAATTAAATATTTTTCATCATCACCATCTGTAACTTTATATAATTCTTCATCGAATTCAGATAATTGAGCAGTTTTAGCCATAACATCTTTATTCATCATAACAGGTGCTTGTAAAGGAGTATAACCTTTTGAAGCTAAAAATGATAAACCATAATTAATTAAAGCTTGATTAAGGAAAACACCGTATTGTCTTAAAAAATAACCTCTGTGACCGACAATTTTAACACCTCTTTCAGGGTCATAACCATCTAATCTTAATAAAATTTCATGATGAGATAATTTTGCATCAGCGCCAGTTGCAGTTGCAACATTTGTTAATTTTTCAAATTCGAAACCTTCTGGAGTCCAAGTTTTAACTAATTCATTATTTTCTTCATCATTAGAAACGACAACTGAATCATGAACTAAATTACCGACTTGATTAACTTTAAATTTTAATAATTTATCAGCTTCTTGTTCTTGTTCAATTGCTTTCTTTTTCTCTTCAATAATTAAATCTTTCTCTTTTAATAAATCTGATGCATCTTCTTTAGCTTTAAATTTTAAACCAATATCTTTTTGAATTTTATTTTGTTTCTTGTTTAATTCATCAGCGACAAATCTTAATCTAACCCATTCTTTATATTCTGCAATAATTTCATCAACAATTTCAACAGATGCACCTCTTCTTTTCTGTGATTCTCTAATAGCTTGTGGATTACCACCTTTCTCTTCAATAAATTGTAAAATGTCTAACATTTCGATACTCTGTTTCTTTCTGAATGCGTGAACTTGCTGAAACCGGGAAGGAAAGCAGAGGGGAGAAAAAAGGCAGAGCTACAACGAACGCAACGAAGAAACTCTCTACACGGTGCCAACATCATTGTACAAGTAGTTGGGAAAAAAAAAATTCTGAGAGAGAGAATGTGTGTGTGAGATTTTCGTCGAAGCTGTGCAAACGTCGCGACGCGGAAACGGAGAAATTTTTGTGAAATATTAAATTACGGAGAAAGATACACATTAAAGGAAACGGAAAGAGAAATAAAAAGAAAAGAAAAGAAAAGAAAAGAGAGAAGAGATGTTGCAGAGGAGAGAATTTATATATCAGTTTATTAGTTAAGGGTAGAATCTGGGTGAGAAGGAGCAGCTGTTTTCTCAATGGCGTTGATGACAGTAAGTGGAGTGTAGTTGAAGAACAGTTGGCCGAAAAAGTAACCTAATATCATGGTAATGACAATATAACCGTTATAGTACATCCACATCAACATAATAAGATAAGAGACTGTCCATTCCATCAAGTACAAACCGGATCTACCGATATGTTCAGCAGGAGAAGGGTAAATAACTCCTGGAGTTTTTTTGGTCCACGCTAAGTACCATTTATGGGAAAATGTCTTGATTAACGGAGTCCATAAATCTTTACCTGGAGCTGTTTGAACAATTTCGGAATCGTCTGAAGAAGAAGAAGAATCACCTTTTTCCTTATTAGATTCAACACAGCAACAGCCATCTTCTGAACCGGCATTCAAATTTAAGTACTGTTTTGTTCTATATTCCACAATTGCGTTATCGTACTCGACGATAAATCTGTGGAACCAACAGTATGCCATAACCCAGAAGAAAACACCGATACAAGTACCTGCAAACATACCTCTGGATTTGACGTGCCACGATCTTGAAAGGAAACAGGAGTTAATAGTGTACCAATTCCACAACATGGAAATTTTACATGCATTTGGATCTTTTGCACCCATTGACATTTTTTGAGAAACTTCTTGTGGAAGGAAAATAGCAGAGTAATCGGACATTCTTATTGCAAGCTGATTGAGTTTTTATTTGTATTGTTATTAGTAGTAGTAGTAGTAGTAGTAACAAACGGAAACAGAGAAGGAGCAGAGGGAAGTGAGCAGCTTAAGACAAGAGGAACCCGTTATAGTTCTATAGTTTGAAGAAGTCTGTGGAAAGGGAAGAAAAAGAGCAAGAACAAGACCAAGACCAAGACCAAGACAAACGAAAGGGAACAATTTCCAACATGACATCGAGACATGGAAACATCAAATAACGGCAGTGGGTACAATATTTATATATGGCTTGAGCAGAGCCAGAGCAGAGAAAGAGAAGGCCGAACAACGCAGGTGAATGGATGGCATCCAGTGCTGTGAAACGGTAACACGGTAGTTGTTGCAGGGCTGCTGCAGAAGGGAAGTGAAGGGGGACTCGAGAGAGTTGTGGTTTCAGTCTGGGTATTGCCCGATGCGGTAATCTCAAACAGGGCTAATTTGCTCAAAGTTGCACAAAGCGTGTATGCGCGTGCTGTGATTGGGCCAGCTGGAGAGGTAATTTGCTCTCTGGGACCCTGGAATGACTTGAATGACTCGATTTGGCCACTTTGTGTTCAGTTTGTGTTCAGTTTGTGCTGCATCAAGACATGTTTCTTGGGAAATTTACTCGTTTTACCAATTAAGGTTATTTTCCAGAGAATAGCAGGATTTTTCAGAGTTAACGGTGTTGAGCTGCTCACTGCATGCAACAATGGTGGTGGTGGTAGCGGTGGTGGGGGGTTTGTTTCCTGTTTGTTCTTCACTTCCAGATGTGATTGTAGCATATTGTTATATATATATTCATATCATCCCTCTTGTTTCGTTACTTTCACGAGTTATTCTTTGCTTTGATTTGCTTTGCTCTGCTGTTCCCTTTTCTTTGTTTTTTTCTTTACTTTACTTTCTTAAATCAAATATAGGTGTTGCAGCATATAATCTTTTTGAAATTATACATTTAACTTACAATCATGGATATGGGCACAACTGATAAATCAATGGACATGGATATGAACATGGACATGACATCCTCAAGTTCTGAAACAATGGACATGAACATGGACATGACATCCTCAAGTTCTGAAACAATGGACATGAACATGGATATGACATCCTCCACTTCTGAAACAATGGACATGAACATGGATATGACATCCTCCACTTCTGAGATGATGGACATGGCAACTAAAATGACTTCAGAAACAGGTATGGCAGCAATGACTGGTATGACTGGTATGTCAATGGATATGGATAACATGAGTAGTTCAACAGGAACTATGAAAATGAATCCAAGTAAAACAATGTCCGGTATGGCACACATGTCAGGTATGAATATGGAAACAACTGGTATGACCGGTATGTCAATGACAGGAATGACAGGTATGACCGCTATGACAGGAATGGCTACCATGTCTAGTATGACAGGAATGGCAGCTATGTCAGGTATGTCAGGTATGGGCAGTATGGCAACTATGTCAGGTATGGGTGGTATGGGAGGTATGTCAAATATGACAATGTCATCATCAATGGCAATGTCAGGTATGAAAATGTCATGTACTATGTCAATGTTGTGGAATTGGTATTCAAAAGATGTTTGTTTTATTTCTAAACAATGGAAAACTAGTACACCTGCATTATTTGGTGGTACATGTGTTGGTGTTTGGGCATTATTAATAACAATTAATTGGTGGAGAAGAGTTATTTATGAATATAAAATAAATTGTGGTGAATTAAGAAAACGTGAAGTCGAATCAGTTATTAAACAAGGTGGTTCAATTAATAACGTTTCAGAATTTTTCGAAAATCATGATTTTAACAATACTACATTAACAACTGATTTTTTTGCACCATTAGCAGAAGTTTGGAAACATAAATGGTACTGGGCATTAAATAAAAATTTATCAGTTCAAAGAGGTGATAAAATTTACGTTTATCCAAGTATTTGGGAACATTTACTTCATACAGTTGCTGATACAATTGAATGGTCTGTTCATCACGTTGTTATGTTATTATTTATGTACTTTAATGGTTACGTTTTCATTTCTTGTATGATTGGTGCAGGTTGTGGTTTCTTACTTTTCCAATACAAAAATATCAACTTAGCTAAAAGGGGCGATAACATTTCAAAAAGATGTTGTCTGTAATCTTGTCACATATACTGTTTTTGATTGTGATTTATCTTTGTATTTGTCTTTGTATACATCATCTATCCATGTAGATTTTTCTTTTCTTTTCTTTTCTTCCCTCCCCTTCATTTCCCTATTCTTTTCTTCTTTACGTTATAATTTACTAATATATTAATTTAATTTTTTAATAGATAAATAGAAACACCGTCACTATTCATGGCCACGTCTCGTAAACGCTTGTTTTTTTTTAATTTTTAATTTTTAATTTTGTTAATAAGATTGAATGAATAAATAAAATGTATATATATATATATATACACTATATACCAATATATAAATTGAGCAAAACATACAGTTCTGCTGCTGTTTTTCGCTTTTTTTTGTTTCCCGATATTGATAAATTATTTGGTTGGATCGTTTCTTTGGTAACCTAAGTAACCGCTTGCTCTACTTTCAGGTAATAAAGCCATGTATTTATCAGCTATTTCCCTACAATCTTCGTAACCGTTTGGTCCGTTAACTTTGAAACAGTTTTCTAATGCTTTTCTGACAATCTTAACAACTTCAACTTTAACAAATTGTTCTTTTAATAAAGATTCTTGTGCGTCTTTAAGATCAGCAGCATTTCTGTAGTCGATTTCATCAAATGAAACTTCTGGTGCATGTTGGAATTCTGTAATAAATAACAAAGGGGAAGCAAAAAAAGAAATCCCGGATAAATGATCATACCTTGACTGCCAGTCTCCGTCTGGTCAACACACTGTCCTGTTGTGTGTTCCTGGTAGTTCGTGATACGATATCCAACGATCAGAACAGGGAAACCAGAGACAAGGACAGTCAAAAAGGCAAATGCAGATATAGGGTGAAAGCAGTGTTAGTATCAGTTTGAAATTCTAAAGATAAGCAAACAAAAAAACCCCTCTAGCAGCAGGGTGCCGTGTACGTACGTGCCATGGTTGTTTGGTTGTGCAGAACTTCACCTCTTTCAACACAGTTGTCTCTTCTGGCACAGAAACATGTTCCTCTCTCCCCGCAGCGAGCACAAAAAGAGGAAAAAATAAGGAAAAATAAGGAAAAAAAAAGCAGCGTCGCCGACGCGCCGAGCGACGGGTGGCTTATTTTCTCTCTTTCACCTTATTGTTCTATTTTCTCATTTTCTCATTTTTTTACGTTTTGTTGCATGTTTCGCATCTGACAAATGTTGAAGAGAACCGATGATAACACAGGGTTGTTGCACGGGAACACGCTTTGAGGAGGTACGGCTGCTAGTATTGCGCAGGTTATCGAAGAACGGAGAAAACCCCACTGTATATAGATACACTTACTGGCCAATATTCACTTGTTTATTTATACAAAATGTCGGATTCAGTACCTAGTCTGGACCGTTCAAAATCCTTGCTCAAAATAAATGCACAATTTGTTGCTTTGTCTCATACGATATGTTCAATATCTGCATTTTTGGCCGCTTTCGTATTAGGTTACTCATTACACTTTGAAAAAATTGTAAGAAATGAATATTACGGTTATCCCGATGAATGGTTCCCATCTGTTAGTGCAACAATCGGTGATAGATACCCTGAACGTTCAATTTTTCAAATTTTAATAGCTCTAACTTCGGGTCCTCGTTTCCTATTATTATTCTTCACTTATATCAGATTATTCAAATCCAATTCAAACTGGCCTATTGTCGGTTTAATTACCGGTATAATTAGGACTGTTACATGCGGTGGTTGGGTTTATATAACATCAACCGATGATCATGACTGGCATGATATATTCATGATCTCTTACATAGTTTTAACTATACCTTGGAATATGTCAGTTGTTAAATTATCTCCACCGAGGTCGAATTTGAGGAAAAATAGGAAAATAACTTCTTATTTGTTTTTTGCTACTTTAGTTCCTTTGATCTATTTATTCGTTGAACATAAAATTAACCATTCACCCGGATCTTATTCATATTATGCTTATTGTGAATGGTTATTAATCGTTTTCGATATCGGTTTTGATGCTTGGTCAATAATCGATTTCAAAGACTTGTATTTAGAAATTAAAATATCGTCACAATCAATGAATATGTTCTCAATTAATTTATCCGAATCCATAGACAACTCAGGATATAAAAATTCAAGCTCCAATTCAAATTCTCAAAAAAATAATGCGAGTTTATTCCCAAAATCAAACATTTTCAATTCCACCTATGCTCAAATAATTTTAAATATATTAAATTCTTATTTCTTTTGGTCCATCTTAACATCTTTATTTTTATGTGTTTGGTATTTCCCTTTGTGGTTTATGGGTATAAGTGGTTATGAATTGGTAATTTTATCATGTTTATCACCAATAACTTTAAAATTTACAAAATTTAAACATTATTGTTATAAAAATCCAAATAATATAAAGATATTAGCTATTTTCTTTGGTATTGGTGCATCATTTATACCTGATCCAATATTCAGATTGTTTTCAGTTAGTTTTGGTGTTGCATTTGAATTTATTTCATTATCTTTAGATATATCAATAATTGGATCAAATCAAATAAAAACTAATTCTAATATTTTATCTTATTCAATTACTTTCATTTTAGGTTTAACATTATCATCAATTTCTAAATTTGCTTACTGGACAAATAATCCTGTATGGCCAATTTTGAATTCTAAAACTGGAGGTTTAAATAAAATCGGATTCTTAATTGGTTTATTCTCTTCTTATTATACAAATTTACCAAATTTTGAAAATTTAATTAATTCAAATGAGAAAAATCAAAGTCAAAATCAAATTCAAAACAAAGATAAGAAAAACCATGAAATTAAAAATTGTAAAGATTGGTGGTTTTCAGTTTTAGGTTTTGGATCATTACTTTTCTCATGTTTAGCAATGTTAACAGATTCTTCAACTATAATTTTATGGACTTGGTCAGGTTATCCAATTAATGGCCCAGTACCTGTACCGCATGGTGCCATCACATTTACAGTTATGTGTTTAGGTATTTATTCAAGTTTATATAATTTATCATTTATTAAAAATGTTACATTTTTAGGAATTATTGGCTCAATTTTATTATATTCATTTGAAGGCTGGATTGGATTCATTGGTGGTATGTTCTACAGTTTCTGGTTATGTTATATTTCCCCAATATATTTTAAGAAAATTTCAAATTATTTTGAAAATATTGAATCTGTTATGTTTTCATCAATTCTTGTTATGATTATATTAACTTTAATGCATGTTTGGGTTGTTGCTTACGCTTTTGTTCCAGGAGGTCCAATTTTACGTGAAAGAACTGATATAGTTTTATTTACTTCAATATTATTATTATTACCAACTATTTATTCAAAAAATTCCAAAATTAATAAAAATGATTTAATAGAAGACAAAAAATTTAATAAAAATCAAAATAATTTAAATATTGGTAAATATTTAAATATAATTATATCATTTTTATTTTTATCATATATTATAGCATTTAACAGATTTCAATATAATGAACCAAAACCTTATCATCCAAAATCTAGATTAGTTACAACAGGTATTTGGACAATTCATTTTGGTTTAGATAATGATATGTGGGCAAGTGAATATAGAATGAGAGATTTAATAAATTTAGCAGAATTGGACGTTATTGGATTATTAGAATCTGATACTGAAAGAATTATAATGGGTAATAGAGATTTAACTCAAAGAATTGCAGAAGAATTAGGTTATTATGCAGATTTTGGACCAGGACCTAATAAACATACATGGGGTTGTGCATTATTATCAAAATTTCCAATTGTTAATTCAACTCATTATTTATTACCATCACCAGTTGGAGAATTAGCACCTGCAATTCATGCAACTTTAAATATGTATGATACATTAGTTGATATAGTTGTATTTCATTCAGGTCAAGAAGAAGATGAAGAAGATCGTAGATTACAAAGTTTAAAATTACAAGAAATTATGGGATCAAGTAATAGACCAATGATATTATTAAGTTATTTAGTTACAGAACCTTTAAAAGGTAATTATAACACATACGTTAGTGAAAAATCAGGTATGCATGATATAGATTTTACTGATGATGATAGATGGTGTGAATATATATTATATAAAAATTTAAAACGTACAGGATATGCTAGAATTAGTAGAGGTAGTATAACAGATACAGAATTACAAGTTGGAAAATTTGTTGTACCATTACCTGATACTGTTAATCAAGATTATTCAAATGATAAAGTGCCAGAAGTTTGGATTAATAAAGATAAAAGATTCCCTGAAATATTTAACGGAGAAGGTATAAATGATCACAAATATCACGTTTTCGAAGAACCAAGATATTTTGTTTAATCTATAATATCCATTGTTTATATCTCCACATATTTATTTACTTATTTATACATACATGTACATACATGTTTATTCTATATAAAAATATTCACATATTAATTAATTATTTATACGTATTGAAAAGCGCTCGCACCTGTGTTATGTTATGTTATGTTATGTTTTGATCTGAAGACATCGCAGTTCCTCAAATGTGGCTGGGCGTGCGAGCGTGCCCAAAGCGGTAATTTCAACATCCAGCCATCTCAGCGATAAGATGGGACACACGTTGAAGGAAGCATTGACGGTATGCAATGTATGGTGATTCTAAATATATATACTGTACAGTTTGTAGAGAGAGGTGGTTGGTGTAATTTACTTTTATGTATGTTCTTTGTTGTTTCTTTCCTCTCTTCTCTTTTCTTCTTTGCTTTTGCCCATTTTCCTCTTCTTTCCTTCCGTTCTTTATCGTTATCGTTTTTGGTTTTTTCTTATTCAGTAATTGATAAATAGTTAGTGGAAACATGAGTACAGGTAAACATGTTTCAAAAGTTTCATATTTTGGAGATCCTACCAAATTTGAATTTCCAAGCTCTGAAGAATCGTTAGTTTTAAAAGAAGATTACGAAAATTGTTCACCTAGTAAAATTGAAAGAGTTGGTAGCGTTTTCATTAAATCTGGTATATGTAAAGTTGCACCATTTCCAACATTTGAGAATTACAAACAGGAAAGAATAGGGAAAAGTGATAATACGGAAGAACGTAAAGAAGAAGAAATTAATGATGGGGAAGAAAATTATGATAGTGGTGTAATAACAAATGACACACTAGATTCTGATAAATTATGTGTACAAGAAGGAGATACATCCAATAGTACGAATGAGCAAGTTGAAGCTTTACAACAACTAGGAGAACCTTTTGAGCATTCGAAGAAAATTAACGATGGTTCAATTAAATCTATTAAAAGGAAATCTACCAATAGGAAATATCAAAGACATTATACAACTAGTGTTGATATAGATGAAATTGAAGTTCCTAGAAGAAGTTCCAAAAGATTAATGAGAGTCAAAAGTAGTTTGAAAAGGAAACCTATAAGTCGTAAAAATTCAATTTATAGCGAAAAGAATAATTCTAATAAGTTGAATAAGAATTCAATTCATGTATTAGCATCAGAAGTTAGGAAATCAATTCATAGTCATGAAGATAATGATAATTTTACAAATAATAAAACCAAAAATAATAGTATAAATTTTAGTGCATTAGATAAATTGTTAGATCAATTATTAATAGAGAATAAATCATTATCGGATTCTTCATCTATATCTAAAACTTCGTCATATTCTTCACCATTAACTACAACTTCATCACAAGCCTCTTCATCAGTTAGTACGAATGATAATTCCATTTATTCTAATTCTGAAAATGAGGATACAACGAAAACTTTATCAGATGAAGAATCTAAGACAAGTGAATTAAATATTGCAGGTATGATTAAACCATTTGATATTCAGAAAAGTGTTAGTAGGAAGAGTAGTATAAAAAGGAGTTTATCAAATATAAATAAAGAATTTAAAAGCGACAATAAAGAATTTAAGAATGATAAAAAAGAAAATAGTTTATTGCCAGAGATCAAAGAGTATAATAATGCAGAAGAAGACAAATGTGAATTAAAACGTTCGAATGCAATCAAACGTAGGAATATATTTATTGAAAGTATTATTAATATAATAAATATAATAAAGAGAGGGGTTAAGAAGATTTTCAGAGTTGGATCTATGAAAAGGGATTATGTTTCATTTAATAATAATAATACTAATAATAAAATGCATAGAAGGAATGAAAGTATTAAAAATAAGAAAATTGGAGAACCTGTATTAATTGATATAAACAAGACACCATTTAAGTCACATATGTTAAATACTTCAACGAAGATGAGAACTATCCCAATAGTTAAAAAAGTGAATGAAAGTGTTCAAACTTTAAGGCCTATATATGCAAGAAAGTTAAGTCCTATACAATCAATTGACGAAGAGACTAGCAATGAAGATATGAATAATAAGAAGAAAAGAAATGAGAAAGAAGATAATATATGTGATGAAGAATTTCTCATGTTATGGAAACATTATTTAAGCAAAAGTATAGCCAATAGGATAGAGATGAAGATTGATATTAACAAGATTAATCAAATGGAAAGGGTTAAATCTATTCAAAGTAATAATTATAGACGTAAATCTGTTAAAAAGAATGAAATCAATGAAATTGAGAAATTAATGGATAAATATATTTACAATCCAAGTTCTGCCAATCAATCTGAAATATCGAGTGTTTGTTCAACTATGAATATGTTTGGCTTGAATGGTATAATTAAGAAGAATGAAGATATGAAGAATAGTATGACTTTAAGGGATAATTTTGCAACATCTACATCCTCGTTATCTTCGTTATCATCATTTAATGAAAAATTCAAATTATCAGGAAATAGTAGTAGTTATAATAGTAGTAGTAATAATACTACAAGTAACAGTAATTATAATAAAAGTGATTCAATTTACGAAGATGCGAGAGAGAGTCCAAATAGAGGGTTAAGCGTATCAACAGGTTGGAGTACGATTAACGAAGATGAACAAGTTGTTGATGAAGGTATGAGTGGTAGTGAAAGTGAATTAAGTAGTAGTAGTATGAGTACAATTGAAGAGTTTGTTGATGTCAATTCGAGTGATTCGAGTATATCCACTATAGAGGAAGAGGACGTTTTTCAACAGTATAGTATAATATCGGAAGCTATAGAGGAGAGAGATGCGGAAATAAACGAATTGGAGACATCGAGCACGATTAAATCGTCACCTAGAGTGATGGATTTAACGAGGATACTGCAAAATGGTAACAATTGTGTGTCGGACATCAATAGTAATCCGGGGATCTTACGTAATGCGTCGAATGGAGGTGACAGAAGAAGTCTTGTTGTTTCGGATGCAGTGAATCGTCTGAGCACGTACAGCCAGGTGAGCAGACAGAGCAGCATGAGCACCAGGGAGTGCTGGTCCAGCGATGCATTCTCTTTCCAGCCCAGTGAAGTAGCTGTGTAGGTTGTGCAAGCAGTGTGTAAGCAGTGAAAGTGGTGAAAACCCCGTTTGCTTTGTAAGCGCTTCGAGCATCTCGGCCTCGGTATCTGTCTCGGTTCGGGCCAGCAGCGCCAATTGTTTTGTGCGCGTTTTGTGTTATATCCCGCCGCCACTGCCACTGCCACTGCCACCGCCACCGAGGCGAGGCGAGGCGAGGCTTCTTCTGCTGGCTTTCCGGGGGAAGGAAAGAGGCAGCGGGGACCCTGTGAGGGAGGTGGGCGCGCCTCTACGCCACGCAAGCCTCGGGGGGATAAAAGGGGGCGGAAATAAAAGAGACGCAAAACGCAAAACGCAAAACCGGGGGGGGGTAGGGGAGAGGGAGGGAAACCGCAGAAAAAAACAGAGATTCTCACTGCACTGCGCCGCGCTGGGGTGGAAATAGGCGCAGATAGGGGTCCTCAACCCGAGACAACGGATTTCAGAGCATTGTTTGCTGCGATATAAAGAACTGGGCTTTTCCCTCCGAATTTTTGCGACACGGTCCACCCACTATTTCCGTCAGCACTCGTTTACCCTCTTCTTTTCCTACTTCCCCTATTCCTCTCTCTTCTTGATAACTGGAAAATGTCTCTGATCATGGCTCCAATTTCAGATATCGCAGACACTATGTCTTTCGGCTTGGTTGGCAAGCTCAGGAAAATCACACACGTCTCTGCTGCAGAGAATAACGTGCAGAAAATCGATGATACTAAAGCCTCATCCATATGCAACAAGTTCCCTAAAAACGCAAACTCGGTTTCAAATTCAAATTCTTCAAATACAAACTACACTTCTAAACCATCCACCAAATCACCTACTCTAAACAACAAATGTTTGGCTAATAAACTGGAACAGGAAAATACAATAACTGCCGCTTACAACTTTAACGGGGCAATTATTAATACTTGTGCCGAGCAACAGGAATCTGAAAATGTCGTCCCTCGTTTAAATTCACACTCAAATCGTTCCTCACGGTCAAACTCCTCGTCACCTCTAAACTCTTCAGTGAATTTAAACAGGTCAAAATCTTTACAAAACGAGAATTTCTTACATCGTAAAAGTTCAACAACGTCTTCTTTAGACTCAAATCATAAACAGAAACGGTGCTATAATTTGGTTTCCCCCCTTTTTAAGAAAAAAAATACAGAAAATCATCACAATAATAGCAACTTTACACAGAAAAATTACACCGATTCCATTCCTTCAACTACTTCCTCTAAAACTTTAATATCCACTAACACTATTCCTGGCCAGTCTTTTCACAACCATCAATTTCACAGTTATAAAAACAAAGCAAATCATATGCTACTACCTTCAAGACATTCAGTAATAGATGAAAACGACTCCATAGATAACTCATCTGTCATATCTGAAAATTATAAATTCAACGTAGTCATTGATCACTCAATAATGCCAGGAATCCCAACGTCTGTTAACGACAACACAGGAAATAGAACCGTTACACACACAAAAAAATAAGCTATTCTATACGATGTTTTACAATTCTCTATTCTTCATCCCGTTACCCTTCCTCCCTTTCTCCCTTCTCCCCCTTTTCTTTACTTTGTGCATGGTCTAGTTTCCCATTTAATGTTAATGTTATCCCCCCCTCCATTTTAATTATTATGCTTTCTTTAACGCTGTTCATATTCACCCTTTCTCTCATCCTTTTTCTCGTGTCAAATAATTGCTCTTTTCTAAATATGTATCACCTATATTTATATATATATATATCTACGTTTTTATATATTTAATCTTGATATATCTTTTTTTTTTCATACTCCCCTCAACAGAAATTTTGTTTGTACATTAGATTTAGATTACACATTTTTTTTTTCTTTTTTCTCTTAATTAAATTATTTATACCATTATAAAAATTCGGCGTCAACAACGTCTTCTAGCACCGGAGTGTATAGTCTTTTGACAGGCACAGTTTCCGCTTCGTCATTACTCACATTTTCCAAAAATGTAGTGTTTCTCTTGATAGTTTCATAATTCTTTAACATATTCACTTTTGGCTCGTCTTGTTCTTCAACACTCTCGTCAATCGCCACTTTGACGACATTTCCAAACTTGCTAGCAGGTTCTTCTTCTTCATCAATCTCTGATTCCATCGCTTCATCATCCATACTGGCATTTTCTTCTTCTTCTTCCTCTTCTTTATCGTTACCACTATTATCTGTATCTTCTGGACTTGTATCAATTGGAATCCTAACTTTCTGGCAAACTGCCGGTGCTTTTCTATTAACGGCAGCAGCAGGTCTATCGATTCCATGTAAATTCATCATACCGTTGTTGAAGCAACTCCCAAAAACATCGTCCGTATTACCCAATTTTTCGAAAAATTTAGCAAAGTCGTTAATATCTGAATTTCTAATTTTAGGTATACTGATAACCAATTTAAATCCATCGTTGAATAATTTGTAAACTATATCGTTATTTAAATCGATATTTTTTGGCAAATTGAATATTTTATAAAAATTATCCCTTGGTGACCTAATTAAAAGCTTATGGTTACTAATCTGTTTAATCGAATACCCATTGAATTTATTAATATAATTAAAATTATTATTTGTGATATTCTTATTCAAAACAATAAAATAATTCTCGGAGTCTTGTGTTAGAGTGATATTTGGTTGATTCATTTTCTGTATAACCTTCTTCTCTCTCTGTTGCTGTTTGTTAACGTACTGTCTTTGCAAAGAATTGAGCAGACATAACTCGTTTAAACCGATTTGTGGCTTGTTGTAAATTTCCGGATGTGAGACAAAGAGCATCTTGTAGCTTGTAGCTTGTATTTGTATTTGTATTGGTTGTGTGTTTAGCTATTTATGCTACCAAAACTAAAACTGTGAATCACTACCGGAACCCAAAAGATAGCACCTGCTCCCCTTTTTATAATCTCTGCCAGTGTAGCGTCCCAAAACGGCAATGTGCACAGAATCTTCCAGAAACAAGCACGTCAGCTCGCATAACAAATAAGCCACCCGGAAAACAGGTTCCAAAAATTTCCAGAAGCTTCTCGCCGCAAACAAAAGAACCGAAACCGAAACCGAAACCGAAATAAGAATGAAACGAAAAATTATTTACACGGAGTTCAATTACTAATACACATTTTTTCAAGCTAAGAATATATGAAGTCAGCATTGGAGTATAGGTCAAGCATAGGGTTTTCACCGGACTTTGTACAGGTTTTCTCGTAGTCGGCCCATTTTTTAAGAAAACTTGCATGTGAACATACAGTACTTACTTTACCCGTAACCTGTCTATACATTTCATTGGTTGTTTGGAAATTGGTTGGAAACATAATATCGAAAAATCCTTGTTCAACCATATAAGTATCAACGTTGACCATGTTATCTTGATACATTGTTTGAACAGTCGGAGAATTATACCCTTTTAAAGTTTTATCAAAATGTGAAAAATCTGATGCTAAAATTTGGTGTTGTGGGAAATAGTTTTTCAATATTGTAAATAATTTTAATAATCTTGTAGGTATATATTCAGCATCTGATAAGTTATTCCTTAAAGGATTAAACATATTCCTCAATTTCAATAATGGATATAGTTGATTGATTGGATGATTTTTTAAACTACTTAAAGGAATTTTACTTTCTTCTCTTAGTTTAAGAAATTCTTTTGTCCAATATTCTAATTTAGGTGAATAATATTCCTGTAAATCATTATTTTCATCAATAACAACATATCCTTGATATGGTTCTTTAGTATCAATATCATATCTTACAACGTCATGTGATAAATTATCGAAAACTTCTAAAGCAATAAAAAAACATGGTTCATTAACTAATGTATCCCATTCTAATATAGATTTATTTATAATTTCAACTTTACTTCTATGTCTCTCTAATCTAGAATTTTGTTTATTAAATAACTTGGATGAAATTTCAATAATTCTATATTTGGTTCTAGCATAAACTTCAGGCTCATTTTTTTCTAAAAAGTCAAGTATGTTTAACATCAATGTACCATTACCTGCACCAGCCTCATAAATTATTAAATCATTATATGGGAAGTTGTTTAATTTATAATTTACTAATATATGACGTGCTAATGCTTCACCATAATAAGGTTGAAATAATTCAGTTGGTGTATGCCATAATTGTAATGAAGGTTTAACAATTTTATCAGTTTGCTGTATATTCTTTTTCTCTTCATTTGTAATAGTTTTAGTTTTCTTTGTTGTTTTTTTAGAATTTTCTGAATTTGCTGTTTTTACTGGTCTTTTTATAACAGGTAAAGGTTTCATATTTTCTTCATCGTATTTATCATAAGCTTGTAACCACTTCTGCATGAATTCATCTTGGCCTTTTAATTTATTATAATCAAATGGTTGATCAGGTTGAAAAATAACTGCTTCTTTTGAAAAATATCCATAGTTAATATTATACAGCGAATCATCAATAAAATCAGAACTTAACATTTTAACAGATCTAGGCCTTTCAGTTCTTTTATTTAATTTAATAGGATTAGTTAACGGATACCTTAAAAATTTTTCATCATTTAAATTTAAATCCATTGATTCGACACCACCTTGTTCAAAAATTAATTTGATTAAATTAGAATGTTCTTTAGGTGGTTTACCTTTTTCTTCTTCTTTAGGTAATCTATATTGTAAAGTTTCTGGGAAAACTGAATAATCATGAATGAATGTTTCTTTACTATTGCTCGTATCTTTCTTTAATTTTGAAATACCTTTACCTTTAGCAGACAATGGATTCCTCGTTTCAACAGCTGTATCGTTCGCATTTCTTTTCAGTAAAGATTTTCGTACAATTGATCGAGTATATGGAACCCGTCTGATCAGTTCCTTCCTATTAAACATTGACTTCCTAGCGTTCTTAGACCTGTTTCTTGTCAAACCTCCAACTACACTTCTACCCCAAACTAGAAACTTGTGAAGAAAAGCACAAAAAAAACAATCAAAAGCAAATAATTACGTAAGCTTGATATCGACGCGTCGATTTATGTCTGCAAAAATTTTAAAAACGAATTTTTTTTATTTTTTTTGAAAATTTGAACATTTGAAAAAAAATTTTATATTGTGTTCCAGCTTTTGGCTGTTGGTAGTGTCTTTAAGGGTACGGAAAACCGATTGTATAGCAGTATGGGTGTTCCAGCACTTTTCAGATGGTTATCTAAGAAATATCCTAAAATTATCTCATCGGTGCTTGAAGAGGAAGGTCCGATTGTTGACGATATCGAACAACCAATTAATTATTCCGATCCTAATCCAAATGGAGAGTTGGATAACTTATACCTTGATATGAACGCAATTGTGCATCCTTGTTCACATCCAGAGAATAGACCACCTCCAGAAACTGAAGAAGAAATGATGTTGGAAATTTTTAAATATACAAATAGAGTTGTTAATTTAGCCAGACCGAGGAAATTATTAATGATTGCAGTTGATGGAGTTGCACCAAGAGCTAAAATGAATCAACAGAGATCTAGACGTTTCAGATCTGCTAAAGATGCAGAAATCGCACATGAAGAGAAACAAAGAGAATTACAGGAAATGGAAGCTAGAGGTGAAATTATCGATGATTCAATTAAAGGTAAAAAATCTTGGGATTCGAATTCTATTACACCTGGTACACCATTTATGGATATTTTAGCTGCAAGTTTAAAATATTGGATTGCTTATAAATTATCAACTGATGCAGGTTGGGAAAATTTACAAGTTATTATAAGTGATGCAACAGTACCTGGTGAAGGTGAACATAAAATTATGAATTTTATTAGATCTCAAAGATCAGACCCTGAATACGATTCAAATGTTACACATTGTATTCACGGTTTAGATGCAGATTTAATTTTCCTTTCATTAGCAACTCATGAACCTCATTTTAGAGTTTTGAGAGAAGACGTTTTTGCAAATGATCAAAGGCAAAGACAATTAACTACTAAAGATCAATTATATATGGATGATGAAACCAAAGATAAATTGAAAAATTGGAAACAACCTTTTATTTGGTTACATATTAATGTATTAAGAGAATATTTACAAATTGAATTAAATATACCTAGATTACCATTCAAATACGATTTTGAAAGAGCTATAGATGATTGGGTTTTCATGTGTTTTTTTGTTGGTAATGATTTTTTACCTCATTTACCTTCATTAGATGTTAGAGATAATTCTTTAGATACTTTAGTTAATATATGGAAAAATTTATTACCAACGATGAAACATTATATTACATGTGATGGTGTATTAAATTTAGAAAGGGTTGAAATTTTATTGACTGAATTGTCTAAAAGGGAAGATTGGATTTTCAAAAATAGACATGAACAAGAATTACGTAGAGAAGCAAATTTCAAACGTAGACAAACTGAAAGAATACAACATAATATAATGAATAATCAATTATTGAAAACTGTTAGTAAAGGTAAAGATAATGCACCAATTAATCCATTACAAAATATGCCATTAACTAATTTAAACAATGGTAAAACTTCAGGATTAACCAATCATGATTTAATTCAAGATCTTAAAACTTTGAATGATAATAATAAAAACATTGCAGATAAGTTAAGGAATGAATTAATTGAAAATGATAATAAAAAAGATGAAGTAAAAGGTGAAGAGAAAGCCGAACCAATTGATGTTTCTGAAGATAAAAATAATGATAAGAAAAGATCTGCAGAATCACAAGATGTGTCAACAGGAGATGACGATGATGATGATAGCAATGAAAATGATGAAGATATAGTTAATGAGGAAATCAAATTATGGGAACCAGGTTATAAGAAAAGGTATTATCAGCAAAAATTTCAAACAACTAATGAAGCCAAAATTGAAAAAATTAGAAGAGATATGGCTAAAAGTTATGTTGAAGGTATATCATGGGTATTATTATATTATTATCAAGGATGTCCATCATGGAATTGGTATTATCCATTTCATTATGCACCATTTGCCGCAGATTTTAAAAATTTGAATGAATTTGATATTAAATTTGAACAAGGTACACCATTTCAACCATTTGAACAATTGATGAGTGTTTTACCTGCAGCATCAAATCATAATTTACCAGAAGTTTTCAGAAGACTGATGTCAGAACCAGAATCTGAAATTATAGATTTTTATCCAACAAATTTTAAAATTGATATGAATGGTGAGAAACAATCATGGAGAGGTATTGCATTATTACCATTTATTGACGAAGAAAGATTATTAAAAGTTGTTAGATCCAAATATGATTCATTAACAGAAAAGGAAAATGAAAGGAATAGTCATAAGAATGAAGTTTTATTTGTTAGTAAAAAAAATGCATATTTCAAAAAATTTGGTAAATTATACAGTGAAGATAAAAGGAAAGATGTAATTGAATTTGGATTTCAGAAAACTCATCTTTCAGGCAGTGCTAGGAAACATGAATTATATAAACCTAATGAAATTTTCAAATTCCCATTCGGAGATGATAATTTAGAATATCCAAATTTAAATACGAGTGAATTTTCAATGGTTGAATATAAGATGCCACCAAAAGTATTAGGTAAATCTATGTTATTAACGGGGTATAGACCACATAAACCAGTTTTAAATTTCGAAGATAAAAATAAAATAATGTATTTTAGAAACAATAACAATAATAGATTTCAACGTAATGATAATTTTAAACCTAATATTGATTATAAATTACATACAGGACCAGGACAATTAAGTATGTACGATAATAGAGTTGGTGGGTATAAATATTTTACACAAATGTATGGAAAGGAAGCCGATCATCAACAACAAACTGCACAGTTTAACAATGGTGTGAACCAATTCAACAATATGTATCAAAATCATTATAATAGTTATGCACAAGGTGAAAATTATAACAATTTCCACTATAATAATAATAATAATGGTAACAATTTTAATGGCAACAGAGGCGGAAGAGGTGGCTACAATCAAGGCCGAGGAGGTTATAACAATTATGGCGGACGTGGAGGATATAACAACGGGAATGGAAGAGGTGGATTCCGTGGAGGCAGAGGCAGAGGAAGAGGTGGAAACACGAACGGGTATAACAGATACTGAGAGAGAAAGAGAAGAAGGAGAGAAAAAAAAGCTGAACTATTTGTATATTATTCTTGTTTAATGGATTGTAAAATATGGAGTATATATATATAAGAAACCGACTTGTACATTTTAACACTGTGCTTGTGCTTGTGCTTGTGCTTGTGCTTGCAGTGTATTTTACATGAATATGTGAAAAAAGGTTGATGCGCATAAGACATGTTTTACACAGTTCTTCAGTTCTGAAAAGAGTGCAGACGTGTAGCTGCAATTAGTGGGTTTGAAGTGCAGGTGCATGGGCCATGGATGATTCTGGGACGAAAAATGGAAATAGTGGGTCTGTATTTTTGAAAGAGTTACAAGTTATCGGAAATGATCGTGTAGAAGACAATCGAATTGATATTGTTGAACTTTCTAAAAAAATAACCAATGCCAAAAAAAACAAACTACAAACGAGTCAACCATTTCTGTCATTTAAAAAACATCGAAAAGACGGTTTCTCTAAAAATAACAATGCTAGCAATGAACAAACTCTAGAGAAAATTATGAATGGTGCAAAACGAGCTATTGAAAACAACAAGATAAATAAAACTCCGACATCGGTGAAACCGCCAGACGACTTGATAGGTGATGCTACTGACGCCGGTAGTGGGAATTATTTAACTAATCAGCTTTATCGATTTATTGAGAAATCGCATAATAATGAGTATTGTATAATGAGGAAGGATGCGTTGAAAGACTCACAGGGTGGTCTAGTGTATAGGATCAAAGAGATTAAGAATTTGAGTGATTCGTTAAAGATTGTTACAGCGTATAAAACAGATGCATCAATGACTGTAGACTTGGGATTGGTATGTTTATGGAACGAATGGATTGAAATCAGGCCAGACGATGAGCTATATATTGATCAAGAACTTAATGGATCAACGAGTGTTATTCCGTGGATAACAAAATGGTTTAAAGTTGTCTGAACAGAATTATGGTATTTGGATTATTATATATATTTATATATATATACTATGTTAAGAAAAGGATATCTATAAAAAAAATTGTAGGCAAATATGCATATATATATATATATATGTGTGTGTGTGTGAGTGTATATATTTACAGAGAGTGAAAGGGTGATAAAGCAAGCTATTTTTGGGTTACTTTCTCGTGTAAGAGCTGTGAATGTATTTCCAGTTCAGGATCTAAACCGGCTTCAATAATCAAAGGTAGGAAGTCGTTGTAAAATTTAAGTGCATGTTTCTGAGTTGCACAAGCATTAACCAGAGGTAATGCTGCTTTTACTACGGCTAAATCGTTCCTTATAATGGCGTTGTTCAATAAAATGTTAGCTTTTGACCACATTTGATGATTTGTGAAAACTGTCAACAATAGTATATCAATTTTACGTTTTAAATCACGTTCTTTAGGAGAGAAAGCATTGAATTTGATATCATTTGATAAATTGAATAAGTCATTGATAACTTTTGAATAAGTGAAAGGTCTTTTCAATGTGAAATGAGGGTTATTAATTGCACTTTTAACAGTTATGAAGTTAGGATTATTAAATTGTGCAGCAGATACGATTAAAGAAGGTAGAATTTCTAGTAATTCGATATTAGATAATTGAATATTATAATTGTGAATTAATTTAGATATGAAAACGGATCTTTTATTGAATATCGAATCTAGCGAATCTGAGGTTTTGTTCAATTCATCTGATAGGATTGCAGTTTCTAAAATTTTGAGTAAAGATTGATTATCGATTTTAATACCTGCAGAGTACATTAAATTTATATGATGTGAAATATCGGATAAGGACACCTTATTTATATCCACCAAATGTGTGTTCAACAATTTATATAACTGATCCATGTAGTTATTATTTGAGAGATCCAAAGGATTGAAAACGCTAGTTTCTGTTGATGAATGGATGAACCTTCTGAAATCTAGTAATATATTATCAGAGTTGATGTTATTGTTGATTGAGTTAGGCTGGATAGCATTTGAATTTGAATTTGAATTTGAATCTGAATCTGAGTTTGAATTTGCTGCTGTAGTCCAAAGACTTTCCAAATTTAAATCCAATCTTCTTTCATTTGTTAACATGTGAATATAGATACCGTCAGTTTTAGTATCGGTCATAATCCATGTGTTAGGGTTGACCCCGTAAGTATTTTTTGAGTAGTTAGGAGCTTTTTTACCTTTCCTCTGCAACTTCCTATGATATTGGGCCAATTTACCATTTTTCAACAGACCTTCAGTGAGTGGTAGTTTATGCAAATTGTGTTTAATAAAGAAATTCAACTGACTTGAAGCTTTGAGTAGATGTTTTGAAGATTTACCTGTACCGATGACCATGAAATCAGCGATATCGTAAGCACCGTTGTCGCCGATAGTTTTGTCTGTGGCGTGACGCATATCAAAGACGGATAAGTCGTCGATACCTAGTTCGGTGGCCAGGAAGCTGGTCAAGCTTTCTAGAGTGGGTGGGTGGTTGTAGGGGAGTTTCGGTAGCTGTATGTGTTTCAAGGGCGACGAGATTTTAGGCGACTCGTCCGGGTTCAAGTACCAAGGGGTCTGGTTGAGAGTGTGTGAGAGAGTGGAGAAGCAGCGTGGTGTGGAAACGGGAGCAGCAGCAACAGCAGTCCTGATAGCGGCAGCGGCAGCGGCAGCAGCAGCTCTTCTGGGACACAGTGACGGCAGCATGGGGTGTCAGCAGGAGCAGGAGCAGGTTCAGCTTCAAAAGCAGGTTCAGCTTCAGCTTCAGTTTCAGCGTCAAAAGCAGGTTCAACACCTGAAAACGCCACAGTGAAAGTTTTTTTCGCCCTTTTCGCCCTTTTCGCCCTTTTCGCCCTTTTCGCCCTCTCGCACGCTTTGTCAGCACGCAAACGCAGCGAAAAGCGTTTCTGGCCGCCTTTCACGCCTTTTTCCTCTTTTCAGCGGTGCTTTCCCACTCTTGCTGCTCTTATGTGCTCTGCTCTGGTGCCATGTTCTCTTCTGCTGTGCCTCTGCTCAAACACAGCTTCACAAGAATGGTACACAACAAAGTCACTATCATTGGATCCGGCCCTGCCGCACACACTGCTGCCATCTATCTCGCTAGAGCTGAAATGAACCCCGTCCTCTACGAAGGTATGATGGCTAACGGTATCGCTGCAGGTGGACAGTTGACTACAACTACAGAAATTGAAAACTTCCCTGGTTTCCCTGACGCTCTAACCGGTTCTGACTTGATGGACAGAATGAGGAAACAAAGTGAAAAATTCGGTACTCAAATCATTACTGAAACTATCTCTAAAGTCGACTTATCTTGCAAGCCTTTCAAATTATGGACTGAATTTTTTGAAACCGATGATCCTATCACTACTGATGCAATTGTTATCGCAACTGGTGCTTCTGCTAAAAGATTGAACTTACCAGGCGAGGAAACTTACTGGCAACAAGGTATTTCTGCTTGTGCAGTCTGTGACGGTGCTGTACCAATATTTAGAAATAATCCTTTAGCCGTTATCGGTGGTGGTGATTCAGCTTGTGAAGAAGCTCTATTTTTAACTAAATTCGGTTCTAAAGTTTACTTAATTGTTAGAAAAGACCATTTAAGAGCTTCAACTATTATGCAGAAAAGAGTTATCAAAAATCCTAAATTGGAAATCCTTTACAACACCGTTTCCTTAGAAGCTAAAGGTGATGGTAAATTATTATCTCATTTGAAAATTCAAAACGTTAAATCTAACGAAGTAAAAGATTTACCAATTAATGGTTTATTCTACGCAATTGGCCACACTCCTGCAACTCAAATCTTTAAATCTCAATTAGATACCGACGATGCTGGTTACATTAAAACTATACCTGGTACCGCTTCAACTTCTATCTCTGGTGTTTTCGCAGCAGGTGACGTCCAAGATAGCAAGTACAGACAAGCAATTACTTCTGCTGGTACAGGTTGTATGGCTGCTTTAGAAGCTGAACACTACCTCTCCACCTTAGAAGAATAGATCTCCCTTCTACTCCCCCCGTCTCTGACACCCTTTTTACACTTGTTTTGTTACTTTATATCTTTGTTTATAACTTTTATTTAATTTTTTTTTTCTTTTTTCGTTTTCCCACCCCCGGTTTTCCTTTTTTTTCCCACTTGTGCCGCCCGATAATGCATCTTCTTCTTCTTTGCAAAGCAGTTGCAGGTTCTTCACTTAGCCCTGCTTCCCTGCTTCCCTGCTTCCCTTTCGGCAACCCCTATACCTGCTGGCCCATGCCTAGTCAACCACAACCATTAGTACCGCCCACCTACACAATCAACTCCCTGCCGTTGGAAATCCTCATCGTCATCCTATCCTATGTCGACTCGCTCACTCTGCAAAACTTATCTCTGGTGTGTCAAAAATGGCATAACATTCTAAAATCTGATGCTATATGGTATGAAATATTCAAACTGAGATTCTTCAAGTACCCGTCAACGTTCCCTTCGTTATCAAGATCCACTCAGTTCAAAAATGAACTAATCATCAGATCCAACCATCTGACTTCCTTTAGTAAGGGGAAATTAATTAATCAAATATACAATAATTTAATCCATTTCTCGAATTTATCATCCATAATTAAAATTAACTGGAACTCAAATAAACTATTTCAAATAGATTTCCAAAAAGATATCATCTTACTGTCGAATTTAACAAACGGCAAAAATAGGAAATTCCTTTCTAATTTCCTGCCATTGAACATCTCAACCTATGACTCGAACTCTTCCAATCTAATTATAGGTAAATTGGATGGTTCAATTTCACACTGTAATTTGAACTTTAAAGGCTTACTATTTTCAAATTTTAAAAAATTGGGTAATATGCACGGAGATCAAATAACGTGTACCAGTTTATGCAATTCGTTGAACCCAAATTTGAAAACCTCAGACATTAATTTATTCACTTCAGATAATTTAAATAATGTTAATGGCTGGAATTTAAAATCTAGTAAATGTTTATTCAGTTTCAATTTCAATTTCAATTTCAATTTCAACAACCACTTTAATCAGTCAAACAGTGATTTGAAAATTGTTAAAATCAAATCAAATGGTAAGTCTCATATTTTGGTTTTCTTAAATAACGGCGATATATTCAAAATTAACGGACTGTTTGATAATTCTCAGTATCCGAATTTCAACTATAATGAAATCAATACAGAGAAAATCGGTGTGCTGTATAAAGATTCTAATAATCACGTACTCATTGAAAATATAATTATAGATTATGGTAATAATTCAATTTTATTATGGAATGAAACTGAAGTATCTTGTATTTCCATTATTGACTCAAACAAAATCTTTTATACGCCTCAAAATCCAAATTTGAAAATTTTAAACGTTTCAATTGAAAATAATGATAAGTTTCTAATTAATCAAAATTTTAAATTGGTAGGTAACGATCCGTTAATAGCTGCTATAGTTTTAAACAACAATTCAATAGACTTGATTAATATAAGAGAAAATTCAATAAATAATTTCCAAATATTAAATGTGAATAATCCAATCAAACCTAATTTCGATAACGAGTTTACTAATAACAACCTTTTAAATAACAAAATATCTTCAATTTGTTTAACTTCAACAGTTATAGCAATTTGTTCGTCAATTGGTAAAGTTGAGATATTCGATTTAATTACCGGTAAATATATCAGAACTGTGATTGATAGAATCGGTAAAAAGAAAATTATCGAATCAAATTTAAATCTAAATTTATTAAACGATTCGTCAATAAATTCTTCAATTGTTGTACAACTCGATGAATCAAATTCTAGAGGGTTATTGTTTTTCGGTTCTTACATTCAATATTTCCAATGTGGTGAACTCTTATTTGATAATAAAAATATTAAAAATAAAAAATATAACAATAAAAAATTAATCGATAAAAAGGGAGATGTATCAGATGATATTAAATTTACTTTGGATAACTATGAGATGGAGAAACTGGATAGAATTAACCAGAAAAAATTACTGAATAAATATAACGGTAGTAATGATGATAATATATCAAGAATTAATAACGATGATGAAATGAATTTGGCAATTGCTTTAAATTTATCTTGTAATGATATTCAAAATTCTAATGATTATTTCAGTAATGGAAATAGTCAAACGGATTTACCTCTAGACCAGGATTTATATCAAGATGAAGATGAAAACCAACTAATTCAAAAAGCCTTAGAATTATCACTGCATGCATCAAATAGCATCCAAGAAGGAAATTCCAAGTCTACAGAGTTTACACATGATGAAGACTTGGATCATGATTTACAATTAGCAATCGAGCTTTCAAAACAGGAAAATTATAACCAAACCTGGGAACAAGACAACTCACAATGGGAGGAACTTGTGTAACAAAGAGAGAGAGAAATTTTTCAAAAAAAAAAAACCTTTTGCTTCCACAATTATATGTACCTAAACTATATAGCAAATAAACATTTTATACCCCCCCCCACACACACACACACACATTCACCTAATAACGGACTCACGTTTTAGCTTCATACTGGTAAACTCGAAATCTGCCAATACATTCGAACTATCATTGTACTTGTTTGACACACTGCTTAGATTTTGCGAAGGTGAGTATATTTTTATTCCACGTACGTGACAGTCTTTACCGTTTTGATGATTTGATAAAAACTGAATTTTTAAAATATAACATTTTAAAAATCCAAAATTACTTATATCTTTAAAATTTAAATTTTTCCATCCAACTGGCTGATTAAATTCAATTTTAATAACTTCATTTAAATCAAATTCTGAACTACCTGCAAATATTTTTATTTTTTCAGGTGTATAACTTTCATCAATTTGAAAATTTAAGAAAAAATTTATTTTTTCAATATTAACATTCTTTGTAAATTTAATTATTAAATTATGTGGTTGTTGTCCATCACTTTGCCAAAACGTAAATGGTGAATCATCCCTTAGTTTATCAATATCATTACCAGGTTTAAAAGATGATACTTCCCATGATGCTAAATTCCCAATATCGATTAATCCTTCCTTTTGCATTTTTTTTACACCCTTTAAATACATTATCTCTTCATCTTTCATATTTTTATCAATACCTAATTCATTTAATTCTTCCTCGGTATCGTCTTTACTACAGTCTTCATAATTCGATTGAACTATATCTGACGTTATATTCAAAAATCGATTATATATATCATTTGTCTCCGGTACAATATTGTGTCTAGAATCAGACATCACCCGTTCCCTTGCAAAAGGATATTCGAAATCGCAATAAGTACGTGATACACGTAGAACTTGATCTTACTGACATGAATCAAAGAAAAAAACAAAACCAGTGAGATCTTTTCACGGTCGTTTTTCCAGGTCATTTTCCGTACATCGGTCTTTCCTGTTAAGTTCCCGTAACTTCGATTTGTTTGTATAGTAGTTATATTAGATTATATAAAGAGTGGTATGGAACAAGACTATTTAAGAGAACTAACGTACATACATGGTCTTGTTGATCTATAGAAAATGTTCTTTTTGTGCCAAAACTAAAGCTGTAAGTATTTATTTTTTTTTTTTTTTTTGCTGAATAAATAAATAAATAAAAAAAAAATAAAACAAAAGTCGCCATGTAACCAACGTGGTAGTGAAAAAAATAGATTTACAGGAAACATACAAACTGTACACTGATGAACCATTCCCTGTAAATAAAATAGTTGATTATATTGTAATAAAAATTGATATTAATCGTATTGAGAAAACCATCAGAACTTTCTTTGATTTAGTTTGCTTTAACTTTCTCTTTGGTTTTCTTTAGTTATATATATAAATATATATATTGTGTTTATCTTCGCTATTGGATCATAATTAATTTAAATAACTGCAATACATTTCATGGAAAACGTTGTGGTTGAAATCAATCAACTGGTTTAATCTATCAACAACATTTCTTAGTTCTTCATTTATAATAATTTCATCGTCAATGGTCGATGAATTAATTTGGGTATTGTTTTGGTTTTGTGTTGAAGAAGAAGAAGAAACCGATGATGATGATGATGATGATGACGAAGAAGAAGAGGGTGTGTTTAGTAGTAAATAGGAAAGAATTTTTTTAAACAATTTATCTTCTAATAACGAATAAACTTTTGATGAAGGTTGTGTTTGCTTTAATAACCAATTATAACAAAAGTCAATTTTATCAGAATCCAAATTACCGAATAATTTATTAACTAAATTGATTGATAGATTTTTCAAATTTTTTGTCCATTTAGAATTACCGTTACTATCAACAATAATATTTAATAATTGTTCTTTTTCTTCTAAAATATTTTCATTCTCTAATAAAGTTTTATCCAAGTTGTATTTATTTATTAATGTTCTATAAAGAATGAAGCAAATTTTTGTACAAATAATATGTCTAATATCAGCTCTTAAAATTATTAATCTAGTATGATCAAAATTTAAAGTATTTGGAAATTGTGAACACATATTTGAACATGATAATAAATTTAAAATTGAATAGTTTAGAATTTCTTTGGTATTTTTAGATTTTAAATGAATTGAATTTTTCTTAAACCATAAAAGTGACATTGTAAAATTTATCTTATTTCTTTTTATTGCGTTATTAAAATATTCTTTTTCAAATGAAACTGCATAAGAACATAATAAAGGTCTTAAAATTCTAATTTGATGATTTGCAACATCTAATTTCATTGCTTCTAAAATAGCAAATAAATTTTTTAAACCATCAATTAAATGATCTACATTTAACTCATTATCACAAGCTTTATGGAATAAAATATTTAAATCATCAACCCAAGAATCTCTCATTGGAGCACAATGTAATTTAAATATTGAACATATCCAATCAGCAAAGCCAATAAAATTAAAACATTTTGAGTTTAATTGTTGAGTTAATAAGCTAATATCTAAAATTTCTTCAACGGAATCGATATCTTTTGAAGGGATTAAACTAATAAGGATTGATTTTAAACAATCAAACATAATTATAATTGGAGATGATTTATCAACTTTAATTGAATTTTCGGAATTTGAATTAATTAATCTACTAATTTCAAATTTGATCATATTCCAATAATTATCAGCTTGAATTTTCTTTCTTTTACCTCTTTCACCATCCAGATTTGGTCTAAATTGTAATTGTGGATCAAATAAAATATCATGTCTTAATTGAGGATTTTTTAAAACTTCTTGTAAATCGATTTCGTGCATTGATTGTAAATTAACTGGAGGTAATAAAATTATTGATTGTTGATTTGTAGTGCTGTTAAGGTTATTTGATGTAATATTTTGCTGTGATTGATGTTGATGAAGTTGAGGTTGTAAATGGCGATTATGATGATTATGATGATGATGATGATGGTGTGAATGATTTTTATTAATTCCATTAGATCTTAGCAAATTATGAGGGATAACATTGTTGTTGTTATTGTTACCATTTTTCGAGTTATTGATATTTTTAATTGATTGTCTTTGTATATCGAATAAGATTTGCTGAGAACGTTTTAAAGGTATATATATGTTAGGCAGAGATCTTGATCTAAATTTTCTAATAGGTTTAGACTTAAATATTTTATTGCCATGAGTATTTAAATGGTTATGCATTTTCCTAATGTTAACGTTACTGTTGTTATTTAAGATATGATGTTGATTGTTTGAGGTAGTCATAATTAGAGATTGTTTGGTATTTAAATTTAAATTTAAATTTAAATTTAAATTTTGATTAGAAATGGTAGAAGTTGAATTTAAATCATCATTATTGTTAACATTAATATTATTGTTGATATTGTTATTATTGATGGATGATAGAGAATTAGCGATTGATGAAGCGTTATTAACATTGATATCATTATTGGATAAATTAACGCTAGAATTAATAGGAGATTTTTTCAAGCAGCTAATATTATTAATATTATTAATATTATTAATATTATTGTTATTAATAGAATTTGACTGGTTTGGTACCAAAGAAGCTCTTTTTATATTGTTAGTAACAGCAGATGCAACAGCAGCAGCAGCTGCAGCGGCAGCGACGGTTACAGTATCATTTGACGAACTAGTGTTAAAGACGTCTTTAAAATGAGGGGTTCTTTCGATATTTTGTTCACTGTTTGCGTTATTGACTTGGTTAATCATGATAGCTATTTAGTGGTATGTATAATAGTGGTATAGTAGAAAAAACGGGGAATATGAAATAGACAAACAAACGGGAAAAAATTTTTTTTTTCCTTTTTTCTCTCTTTAAGGGGGATATACGGTGTGTTTATAATAGGGGGTAATCCTGTAGGTGTGAATAAAAAGTGTGTGTGTGTGTGTGCAAAAAAAATAGTAAGGGCCTGGAAGAATGAAGAGCAGATGGATGTGGAACCGGATCGGTGGTGAAGAAGGGAAGAAGAAGAGGGAAAGAAAGGGAAGAAAAGGAAAGGGAAGGAAAGGCAAGAGGCAAGAGGCAAGAGGCAAGAAGCAAATGGCAAATGACAAGAGGCCAGAGGCAAGAGGAAATGCCAGAGGTCCAAAGGGCAAAAAACAAAGGAGTTGACTCAGACAGCGCAGAAAAAGAAACGACTAGTGGAGTGCTGAGAAATTCCAATTGCCTCCCAACTGGCAGAGGCGAAAAAGAAACGACGTCGGCAGCAGCGACAGCAGCAGCGTCGGTCGGCGCAGGCGCAGGTGCGGGTGCGGTTTGTGCGCTGTGGAGGCACTGCAAAGCCAGGAAAAAGAAACGAGAACTGCTAGCTGCTAGCTGCTAGCTTCGTTTCGCTTTGGTCTCGCAGTTTTTCCTTTTCCTTTTCCTTTTCCTTTTCCATGCAGGACGCACTCACAGTTTCTCCGGAGTCGCGGAACATCTCCGTGGAGGGCAAAACCCCCTCGCTGCGCTGTGTGCAGCACGCATTCCTGCTCTGCTGAACGGTTGTACTCCCATACCACACCTTGTGTGCCAAAGTCAAGGGCGGCTTTCTATTTCTTTCCTCTTCGTCTTCGTGCTGGCATGGCATGGCATGTCACTTCCGGTACTGGTGTCTTAAAATTTGCTGACCATCCACTGGTATGCAAAGTGAAGACAAGGGCTGTTGACCGGCAATTGCACAACAGGCTATTCCCTGTTGTGGGCTTTTCATCTTAGTATACGCCTGAAATGTGCCACGCTAGCACCCAGTAGCGTAATTTTAACGGTGTCAAAACGGGAAACTAGCATTCACTCGCTTACAAGGAATCTACTACTAAAGATACTAGTGCCTTTTTCCTTGTTTCATTAGTATATTAGCTTCGCATATCATACACTACAGCAACGGGTCTGCTAACATATCTGTCTTTTTCTTTCTTCTTTTGGTCGTAACTGTCAGAAGATTACAGCGGTTTTCTTTTACTGTTTTTTCTTTCTTGAAACACTCCTGTATCTCTAACAACGATCGTCGTAGTATTTATAACTGCATTGTAAATTTATTCAGTTTCCTCTTCGTTTTTTCCGGAAACAAGCCTTTAGTTGAAAGATTCGTGGTACTCCGGACATAATAACTGTCAAATTTATGCGATACACCCTTTGTTTTACAACTTTTACTCTTTACAAGCGCCAGCCATCTACATATTTTCACTAGTTTCTTCACTCCTAAATACATACAGCTCACTAGCCACTCTTCATCACATCTTCCCCCATCTGCACACTATCCAGAACACATTCTCTAACCGTCATACACATATTTCAAAACATAATCTCTTATCGGAAGACTCACGCACTCATTTTTTCTTTCCTTCTTCCAAAACTATCTTTGACAGAATTCCTGCAGACAGTCATGTTTCCAGCCAGCTGTCCCCATCCTCACCATGTCATCCATGGAAGACTTCAAATCTGATATAATCTTGAAACTTAATGATTCAAAGAAACTATTGCATTTAGTAAATGAAAAACAGGTGTCAATCTATAAATCAAACAATGAAATCAATAAAATTCTTAATAAACTAAAATTCCTAATAGTTTCTATCAATAACCATCTACAGTACTTCCAAAACCTGCAAACATCCACTACTATAATCATAAACGATTTGAAATCACAAAAAGATGAATGCGTTTTGCAAATAATCAACGATATTAAACACTTAAATGGTGAAATTGATGATTTGAAAAAAATTAAAATTAATGAGAAGTTGAATAGTAATAAAGATTTGGAAAACTTGTTCAGTTTTATAAGCATTGATGATATCAATGAGTTTGTTGAAAAAGTGAATTTCGATATAAACGATTTAAACATTTTCTTAGATTTTAAATTGTTGAATAATTTGATTCTAAAGTTTAATAAAGAATTCGAAAATTTTAACAATGATAAAAAAGTCATTAATTCAATTTATAAAAATTTAAATATTTTAAACGATAGAGATAAAATATTAAATGATAATTCAACTTTAGAAACTGAAATTATAAGTTATATGAAACAAATGAATTCACATTTTGATGATTGTATCCTATATGAATCAAATATGGACCCAATATTATTTACTAAAATACAAAAATTTAATAAATTTGATTCAAACTTAATATTCAATTCTTTGAAAAATAACTGTAATATGATGATTGAAAATTTCAGCGACTTGGAGAAATTTTTTAAAAAAATAAAAAACTTAAACAACCTGATAAAATTACTATTGCTGGATATAAATAAGTTTATTGAAAACGTAATAGATAAACAGTTGGTTAATAATTTAATAAATAAAAATAATGAATTTAAAATTAAAATCGAAGAATTGAATAATTCAGATTTGGATATTCTCGATTACATAAACAATTTTAAACAATTCAAAAAATCATATTCAAATTTAATTGATGAAATAAAGAGAAGAATTAACTTAAATTCTAACATTGAGAAATTAATCAAAAATTTTCAAAACCAGTTAAACGATTTAGAATCTA
The DNA here is from genome assembly GCA_030569495.1 of Pichia cabralensis. Classification (NCBI taxonomy): domain Eukaryota; kingdom Fungi; phylum Ascomycota; class Pichiomycetes; order Pichiales; family Pichiaceae; genus Pichia; species Pichia cabralensis. The sequence continues at coordinate 674,529 of JAJMLC010000146.1, read as the reverse complement.
ACGATAAAAAAATAAGAGATAAATTTATCACTGAAAATTCAGACTTTTTACCCCAAAATATAATAAACTTTGATTTCATAGAATCTAAGTTCCCAAAAATTTACGTCAATTACACCCTAGAAGATTTACCAAATGAGTTTATAGAATGAATCGTATTAAAATTTGGATATTTATATATATATATAGATAGATAGATATATATCCATGTTTATCAAGCAAGTTCTTAAAATGTATGCCGTTTTTTCTAGACTATTTACTTTTATAAATTCTATATACATGTGTGTGGATTTTTTTTCAGTCTATTAGTTATAATTATTTTCTAAATCTTTAAACATTTCGTTAACTTCGTCAATCGATAAATTTTTAATTTTAGAATTGTTCCTTGCTCTAACGGCTAATTTGCCTGATTCAATTTCTTTATCACCTATTAAAATTATATAATTATAGCCTTTACTAATTGCATCTTTGGTTCTAAATCCAATGGTCTCATTTCTGTCATCTAAATCAACAAAATATTTGTTAGTACTTAAAGTTGTTGGAGCATCAAAATCGTTCGATTCATTACTTAAACTTTGAACTATACTTTTTGCATAATCTCTGTGTTTCTCATTAATTGGAATAACAATTGCTTGTCTTGGTGATAACCAAAATGGCCATTTACCATTATAATGATCTATTAGTAAAGCCATAAATCTTTCAATTGAACCAAATATTGCTCTATGTATCATAATTGGTCTTTCTAATTCATCATTATCATTTTGAAATTGTAAATCAAATCTTTGCGGTAATTGAAAATCTAATTGAATTGTTGCAGCTTGATGTTCTTTACCAAAATTATCTGTCAATAATATATCAATTTTTGGACCATAAAATGCACCATCACCTTCTCTTAAAGCCCATTTATTTTCACCAATTTCATTATTTAAAACTTTTGATAATTCTAATTCAGCTAAATCCCATTCTTCAATTTTACCAATGAAATTATCAGGTCTAGTTGATAGCATCATTTTAAAATTATTTAAATCAAATACATTATAACAAATTTTAATTAATTTTATAGTTTTAGAAATTTCTTCAAATATTTGATCAGATTTACAGAAAATGTGCCCGTCATCTTGATGAAATCTTCTAACTCTAGTTAAACCAGTTAATGAACCACTCGATTCATTTCTATGTAAACTTGACCAATCGCTAAATCTTATTGGTAATTCTTTATGAGATCTATTGAACCTTTTAAATATAATACAATGACCAGGACAATTCATAGGTTTTAAACCATAAATATCATTTTTCTCTTCATCTTCAAATCCTTCAACTTTAAACATATCTTCATTATATTTCTCCCAATGACCACTTGTTTCCCACAAATTTTTTTTATACATTAAGGGAGTTATAACTTCAGTAAATTTTTGTTTCTCTTGTTGTAATTTCATGAATTTGACTAATTTATTGAAAATTCTTGTACCATGTGGTAGAAAGAAAACAGAACCAGGAGAATTGGAATCAATCATATACAACTGTTGTTTAGTTGCAATTTCTAAAGTGGCAGTTGACGTCGAATTGGTTTTGGGTTCCTTTATATGGTTACAGAAAGTCCTAATCTGTGCATTTCTATAGATATTCTTTAACATCATGATCTGTTGAAACTTAGAAGTAGAGGGACTTACACCAACCTAACGTGTTGAAGTTTTACTTTTGCAAATTTTCTTCAAAGTATATGTATATATATTTATATAGGAAGACGATGTTGAATTTCCAAAACGTTTTTCGCAGCTTTCCATGTCATTTTAAAGAGAGAGTCTTGGCTTACACACAGTTTGTGCACATTGTTTGTTATATGGAAGAGTTAATATGAATACACAATACAATATTATACAAACAAATGAAAATGGGACTAGTGAGTAGCTAGTCTGCTAAATAGTAAGATAGGATACATAGGAATATAAATACAAAAACTGCAGCGGCAGCAGATTTAAGGAAGGAAATAATACTTGGATTGTACGCATTGTTATTACCAGATGGTACGCCATTAAGTATGGTTTGTAGTAGTTGACACTGTCGTTCAAGTTGTTTTGAATATTTAATCAATGAAAGTTTAAAATCGGCATCTTTCTCTACTCGTGAGACAACGATGTCTTTATCGGTTGTATTTATGTACTTGATTAAGTCTGTGTCCATCAGTATTTCGATATCGTTGGTAATTCTACGAGTTTCTGTAATAGGAGTAGATGATGTTACCGGAGATTCAATTATACCATCGTGAATGACGTTGTTACTGTCCTGATCATCTCCCAGGAAATGTGATGAGTCGTTTTTTCCTGTATTGTCTGTTTGTACCGATTCGTTTAGTATCTGACTCGGTATTTTGAACGATGGATCAGTGTCGTCTATTTCATTTGCGACACCTGCTTTACCCAAACTTGTTAGAGTAGTTGAGTCATTCTTGAAAAGTTTTTTACTGTCTGAGTTGTTTAACAACTGCTTCTTATAAGTGTCAGTTTTAATCTCGACATTGACATAATCAAGTGGTAGCGGGTCACCAAAATCGTACCTTTTATTAACATTCGTTAGGTCCAATTTCGTCTTCTTATTCTTCTTCTTGTTAGTGAATTTGTGTGCATCACTAAGAATCCCAGCCGTTGAAGACTTATACGACAAAGGTAATGGATCACCTAAATTTGTAAGAATGAGTTTCCTCTCTTTTTTTTTCCTATCAGTTGATTCATCCAGCAAATCTAAAGAATTTACATCAAGATCAACAGGATTTTTCCCAACATTGTCACCGTCACTGGCTGTTTCCTTGCCATAATTCAAAGGTAGAGGATTCCCTATTATAACAATTGGTTTCTTTGTTTGTTTACCGAAATTAGAATCGATAGACGCATCGGCATCTGCCTGGTCCGGCAGAGACTGTGAGTATTTTCCGTCAGATATTCCTTCTGTGGGATACAGCAATGGCAACGGCCCTGCATCCATCCTTGTCACGGTATCCAGTTGGCTGTCTGGCATCTGGCAAACATGCTGGTTGATGTGTTGACACAGCTTCAACAGCTACAATCAGCTGCACGCGTCGCCGACGCGCCGATCGACGGGGGCTCGGGCCGGAGTTGCACGAAAGGGCATTGTGGCAGAGATAACACAAATTGGACACTTTACAGTGGCTGCTGTGTGTTGTTGTGTGTGTTTGGAAGCCATGTCGGAGTGTGTTGCACATAGGCCATTGGTGCCAGTTGATCCGCCTGCTAAGTACGCTAAGTGGGCTGCAAAAAGTAAACCTGCAAACGGGAAAATATCTTACAGCCACTTAAAATCTTCTGCTAAGTATATCTTATCAAGATTCAAAACAGACGATAACACAAACAATGAGAACGTGCAGCTATCCAACGATTTGGTTGCTATAGTTGACCCCACACCTAAACAGACAGTTCAAACCACTACGACTACAAACGTCTCATCTGTCAAGCCGACTAATTATGCTAGTCGTAATAGCTACGTTTACTCTTCTAGCAATTCTAATCAAAAGACTATTCCCAAAGATGATATTGTAAGTGATGATAAGACTGAAAAAGGGAGTTCCTCTTTATCAATAACTGAGCCGGACACTATTTTTTCCGATTCGGTATTAATATCCAAAAACAATTTTAATTCATTATCATCCATAAACTTAGGGTATAGAAACGAAATTTACTATAAAAAAGATAAACACTTATCAATTTTAAGCTGGCTCCCTCCTTCAAATGAGCCTTTGTTAGATTTGAGTAATCATAAATTGTACCCCTTATTGAAACTATCTTCTACTAAAAATTCAACATTTATCAAATTCAATAACAGATCAAATAATTATCACCATCTAGAGTTTGATGAAAATACAATCGTAGAGTTCAAAAATGAAACTACTGCCACTACTTCTAAGTTGGACAATGCATACGATTACAAGCCGATTATTATCGACTCAGACAACTATAAAGTTAGCTTTAATAGTAAAACCGAGAAAATAAATGTTGGTAATTTAGGAAGGCTAGGTAAAAATAAAGTGTTTCATGTAGATGTGGTAAATGGTGAACCAGTTTTTGACATAAAAGGAACTTGTTTAATTTACTCAATTAATAAAAAATCATGTGATTACCAAGTTGACAAACAATCGTTAACTAAAGTTGACTTATCTTCAAATAAAAATTTGGTTAATAAACTTGTTAAAAACCTGTCTAATTCTGCTCTTGATTCATTTTTCCTGGTTTCAGAAACTTTGAAAGAGTCTATTAAGAAATTAAATTCTGAAACAACCACAGATAATGAAACCTTAACTGAGAAATACAAAAAACTATTGATTGAATTATATAATACAATTAATAAAAATTCATCATTGATTAAATTTGTTGATTTAACAGCAATTAATGAATCACCTAAATTTCAAATTTCTTTACCAATGGGCTGTTCTAAAATTTCTTTATCTCCATATGATTTACAATTTTTAACTGTGAGTAATAGAGGAGATGAAATATTTTTATGGGATCATACACAAGGTAAAAAATCAATTGTTTTACTTGACAAATATTTAAGGGGAAAAACGTGTAGTACTATAAGTCAATTAGGTTGGGGTTCGGGTAATTCGTTGATATTTGCATTATCTAAAAATACAGGTTCTTTACACTGCTTTGTTAATGAATCGTTGAGAAACTACGAAGATTTTAAAACCAGGAGGAAGTCAAATACAAAACATTCTATCAATAACAACACAATTAAATCAACATATAATTTAAAAGATCGACATGACAACATTTATAGTAGTAATCACAATGTTGGTAATGGTTGCGTATCTTCGAAGCTGTGGTGTTTATCATGTTTAAAAATTCAGCAATTTGCAATAGTAGCACCATTTCACGCTGATGATTTTTTGATTGCTTTAACTAACGATGATGGTTTATTGATAATTGAAATAGAAACAGGATTAATTACGGGGTATATAGATTTAAACGAGATTTCAAAATTTCGAAACTTTAATACTATAAAAAATCACGATGAAAGTTGTCCTACAAGTGAGCTTATCAGCACGGAAATAGAAGTCGAAACTTGTAAGCCATTCATTCCAATCTATAATCATAGGAACATTAAGTTTCAGAAAGTTGATAAAATCTCTCTGACGCCAAGTTACTTTGGTAACATCGATAAGTTTACAACGGTTACAAAAGAGTATAAGATTGCAGGTGCATTGAATAACGATGGGAACTATGGTGAGGAAGTTATGGAAGAACCCAAACCTGAATGTACAACCACCGTTATGGATGCTCCATCTACTGGACCCATAGATGCTAAAGATGCTATAGAACATATAGGATCTAAAGGACCTGTAGAACCCACAGAACCTGTAGGCCCCATAGAGGCAGCAGATCCACAGGATGCGTTGTGAATTGTAGCATTTTATGTACAAAGCGTGTGTAGAAAACGGGGAAAAAAATGTGCCAGCGCTGAGGAAAAAAAGTAAGCTTTTCGACATGTTTTTTCTTCATTTTCGTTTTCAAAAAAAAATTTGCCACTATACGGATTGGAGTTGTCTGTTTCTGACAAGCATTACACAACCACACATGTCCTCTGCCATCCAACTTTTGAATCCAAAAGCAGAATCTATCAGAAGATCACAAGCTTTGCAAGTTAATATATCTGCAGCTATTGGATTACAAGATGTTTTAAGTTCAAATTTAGGTCCAAAAGGTACATTGAAAATGTTAGTTGATGGAGCAGGTAGTATTAAAATTACCAAAGATGGTAAAGTTTTATTAACGGAAATGCAAATTCAATCACCTACTGCTATCATGATTGCACGTGCTGCAAGTGCACAAGATGAAATAACTGGTGATGGTACAACAACTGTTTGTTTATTAGTTGGAGAATTATTAAGACAAGCTGAAATTTTTCTTAATGAAGGTATTCATCCAAGAATTTTAGTTGACGGATTTGAGAAATCAAGGGAAGAAAGTTTAAAATTTTTAAATGATTTTAAAATTAATAAAGATAGTAAAGAAATTGTAAATAGAGAATTATTATTATCTATTGCGAGATCAAGTTTAATTACTAAAGTTAGTAATGAATTAACTGAAATTTTAACACCAATTGTAACAGATTCTGTTTTAAATGTTTTAGATATTGAAAATCCTAAACAAATTGATTTACATATGATTGAAATTATGTCAATGATGCATGAAACCTCAACTAAAACAGAATTTATCAAAGGTTTAGTTTTAGATCATGGAGCAAGACATCCTGATATGCCAAGAAGTGTTAAAAATGCTAAAATTTTAATTTTAAATGTTTCATTAGAATATGAGAAAACTGAAGTTAATTCAGGTTTCTATTATTCAAATGCTGAACAAAGGGAAAAATTAATTCAAAGTGAACGTAAATTTATTGATGATAAATTAAAGAAAATTATTGAATTAAAAAATGAAGTTTGTAATGATAATAATACAGGATTTGTTATAATAAATCAAAAAGGTATTGATCCAATGTCATTAGATATTTTAGCTAAAAATAATATTTTAGCTTTAAGAAGGGCAAAAAGAAGAAATATGGAAAGGTTACAATTAGTTTGTGGAGGTGAAGCGCAAAATTCTGTTGATGATTTAACACCTGAAATTTTAGGTTATTCAGGTTTAGTTTATGAAAAATCAATTGGTGAAGAGAAATTTACTTATATTACAGAAAATAACAATCCAAAATCTTGTACAATTTTAATTAAAGGTGCACATAATTATGTTATTCAACAAACAAAAGATGCAATTAGGGATGGTTTAAGAGCTGTTAATAATGCAATTAAAGATGAAAGTTTAGTACCTGGTGCAGGAGCATTTTATTTATCATGTTCAAAACATTTAATTGAAAATAAATCAATAAATAAAGGTAAAAATAAACCAGGTGTTAAAGCATTTAGTGATGCATTATTAGTTATACCTAAAACATTATGTAAAAATTCAGGATTAGATACACTTGAAACAATTGCAGAATGTCAAGATGAAATTGATGAAGGTGCAATAGTTGGAATTGATTTAAATTCTGGTGAACCATTAGATCCAACAATTGAAGGTATTTGGGATTCATTCCGTGTTTTAAGAAATGCAATTTCAAGTGCAACAGGTATTGCGTCTAATTTATTATTATGTGATGAATTACTTAAAGCTGGTAAATCTTCATTAAAACAACAGTAAGAAAAAAGAGAGAATAGTAATAATAATAATATCCATAAATCATTACTTTTTTAAATAGATTCACGTGTGTATAATAATAATTGTCCTTTTTTTGTTTACTTAATCTATTACCCTTTCTCACTTTACAGAAGAGAAAGAAAGCTAGCACTACACCTAAAACATCAGCTAAGCATATGGCGGGATTTGACTTCAAATAAGTTTCTCATAAATATTATATAAAATAGGTATATACACATGCTATATATATGCTTATATACTATTGGAAAGAAAAAATGCTATTCGTTACGGTTTTCTAAATCGAATCATATAAATACGTGCATGCTGTGCAGTGTCATCATTTCTATTTTTTTTTTTCAAGTTTTCTTTAAGTTGTTTGTTTTGTTCACTTTCCCCCAATTAATTTTTTTTTTTGTTTGTTTATTTATTTATTCTTTCTTTCTTGTACGCTTGTTTTATAAATACAATACCTTAACCCTTTAACCTTTGATACTAACAATAAAGTTATTTTTAATCCAATTGGACTGTTTTGCAATTGATTTTAAATCATAAATCTGATCTTCTAAATCTTTCATTTCCTGTAGATTTTTTGCGCAATATGCTCTCTTCTCTAAACTAATTAATTCTTCAGTGTATTTAGTTTTCCAATTGATTAGATCACTAAACGAATTAAAGGTTAAAAAATTATTATTTTCTTGAATTTCTTTTAATTTATCATTATAAATACAAAACCATTCATTATTATTAGTCCAAAGTATGGAGCCTTTGAAAGCATTACATAATTGACATTCTAATTTTGTTGGAATCGATTTACCATGTAGTTTTCTACCAAATTTACTTGAATTTAAAGCAATTTCATTAGTTTGAGATAGTTTATTATTATTATTCTTATTACTATTATTTTCTTCATTAGTATGAACAATTTTATTATACTGATTATCGATTTTATCATCATAAATAACACCGTCTAATGGGAAAATCAATTTTTGAATTAAGTCAGGCAACCAACGACTTAAATAAAACCAACCCCAGAAAACACCTGGATTCCTAACATGGTAATCATTATCTAAATCAGGGGACTGTTTAGGGAAATGTCGATAAAAGAACTCACTAGGATTTGGAGGATTCTCACCAACAGTAAAATTTCCTTGTGGTACAAAAGGTGATAAAATTCTTATAACTGAAGAAACAAACGAATCAGCTGGTGAATTGATTGTATTGCTTGGCATATAATAATCTAAATAAACATGACATAAATGAGTATATCGACGATACTCAAAATTAAAATTCTGGAAATTTTTATTTAAAAAGAAGGGAGATTTAAATAACTCATAGTCGTTTCCATTTTCAATTTTTTTAGTTTTGGTATTAGGTGGGACAAATTTTGGCCATGTTGGTGGTATCCAGTTTGGATATGCATGAGTTACATTAAAATATAAAACATCACGGATTGTTGAATTTTCCAAAAGTTGTGACACCACAGGATCGTCATATTGTATTGAGAACTCATAGAACATTAGTTACTGTAGCTGATGCAACACAGTACAAGCACACTTGCAGAATACCAGAGAACGTTGTTGCTGTTGTGGTGGTAAAGCTACAGGAATCTCCAATCTCCAATCTGCAACCTACAACAAGTCTCCACTGGAAAATAAAAACGAAAATGTCGTATTCCGAGACACCGAGCGTTTTCCTCGAAAGCGGAAGCCAGCAGCGCGTTTCCGTACACACCAAAACATACACAGGACAGTGCTGAACTCTACACAAACACAAGGACGGTGTTGCACTTCACCAGGTGTGGCCCCAGATGTTCCCCTTGTCGCCAGCTGGAGACAGCTGCTGTGTTGGCGTGAAGCAGTACCGGGTAGACGACGGGTCGGCCTGCAGCGGTCTGTGCTGTAGCAGCGTGGCGATTTCTGGCAAATCCAGCATTAGTGGCTGTTGGCTGCCGCTGTTTGCTGCATAGCTGCTGCTGGCAAGGTTCGTATAGACGTTGCCAGTGCTCTTGTTGTTGTTGTAGTTGAAGCTGTTTCCACCGTTGGGGTTGTAGTGTTTCTGTTTCTTGTAGTTGGGGTTGAATTTCTTGCGTCTGGCGTTCGTACCATTGTTACTATTACCATTAATACCACTATTACCACTACCACTGATACCAGTGCTGCTGTTCAAAAGCAGTGCACGTTGAACGTCCTCTATCTGTGCTGTGAACGCCTCGTCCATCGCTTCTCTGTCTGACATCTATGCACCTATTGCTGCTCCGGCGTTGTAGAGTCCCTGGCCTCTCTTACCTTCTCCAGCTCTTGCTGAAATTTGCTGTTCATCTGCTCCACTATTTTCAGGAACTCTGCTCGGAGAATACGCACCGAAGGAGATTGGCTGTTGGCCGACGATGGATACACCAGACTGTCTGTGCTGCCTTGGCAGCCTGTTTCAGGTGGTGACAATGGGGTGGTGGCAGCACTGGATGATGACGGTGACAGCAGGGTGCTCACCGGTACCATTCCTAAAGCGTTGACTTTGAGCAGGTTGTTGTTCTGCATCAAACTGTGCACCTGCTGAGTTCTCTGGTCTAGCTCGGTTTTCATCTGTTTGTGTTCCATCTCTAATTTTATCAATCTGTTAGTAACTTTCTCCAATTCATTATTACTATTCTCTAGTAATGATTCACATTTCTTGTACTTGTAAACCATATCGTTAATATATTTTCCATGATGCGATACTTCTTCCTCGTATTTCTTGGTGAGGTAAGAATGTGCAAACTGTAAGTCTTTCAATGCAGTTGATTCGTCATTGGCGTTTTCTCCAAAACTTTTGTTCCCATTTAAATATATAGAGTCATTGCCTTCTTCAGTGGAATCATCAGTCCGGTTCTTATCAGTAAATTCTTTTAAATTCCTGTCATTGTTATTATTGTTTTTATTACAGTCAATAATTTTATAAATGCAATCTTTGAACCATTTGATACGATCATTTTTGTTACTGTAATAATCTGAATCAAATGCAGGTAGCTCAATTTTACGTTCAATAGCAATTGAAATTATTAAACTTGTTAAATCACCTAGAGAACTTTCATTCATGGAACCGTTACCAAAACTGTTACTCCCATAATTGTTTTTGTTTGATAGATTGATATCGGGACAGTATCCCAGTTTCAATAGTTCAATATAATGTCTGAGCAGGCCGGTATTGACGGTATCTTCATCGTCCAATTTTTGCAATTGCTCAGTAACAGATTCATGGTCTAAAATCAAATCTGTCTTGCCGTTATTTATCCCTTTAGCGTTACTATTAGTGAGTAATTCGTAATCGAGTAAGTTCTTCTCAATAAGGATATTCAAATCAACCACATCTTCAATACTTCCCTCTCCCTTGACTGTTCTGTAATTTTCAACGGCGTTCGATAAGTTACCAACAAACGAGTCCACCAGCACACTTTGGTCGTTCTTGCCAGTATCTAGCTGGTAATCGTTCTCTAGATACGCATACACGTCTTCAGGATCAACCAGACGGGCCAGATTGTCGAGGTCACCGTTGTTGGTGCACCTGAGTCTTGCCAGTAAATTCAGAGCCAGTGTGTCGTCCATGTTCCCTGTTGTTGTCTCTGCCTCTGCCTCTGTCTGCTGCATCATCTCCTGCATCGTCTCTTGTGTATACCACTCAGACGTGTAGTAATGCTCAGCGTTCCCTGGTCGCCACAAACGCGACAAAAAAAACGCGACAAAAAAATTTTTTTGCCCACCGGAAAAACATGGAAAAACAAATAAAAGGATAAACCGAGGTCACGTGCGCAAACATTTAACTCCGTGGATATGATTCGGTTTTAATGCTTCTCGGCAGCTCGGCCCGGAAAACAAAGCTAGTGACGAAATCTGCCCGGAGGGAACAGCCCTTCACGGAGATAATTGTTTTGGTTTGGCAGGCCCTGTTGACTTTTTTCCTCTTTCTTCGTTTTTTTTTTTCAACATCTGCACCTTGTTTGTGCTTCGTGTTTAAATCCTATCTCCAGCACGGCCATATTACAAATCAGTCACTAAATTTGTATAAATATACTGTCCTGTTTCTGATCTTTCTTTTCCATTCCATTCCATTCCCCCCTTCTCTTCTTAATTGTTACTACATTTCTTCCTCCCCATTTGCGTTTTTTCTCTTCACTGTCCAAACTTCCTTCCTCTCTTATTGTGTATAGATCAGCCATGGAGCATAACGGGTCTTCTAACACGAACACATCGGACGATTTCGATGAAGAGAAATTCGTCGAAAGAGTCAATGATTTAAATAATACTATTCAGCGATCAGTTACTAATAACGCTGACGAAAATGTACTTACTAGATTAGAAACATTATCTAAAACTTTGTCATCAAAAAATGCAACGGAAATGGATTTATTTCAATTAGGTAAAGATGATTTCGATCTTGAAAAAATTTTGAAATATCTAGTTGATTTCAATGATCAAAATAATTATGATTTAAATGAAATTGATGTCGTTTACGAAAATTTAACAATTACAGGTAAAAATACTGCAGCTTCGGTTTTAAAAGATGTGTCTGATGTTTTCTTTAAACCTTTGGTTCTTATTTACAATAAAGTTAAAAATAGAAATGAGAAAGGTTTCAGATTCAAAGATTTACCTAAAACTAGAAAAATTATTAGAAATGTCTCGGGTTTTGCCTCTCCTGGTACTTTAACTTTGGTTTTAGGTAGACCTGGTGCAGGTTGTTCAACTTATTTAAAAGCAATTGCAGGTGAAGTTCAAACTTATAAAAAAGTTGAAGGTGATTTATCTTATAATGGTATTGATTCAAAAAATATGCTGAAAAATTTATTAATTTATAATCCAGAATTAGATGTGCATTTCCCTCATTTAACTGTTGAACAAACAATTAGTTTTGCAATTGCTTGTAAAACTCCAACACTTAGAATTGATAATAAATCAAGGGACAAATATATTGAAAATATTAAAGATTTATATGAAATCTTATATGGTTTAAAACATGTTGAAAAAACTTTAGTCGGTAACGATTTTGTTAGAGGTATATCTGGTGGTCAAAGAAAAAGAGTTTCACTTGCTGAATCAATGGTTGCTTCTGGTAGTGTTTATTGTTATGATAATGCAACAAGAGGTTTGGATTCTTCAACTGCTTTAGAATTCGTTCAAGCTTTAAGAACTTCAACTAACGTTTATAAATCTTCTTCAATGGTTACAATTTATCAAGCGTCTGAAAATATTTATGAATTATTCGATTATGTTACAGTCCTTTATTTAGGTAGACAAATTTATTTCGGTAAAATTAATCATGCTGTTGAATATTTTGAAAATTTAGGTTTTGAAAAAAATCATCGTGAAACAAGTCCAGAATTTTTAACTTCAATTACTGATCCTTTAGCTAGAAAAATTAATCCAAATTTCCCAAATCAAAATAAAATACCTCAAACAGCTGATGAATTCGAAGCAATTTGGAAAAAATCAAATGAATATAAATTATTAAATGATAAAATTAATAATATAAAATCAAAATATTCTAATTCTGATGAACAATTGAAAAAATTATCAGATAATACAAGATTAATCAAACAAAAATATACTTCTAAAAATTCAATTTATACAGTTAATTATTTTACTCAATTGAAAATTTGTTGTAAAAGAAGATTTCAAACAATTGTTAATAATCCAGCTTATACAATTACTTTGGTTGTTGCTGCTATTGTTCAAGCTTTAATTGTTGGTTCTTTATATTATAATATTACAACTGATACTGTTGGTGCATTTTCAAGAGGTGGTGTTCTTTTCTTTTCATGTTTATATTTTGCTATTATGACATTGGCCGAAACTCCTGCATTATATTTAGATAAACCAATTTTAAATAAACAATACGGTTATAACCTTTATCATCCATCTGCTGAATTATTAGCTAAACAAGTTATTCAATTCCCTGTTCGTTTAGTTGCTATTACTTGCTTCTGTATTATCATTTATTTCTTAACAGGATTGAAAACTGAAGCTGGTCCATTTTTCCAATATTATCTATTTGTTAATTTAGTTGTTCAAGCAGTTTCTTCTTTATTCATTTTATTATCTTGTTTTATGCCAAATGCTTCTGCTGCTATGGGTATTTCTGGTTTGACTATGATGTCAATGGTTATTTATTCTTCCTATATGATTCAAAGACCTTCAATGTATTGGTGGTTTAAATGGTTCTCATACTGTAATCCAGTTTTATACGCTTTTGAATCAATGATTTTAATGCAATTCCATCATTTAAGAATGCCATGTTCTGTTTTCGAATTAATTCCATATGGTCCTTCATATAGTAATATTGATCCAAAAATTAATCAAGTTTGTGGTTTTGTTGGTGCAGCTCAATCTAAAATTTTATATAATGGAGAAAATGATGTTAATGGTGATATTTATTTAAATTTAGCTTTTACTTATGTTTACAGTCATACTTGGAGAAATCTTGGTATTTTATTTGCTTTCATTATTGGTTATATTGTTATTTCATGTTTTGTGGTTGAAAATTTTAATCCAATTGTTACAAGTTCTGATCAATTATTATTTGTTAAAAATGCTAAAATTAATAAAAAAATGTTTAAACATTTTAAAGCAATTGCAGCTGAAAGTGAAAATGAAGATTTGGAGAAAAATGATGATGAAGATCATCAATTTAATGTTAGTTCTTTAACTTCAATTGGTAGTAATAATGAAACTAGTGAAGATTCTTCTGATTATTCTCATGCATTAGGTTCTGATGATATATTTACTTGGAAAAATCTTAATTATGTTGTCCCTTATGAAGGTAGTGAAAGAAAATTATTAGATGATGTTCAAGGTTATGTTTTACCTGGTACTTTAACTGCTTTAATGGGTGAATCAGGTGCTGGTAAAACTACTTTATTAAATGTTTTATCAAGACGTACGGATGTTGGTATTGTTACAGGTGATATGTTAATTAATTCTAAACCAATGGGTAAATCATTTGAAAGAAGAACTGGTTATGTTCAACAACAAGATTTACATGTTGCAGAATTAACTGTTAAAGAATCATTAATTTTTAGTGCAAGATTAAGAAGACCTGCAAGTATTCCTGATGCAGAAAAATTAGAATATGTTGAAATGATTATGAAAATTTTACATATGGAAGATTATGCAGATTCAATTGCTGGTATCCCTGGTTATGGTTTAAATGTTGAACAAAGGAAAAAATTATCAATTGCAACAGAATTAGTTGCAAAACCTTCATTATTATTATTTTTAGATGAACCAACTTCAGGTTTAGATTCTCAATCATCTTATGCGATTATTCAAGTTTTAAAAGATTTAGCAAAAGCTGGTCAAGCAATTTTATGTACAATTCATCAACCTTCTGCAACATTATTTCAAGAATTTGATAGATTATTACTTTTAAAGAAAGGTGGTCAAACTGTTTATTTTGGTGATATTGGTGATGATTCAAAAACTGTTCTTAATTATTTTGAAAGAAATGGTGGTAGAAAATGTTTACCTGATGAAAATCCTGCAGAATATGTTTTAGATATTATTGGTGCTGGTGCAACTGCATCTGTTACAACTGATTGGTTTAATGTTTGGCAAAATAGTAATGAATATATTAATACAGAAGAAGAAATTACTAAATTACTTGAACAAGGTTTAACAATTAAAGATGAAGAAATTGATAATCCAGAATTAGAAACTGTTTATGCAACAAGTTATTTTTATCAATTACGTTTAGTTATGTATAGAACATTCCTTGAAATGTTTAGATCAATACCTTATATTATGCCAAAATTCATGTTAACATTATTAGCAGGATTGCTTATTGGTTTCTCATTTTGGAATGTTAAACATACAATTATTGGTATGCAAAATGTTATGTTTGCTATATTTTTAACAATTATTGTTAGTTCACCATTAATGAATCAAATTCAAACAAAGGCAATAGCATCAAGACAATTATATGAAGTTCGTGAAAGTAAATCAAATACATTTCATTGGTCATGTTTAACAATTTCTCAATATTTAAATGAAATTCCTTATGGTATAGTTTTTTCAACAATTTTCTTTGTTTGTTGGTATTTCCCAATTCAATTAGATAATGAACCATCAAGAGCTGGATTTTGGTGGTTTACATATTGTTTCTTTTTCCAATTTTATTATCCATCATTTGCTTTAATGTGTTTATATCCTGCACCTGATTTACCAAGTGCTAATATTTTATTAGGTTTATTTTTCAGTTTTACAATTGCATTCTGTGGTGTTGTTCAAAGACCTCAATTAATGCCAGGTTTCTGGAAATTTATGTGGAGATTATCACCTTTAACATATTTTGTTGGTAATTTATTAAGTACATTATTACATGATAGACCAGTTCATTGTGATAAAACAGAATTTAATTATTTACAACCACCATCTGGATTAACATGTGGAGAATATTTATCAGAATATTTTAAATCTAATACCGGTTATGTTGATAATCCAAATGATAATAGTAATTGTGCAGTTTGTCAATATTCTGTTGGTGATGATTATTTAGCAAGTATTGGAGTTCATTATAGTGAAAGATGGAGAAATATTGGATTATTCTGTGCATATATTTTCTTTAATTTCTTTTTAATGAATTTATTATACTATGTTTTCAGAATTCAAAAATTTTCACCAAAAAAGAAAATCCTTGGACTTTTTAAAAAGAAAAATAATAATAATTGATAATTGGTAGTATTTTATAGTTTAGTTTTATTCTCATTTGTTTTCCTTTCTTTTTCCTTTTTTTTTTGTTGTTCCTTTGTATTTTAATTAAATTTGATTCCTGTATATGTGTTTTTAATGATAGTAAATAATAATAATAATATTAATAATATCAATAATATATATTAAATAGCTTATAAAGCTCATTTTCTAAAAAATAATAATTACATAAAATCTATATAAATTCAGCGTATTTATTATAAACAAGGTCAATTTCATCACATAATTGTTTTTTCCTTTCATCTGTAATCCAAGATCCTAAAACACCATTTTTAGCAATTTGAACCCATTCAGGTCCTGATAAACTAAAATGTTTTTCAACTGCTAAATAATTATCTAATAAATAACCATCAAAATAAGCAGGATCATCAGAATTAATACTAAATGATATACCATTATCGATCCATTTACGTATTGGTAATTCCGTTAAATCATTGACAACTTGTAATTTTAAATTACTTATTGGACATAATGTTAACATAGTTTTATTATTTGATAATTTTTTTAACAGCTCATCATCTTTGTAACTTTGAATACCGTGATCAACTCTTGTAATATTTAATAAATTAATTGATCTTTCAATCATATCAGGGCCACATTCTTCACCTGCATGAGCTGTTAAACCAACATTTGGAAATTCATCATTTATTTTTTTATAGCAATCAATGAATAAATCAGGTGGAAAAGGTTTCTCACTTGAGTCTAAACCTAAACCGTGAATCCACCCCTTTTCATAAAATTCTTTTGAATTTTCAATTGTTTCTAAACAGTTGTTAACAGGTAAATGTCTTAATAAACACATAATTAATTTAGTTGATATATTAAAATCATTTTCAGCTTTTAAACAACCATTTCTAAATCCGTTAACAACAACTTCAAAAGGTATACCCCTTTCAACATGTCCTTGAGGATCAAAGAAAGCTTCACAATGTTTACATCCATCATTAGAAGCTTTTTTAAAATACTCATAAGCTAAATCTTCAAAATCGGATTCGTTGATTAAAACTGACATACCAATGTAATAATGATCAAGGAAATCTTGTAAATCTGCAAATTGATTGTATCTTTGATAACATAAATCAGCAGATTTAGGGAAATGAGCAGGCAATTCGATTTGATTTTTATTTGCAAGTCTAAATAATAGTTCAGGTGATAATGTACCTTCTAAATGAACGTGATGTTCACATTTTGGTAATTCACATAAGAAATTGTGTTTATGTTCAGAAATTGAAGCCATTGTGTATATTCAAGCAATGATCTTTATTTAGCAGGAAAACCACAACTGGGAGTAAAAGAGAAAAGAAAGCGGAATAACAAGAACAAGAAAGAGGAGAATGGAGAATGGAGGAAAAAAAATTTTCCAGGGAGTTTAGTATGTTAAGAAAAAAAACGGTTAACGGATAATAGTCCAACGATCTAAAAAAAAAAAGAAAGGAAAAACCAAAAAAAAACTTTCGTATTGTCTTATCGCCTCGTTTCTTTTTCTAACCGAAACCTGCTTGGTGATTCCAAGCTGGAGGTGTGTGCTGTGTATTTTGTGACGAGATGTTGGAGGTACAGGCAAATGGGTGTGGTTGATGCAATATGTATAGCTATAAACTGGGTGCACAATTGGTGTGTGCATGTAGCATGTATGGGGGATACACACACATGTTCTAAGCACGCAAAGAGAGGTCGCCTGTTGCCGCGGAGAGCTGTTGTCGTGTGTCGGGGTTGCCGCGGTAAGCGTCTGCAGCCATAAGGGCTGCACCAATACAGTCAGTGAAGCAAAAGAAGACACCAAAAAAGGGGATGGACTCAAGGAGCTGGCAAGTGAAACCGAAAGAGAAGAACTCAGCTTCGTGTTCTTTGATCGTGTACTTGATCTGTCTGGGTCTCTGCCTCGTGAGCTGCGCAAACCTGTTTTGCAGAGTAGCAGTTGTATTAATCGCTTTGTTGTAGCTTAAGAGAAGCGAACCAACAATCGGTATGAAGCTTATCACAACTTGGTATATGATTGAAGCAATTGCACAAGTTAAACTGATTGGATTTATTTCAAGTATTTGTGCAATAATCGTTTGCGGAACTTTCCTTTTCAATTTCCCTGGTATAACGATTCGATCAAGGCCAACCAAGCATAATGTTGTATCGAATATTTTGTTTAACTTCCCCCTGATTAAAAAGTTTTTGAAAATGTAATTGTTAAAATAAGAACATTGCTGAATTGTAATTATAATAGCAATCTGTACACCTATTGGGCCGTTGGTTAATGTGTAAATAAACAAGTTGATTGGTAATAGAGCAAAAAGGAGAATACTGAATATATAAAGATGTAGTAGGCCGTATGGGATAAAAATTGATAAGTAGAGAGGTAGTAAAGGCACATAATTTTGAATGAAAAATAGAATGCCTTTGAAAGGGTAAAGATAAGAGGTAGTAGTGAAGACACTGTAGATTACAATAAAAGGGTGTGTGACTTCCAGAACAATACGTTCCTGGAGAGCCCTCTGCCAGTCAGTGACAAGAGACATGTTATTAGTGGTATAACCACAAACACAATCCAGCAAAAGAGCAACATCTAGCAAAAGAACAGAGTGTGTTCGCCAATGGCAAACGCATTTTCCGTGCTAGCTGAGCCGCTGTGTGGGTTGTTGATTTGTGGTGTACACTGGTACAATATTGTGAAATTTAGTTGTTGTTGTTGTTGTTGTTGTTGTTTTTTCCTTATTTTAAAGTGTATTAAAGTTATACAAGGGTGTATTTAAAGATTCTTTATGTTCAATTTTATAGATGCAACAGTTGTGTTCTTTTAGTAAAATGTTTTAAAAATTAACCTAATCGAATAAACCGAAACCCATATCATCATCAGATTCTTCAGCTTCTTCTTCAACTTCTTCAGCTGCAGCTTCTTCGGAAGCACCAGCAGCAGAACCTGAAGCGCCAGCAGCAGCACCACCAATTGGAGCAGATGCCATTTTTTCTTCACCAGCTGCAATTAATTCTTCAACGGATTTACCTTCTAATTCAGAGATTAATTGTTGTAATTTTTCGGATTCAACTTCAATACCGACAGATGATAAAACAGATGTAACATCATCAGCGGTTGGAGCAGTCTTACCAGAGTTGACTAAAAGGAGGTATGCAGCAAGGTACTTCATTATTCAATCGTTGTATACCGAAAAAGAAAAGTTCTCCAAACAGAGTGAAGATATTTCAGCAACACCACTATAAACTTGGAAAATCTTCAATTTCTTCATTTTCTTCAGTTTCCTCAATATTTTCCATATTTTTTGCTACGCCGAATCCTTCGCGGTCGACACTTGTGCAGCGGTGTCAGGGTGTCTCGGTTGCAGATAGCACGCACCAAACTCGCGTAGCGTGACTGTGTCTTCCTGCGTGTGCAACTACAATGCGTGGTGCGGGGAGGTGTTTGATTTCAAGCTATGGCGGAAATGTGTCGCGTTGCACCAAGCGGATTCAGTTTGCGACGTTGGTGAATATTCAAATTTTTTTTTTCAGTCTGAGGGAGTGTTATAAGGGAAATATTTCATATTTTGATTATTTTGGCTGTTAATTTGTTCAGTACATCTTTGATTTATTACAACAACTAAACATGTCTACTGGTATGTACATACAACTAGCCTTGTTGCAAACTGAAAATAGCCATAATACACTGGAATGAACCAAACGTGCAGTCTCTGATACAATATCCATTGTGACTTTTTAACTGAAAGAAACCAAAAAAAAAAAAAAATTTAGCAAATGATACCTGAATATGGATGTATAAATGTATTAATGTTGCAATTACAATAATATCTGTTCAATGATCGTTTTCAATAGGAAAAAATTATGAAATTTGGAGGAATCAATAATTGAAAATGAATAAAAAAAATAACAAAAGATTTTTATATGCATGAAACAATTTTACACACTATCAGTCTAGGTTTTTCATGAAACCAGAGGCTAACCAAACATGTATGAACTTGTATCTATAAATTGAATTATTTATATGCAATGAAAGCATTTGGAATATTTTTAAACCCACTGAAAGAAAAATACTATTATGTGCTCAGTAGTTTGCCAGCATTGCAATATTTAACACATTTTTTTGCATAACATGTAATACTAACATTTCCTTTTATTTTTACTTACTTATTATTTTTATTCTTACAGTTGAACAAAAGAAGAAGAGATCTTTCAAATCATTCCAATTCAAGGGTGTTGAATTAGAACAATTATTAGACTTATCTACTCAAGATTTTGGTAAATTATGTAATGCTAGAGTCAGAAGAAGATTCTCAAGAGGTTTAGATTCCAAAGCTATGAACTTAATCACAAAATTAAGAGCTGCTAAAAAAGATTGTCCAGCAAATGAAAAACCAGCTGTTGTCAAAACTCATTTAAGAAACATGATTGTTGTCCCAGAAATGATTGGTTCAGTTGTCGGTATCTATAACGGTAAAGTTTTCAACACTGTTGAAATCAAAGCTGAAATGGTTGGTCACTACTTAGGTGAATTCTCCATTACTTACAACCCAGTTAGACATGGTAAAGCTGCTGCTGGTGCAAAATTAAAATTATACTAATTGTGTATATGTATCCCCTTTCTTATATAGTTTAATACTTCAAAATTATAAATTAAAAAATCCAAGTAATAATAAAGGGAAGCTATCCTTTTACAGTGATAATCTAATTTTAAACTCAATCTCTGCTTACTTTAATCAAACAAAATTCTTACTATACTTATATATTATTATACAATTTCAATAATTACTTAAATTAACTTATAAACCCATATCTTTTAAATCACTATTTATTTCATCTTTATTACACCCTTTTAAATAATTTAAAGAACTTGGAATTAATTGTTTGTAATTTATCATACCTTGTAAACTACTTAATTCTTTAAAAATTTCATTCCTTTGTAATATTAAATTAGGTAAATATTCTTCAATATTTAAATGATTTATGGATTTATTATATTGATAATAATCGGGTAATTTAAAAGCTTCTAAATCCATCATTCTTCTCTCTTTATTTATGTCATACCAATCTTTGGTAATTTTAATAACATCATTCTCACCAAGATTTTGAGTATTCTTTATAAATTGTTGATGAATTTGAACTCTATATGCTCTTGTTTGATTATCCAAACATTTCAATCTATATTTCTGTAAATTCATTAACCTCTCGGATTTTTTATTAAAATCTTCATCTGCCATCTTAATATAATCTATTAAATCAGGATGTTTGTTATCTTGACATAATTTTAATTCAAATTGAAGTTTTTTTAACTGTGTTTCATAAAGCTTATCTTTAAGTTTTGCAAATAATATCTCAATATTTTTCAATCCATTCATTGCTTTAATTCTATTTTCTTCTCTTTCATTCTCCGAATCGTTTTTATCTTCGTTGTGATCATGTTCATGCTCGTGATTATGATCTTTATCTTCATCCTCCTTCCCTTCAGCATTTCCATTTATTTCAATATTTGTATCATTTTCATCACCATTCATATCTCCTTCGGCATTGCTATTGATCTTATTTGTTCGTTTCTCGTCTTCTAAATCGGCTTCATCTTCTTCATCACCTTCGATTTCAGCATCTTCGTCTGTGGGGAATTCTGTTTTCATTTTCTTGTTGACTTCAGCAGTGAAATCTTCATCATTTTCTAATCCTCTTTTCTTGGAATCGGAATCTTCGTCACTTTTAAGTTTACCTTCATCACTGTTACGCCCTGATAAAGCTTCTAGTTCACTCTCTCGTTCATCCATTCCCTCCATCCTATCAGTCTCTGCATCACTTGAAGGCAATTCTTTCATAGTTACGTTCTTATACTTGGTAAAATCTTCAAACTTATTATTGGAAATACAGAGAGGTGGCAACAAAAAAACGGGGCAACTGGATGTAGAGTCGTTTCTGTACTTGTCCAGTATGCACTCCAAGCAATTGGTCAACTAATCAGAAACTGTATGCAGAACAAGGAAAAAAAAAATTGAGAAAAAAAAACAAAAAAATCTCGGAACACTTTTTATTGTTTTGTATGTTTTCTTATATGGTTGATACAGAAATAGAAAAATATTTATATACTGTACTACTGATGTTGTTTGGCGGATACTGCAAAGCGTAAGAATCATTTACCAGCATTCTTTTCTTTATAAGCTTGACTTCTTTCAGTGATTCTGGCCTTGGCTCTTCTCTCCTTACGAGCACCAAGTCTTTGCTTGGCAACTCTAACACCTCCTTTACGCAAACTACCTTTAATACCAATCTTGGATCTTTCACCTTCAATAACTATTTTACCTAGCGTTCTACGATCAATTTTTCCAAGTTGTTTTGCTCTACCGACAACAGTTTTCTGATTTTCATTTAACTTGGAAAATTTGGATCTCATTTCATTGTTATTTCTTAAACTCTTCTTACAACGTGTAATTCTTAAACTTCTGTTAACTAATTTTTTACCATCTAATAAAAGAGCTTTAGAAACATAATTTGTATCAATAAATTGAATAATTGCAAAACCTTTACCAAATGAAGTTTTGGAATCTCTAATAATTCTTACATTACTAATAACATTCTTAATATTTTTCCTGTCATCTGGATCGATTAATCTATTGTTGAAATATCTCCATAAAGTTTCTTCCTTTTCTTCAAAATCAATATTACCTATGAAAATAGATAATTTGTTTTCCTTTTTCACTGGATGTGTTAAATGATCCACTCTTAAATGATGATCTTTATAAATTAAACCATTCAATTTCAATGCTTTCATTGATTGTTCTTTGGTTTTAAACACAACATAACAATTCATAACATTCTTTAAATCAACTTCTTTGGAAATAAATGCAACTTTTCTTGGTGCAGTGGTTGTTGAATGGATTGATCTGAATCGTATAGATTCAATTGCATTCTCATTTTCTTTAACTTCTAAAAATTCATTGATGTATTTTTTAAAATCTTTGGTTTCCCTTTTGGTTGACATAACAACAGCTGGGAGATTACCTATAAAAATTGTACGTTCTGCTTTTTTAAATTCAGCTTCTTTTAAATCTAAAACTTGAGCACTTGTTCCATTAACTGGTTCTTCTGTAGTTTCTGCATCTTCTATTATTTCTTCTTTTTCTTCTGATTCTTCTTTATCTTCATCTTCTGTTTTCTCCTCTGCTTTTGTTTCTTCTTTCTTGGCGTCTTCTTCTTCTTCGTCATCACTCATCAATTTTGATAAATACTTGTCTTCTAAATCAGGATTCTCTTCATCTTCAGATTTACGCTTGTGTTTTGGTTTCTTTTCTTTTCTTACTTCTTCTTCTTCAACCTCAGGTTCATCTGCTTCAGAATCTACATCCATGTCCGCTTCTGCTTCAGACTCACCATCTTCTTCGTTTTGTTCTTCTAGCTTCTTTGAAGCTCTTCTAGCATCTTTACGTTCTTTCTTTTTGAGTTGAATGATCGTTCTCTTTTTTTCGGAAACTAATTTGTCATTATCAATGACACTCGATTTGGAAAACAAGCCGCCAAACATCTCACACTTGTACGATAATTCTGCAGAGAAATCAAGAGCTTTCAAAGTAAAAGTATAGTAGAAATCAAATAAAAAAAATTTTTTTTTATTTTTTTGCTTTTTTTTCATGTTAAAAAATAAATTATTTCCTAATCAGTAAGACTGGTCACGTGAGCGCCGATCGACGGGCGGGATTTGAAATGATTTTCCCTTTTTCCTTTTTCCTCTCAAATGACACATTCTGACTGCTTATCTTATCAAAAGTTTGACCTTGGTAGTTTTACCTACTCTCCTCTCTTTCCTTCTCTGTGTTATTCAACAAAATATGGGTCAAAACGCCTCAACTGAGAATAGAAAGCGCTCGACTTACGTTTCAGCCAACACTTCTAATGAAGTTGATGATGAACTAATCTACAAACTTCAAAATTTACTCGATACTAATCAAAATTCTAGCAATGACAGCTTGGATCGTAATGAATTGGATAATCCATTGGATTCGAACGATTTGAATGATTGGAAATCAGATATATTATCTGACCCAACAAAAAACTTGGCTTTGAACTGTCTTACAGGTAACGACATTGATAAAGTCATTGCAAATACTAGCAAAATTAATAAACATAATATAGATTTGTTTAATTATAATGTTAAATTCGAAGGTGGTCCAATAACTAACCAGAAATCAAGTGGAAGATGTTGGTTATTTGCATCAACCAATGTTTTCAAAGAATTCATGAAAAACGAATACAATTTAGAAAATTTTGAATTCTCTCAAAATTATTTATTTTTCTATGATAAATTAGAAAAATGTAACTGGTTTTTAAACAGAATCTTAGAATCTTATGATGAAGATATAGATTCCAGATTTATACAATTCTTATTACAATTACCTGAAAATGATGGTGGACAATGGGATATGATTGTTAATTTGGTTAATAAATATGGTTTGGTTCCAAAATCAATTTATCCAGACTCTGCTTCTTCAATTAACTCATCACGTTTAAATTATTTAATTAATAATAAATTACGTGAATTTGCTATTGTTTTAAGAAATTTGAAGAAGGAAGAATTTTCAAATTCAGAGAAAATTTCAACTAAAAAGGATATCAATTCAATCAAAACTTCAATGATTAAAGAAATTCATACAATTTTATCATTAACTTTAGGTATGCCTCCAAATCCTGATGATTCAATTGTTTGGGAATATAAAGATAAATTTGGTAATTTTCATAGAATTGATTCAACACCTTTGAAATTTTATAAAGAACTTTTAAATTTTGATGCAAATAATCATTTTTCTTTGATTCATGATCCAAGAAATATTGAAGGTTTGTATACAGTTGACAAATTAGGTAATATCGAAGGTGGTAAACAAATCGAATACGTTAACACATCGGTTGATAATTTGAAACAGGCAGCAATTTCAATGATTAAGGCAAATATCCCTGTATTTTTCGGTTCAGACGTTGGTAAATTTGAAGATACAACTATAGGATTATTGGATGTTGATTCATGGGACTACGACCAAGCATTCGGAACTAAAATGAATTTGTCCAAAAAACAAAGATTATTATCAGGTTCTTCTCAAATGACTCATGCAATGGTTTTAACAGGAGTTCATGTCATTGATGGTAAGCCAATTAGATGGAAGGTTGAAAATTCATGGGGTGAATATGGTGATCATAAAGGTTACTTTATAATGTCAGATAAATGGTTTGATGAATATGTATTCCAAATTGTTACAAATCCATCATTTACATCTAAAAAATTAACAAAAATTTGGAAATCAAAGGATTATAAAGTATTACCATACTATGATCCAATGGGTGCATTGGCTTAGATTATTTATTGCATATTAATTACGGTTATTTAAACCATTTTGTTATTTTATTATATTATACTGCTTATATAAATAGCTATATTTGTATTTGTATTACAAAGAATTTATACCATACCAAATTGTGGTATAACTTTATTTATTTTTATTTTTATTTTTATGTTTGTGTTTGTGTTTGTGTTTGTGTTTATTTATAATATTACATACCAATAACTTTTTTTAATTTATCCTTTTTACCCATTTTTTTAGAAAAATCGCTAGAATTTTGATAATTGTGATTTGAAGTAAAATGTAAATTATTCGTATCAAAATCGTTGGTATGTATACTGATATTATGTTGATGATGATTATGATTATGGTTATGAGAGTTATTATTGATGTTGCTATTATTATTGTTATTATTGTTGACATTATTAAGACCGTTATTGTTACTGTTGTTACTGTTATTAATATTGTCATTGTATTTGATATTTATGTTATCGGGTAATCTCCAATCTACACCAACAGTATTCCAAACAGATGTAGGAATTTCTTTTGGCATTTTTCTTCCATATAAACATTGGTCAATTAACCAAGTACCAACTATAAATTCATTCAGTGTAAGTGTGCAATCATCAAATAATGATCTATCAATTGATAAATATTTTGACTGACTCGACTCTTTTTGATTATTAACATTAGTATTGTCATTATTATTTTTATTAATCAAATCATCCACTTTGTTATCGTTTGGAGTTTCATTGATTATCGAGTCATCATTAATCAAAATTTTACCATCAAATAATTCTTTCAACCATTTTCTTTTTCTATCGTCTAAAGAAAGCTCCCAAATTTTTTTCAATGTTTCGTTATCTAATTTTGAACGATTCCAAATTTCATGAACTATGATTCCATGAATTCTATCTTTAGGATTTGAATAAGTATTAACAAATTCATCTAGATTATCTATATCAGTTATATTTTTAGCATGCTCCTCATAATTGTCTGTTAATCTATCATCTAAATCGATATAAACACCTTTGTTAGCAGCAAAAATCCCTTCATATCTTTTACGTTCGTCAGGTGTAATTTGATTGAGACTTTCCTTGTCATGACTTTTCCAGGGTTTATTTTCGTTAAAAGTCTTCTTTTTATTTCTTCCAAATCCACCTTTGCTTTTTTTATCATCGTTCCTCAAAGTTGAAATAAAAACAAGGTGAGACGATTGTTGCTGTTGTTTTTGAGGTGGTATCCCATTTTGAAATTGATTGAAACTAGAGCTTTGATTTTGACTGGGGCTATGTTGTAGTTTTACTGATTGTAGTTGAGGTATTGAAGTTTGTTGAGAAGATGTTTTAGGTGGCGATTTAGGCGGAGATCTAGGTGGTGATCTAGGTGGAAGTAATGGTGCTCTATTAAAAGAATCTTCATAGGAATTATCACAATTTAAAGGTAAAATTGTAGGTATATTTTCTTGAATTGATTCATTGATACTCAAATTATTCATATGATTTGGTAAAATTGATGTAGACTGAGAGTAAGATTGTGGATCAAAAGATCTATTATCAATATCTTTATTATTAGTTTGATGTATTGGTATTGGTACTAAATTGGAATCACTTTGTGGTTGAGGATGTTGTTTGACTGTAAAAAAATTGGCCAGTTTTTGAGTTTTCGACAAATTATTTGTCTTCCTGGATTGTGATTGATCATATAGTGAGGAGTTTAAAGATCGATTTGGAGGTAATGCAGAAATTAAAATATCATTATCGGATTCTAAATTTATATCTGATGGTATCCCTGCTGTTTGTGCCCTTGGAGGCGGTGGCGGTTTCCTTTTATTTTTGTCTTCTTGAACAAGATCAGAGGATCCAAATTTCGGTGCTTTATCATTCATTTTAGGAGATGATGAAACAGAGTAATAAGATGTACCGGATGATGATCTTAGCAAAGAAGGTTTGGATGTTATTTCATATGGGGGTATAGATGAGTATATGTTATTGTAATTGAATTTATCGACGTCTTTATCTTTATTAAACTCATTATCATTAAACGATAATTTTGAGTTATCTTTATCAAAAAACGAATTATTTTGTTGAGAAATATATTCGAATGTATGTTTCATTTTAGGAGATGTTGATGCAGACACAGGAGGTTTCTTAATATATATTGGTCCAGAAATATTTGACCTCACAGAGTTTGGTTTGGTTTTAACAATTGAAGCCGCTGCAGCCAAAGCTGTTGAAGATGAAGCCTTATTTATATCGTTCCATTTATTCATCGAAGTTTTCCTTTTGTTTTGAATTGATTGTCTACTTTTGGGTATTGTATCATGAAGTTGATCTTCTAAAACTGTATTTGCAGATAAATGTGGAGAGGGTATGCTTTTATTTGTTCTATCAGAATTAGGATTCAAATATATAGAGGTATTATTATTATTATTATTATTAGTTGAATAGCTAGAGTTGTTGTTGATACCCAAACCATAAGAACTGAGATTATTATGCTGATAATGAACAGATTGCTGTGAGAGGTTATTTATCTTACAATAGGGATTATTTGATGGCGACGAGCTGATTAGTTTCTTTTCATTATCTGCAGCTGCAAATTTAGCAGCTGCCAGTTGGGCTGCCTGGTTACTTGCAGACAAGTCCAGCCCTGGCATATCTTGAACAATGTGGAACAACAGATGTGTATCCAAAGGAAGTCAGAGAAGGCATTTTGGGTATATTCTGCCTCTAAACCTTGTTTGTTTATTCGAGATGTTGTGTGGCGCAGTTTTAGAACAAGAAAACAAGATATGCTGCGCCGCACATTTATATCACATTTTTTTCCTGCTTTTTTTTTTCTTTTTTTTTCCTATTTGTTTGGTGAAAAATTTTCTACTTTAGATGCACTGTTTATACTGTTTTTAAAATAAATTAAACAAGGTGTATTTATATAAATAATTATATATTATATCAAGATGGGTGAAGATAAATCAGATTATGCGACCGATAAGAAAACTCTACCGTTTTCAGAACAACATTATTTCTCATCATATGACCATTTTGGTATTCATGAAGAGATGTTAAAAGATCGTGTTAGAACCTTATCATATAGAAATGCAATTATGCAAAATAAACATTTATTTAAAGATAAAATTGTTTTAGATGTTGGTTGTGGTACAGGTGTTTTATCGATGTTTGCAGCACAAGCGGGTGCTAAACATGTTTTAGCTGTTGATATGTCAAATATTATTGAAATGGCACAACAAGTTATTGAATTAAATGGTTTTAGTGATAAAATTACATTATTTAGAGGTAAATTAGAAGATGTTAAATTACCTTATGATAAAGTTGATATAATTATTAGTGAATGGATGGGATATTTTTTACTTTATGAGTCAATGTTAGATACAGTTTTAATTGCAAGAGATTTATATTTAAAAGAAGGTGGTTTAATTTTCCCTGATAAAGCAAGTATTCATGTTGCAATGATTGAAGATGAAGAATATAAAAATGATAAAATCCATTTTTGGGAAGATTCAATGCAATTATATGGATTTGATTATTCACCATTTACAAAGATTGCAATGTCTGAACCATTGGTTGATACAGTTGATAATGCAGCAGTTGTTACTAGTCATTATAAATTAATTGATTTCGATCTAAATACTGTTAAAATTGAAGATTTAGCATTTCAAAAAAAATTTAAACTTAAAGCAACTAGGGATGATAAAATTCATGCATTATTAGCGTGGTTCGATTGTGATTTCCCATCTGAATCTGATGATAAAAAAGTTGTTTTGAAAACTGGTGCACATGTACCATATACACATTGGAAACAAACAGTTTTCTACCTCAACCAAGTTTTAGATATTAAAAAAGGTGAAGAAGTTACAGGTACATTAGCGTCCAGACCTAACAAATTCAACAACAGAGAACTGGACATTGAACTTGAGTGGGATTTCGAAGCCAGTGGCAAAGAAGACTCCCGTGCCCAAAAGGGTAAGCACAACTACTTCCTCCGTTAAGTGTTCCCAAAACAACAACAACAACCTCCCCCAGCATGTGTGTGTGTGTAATCTTTACAGAAACCAGCTTGTATAGACTCCGAAAACCGTTGGCCCTTTTTATAGCTCGGAAACGTGCCAAACGTGGCCCGCTCCTGCCCCAGATCGCTGCCGGACTATTTAATTTTTGCGCGCAACATGTCCGTTTTCCACGTTTTTCCCCCTCGGTTTCTGGCAAATTTACAGGGTGCCCGCTAATCAGAGGATAATTACACTAAATGGGTGTTCCTCTGTCACTTCTTCCTTGATGTTCTGTATCGGGTGCATCACCATTGCTTTTGTCTGATATATAGTGGCCATAATCTGCTTCTGTCCTCGATTGTCCCTCTTCTTCCCCTTTCCTTTTCCTCGTCCTTTTATTTCTCCCCTTTCAACATGTCCACTCCTTTCTTGACACGTTCATCATCTTACTCACAGCCATCTTCTTCAAAGTCTTCTTATTCTCAACTAAACCAATCAGTGTTTCCAATTACTTTGACTATAATGGTTTCATTGATTTCGACATTGATAACACTATTGTTTTTCCAAACTACTCAGACTTTCCCTATAGGAAACTTTTATCTGAATAGATTATCCAAAGAACTGAGTACATTATCAAATTCAAAATCGGAACTTCATATACCCACCTTAAACGATCTTGAAGATAATTTTTATTCAGTTAATGGTATAACACATGATGTTTTTATCAAAAAAATTCATAGTCATAACGATTATTGGAGGAAAAGACCTTTATTTGATGCAATTTCATTAGGTGTTCAATCAGTTGAAGCCGATGTTTGGTATTTACCAGAATTAAAAGGTGAAGAAATTTACGTTGGTCATTCTTTAAAATCTTTAAAAATGAATCATCTTTTAAATGATTTATACCTTGATCCTTTATACGCTATATTAAAAGGCTCAAACTATAAAAATGATTCAATAATATCTAATCATCAAAATGGAATTTTCGATACAGAATCTACTGCTACATTATATTTTTTCATTGATTTTAAAACTGATGGTGATGAATTGTTTGATGTATTATATCCTAAATTTGATAAATTTAGAGAAAGAAATTGGTTATCTTGGTATAATACATCAAGTGGTGAATTTCATAATGGCCCTTTAACTATAATTGGTACAGGGAATACACCACTTGATAAAGTTTTAAATCAAGGCGAGAAACGTGATTTCTTTTTCGATGCTCCTTTAGATAAATTAGGTGATCCATCAGTAAGTAATATTGATAAAAACGTTTCACCTATTGCTTCTTCTTCTCTTAGAAGATTAGTTGGTGCAAGAACTATTAGTACTGCAGGTTTAACAAGTGAACAATTCAAGAAAGTTGAAGAACAAGTTAATATAGCTCATAATTTAGGTATAGAAACTAGAATTTGGGATACACCATGGTGGCCAGTGTCAACAAAATTTACTATTTGGAAACAAATACTTGAAAGTGGTTCAGACTTCTTAAATGCAGATGATCTTGAAACTGCAGTTAAATTTTCAGGTTAAGGATTGTTTCTCTGTTTTCAATATACCTAGTGTACAAAGCAGAGATGTTTCCAAAAAAAACTACTAAAATATCCCTATTATTCCAAAACCAATTTTTTTTGAAAAGTTTGCTGGTACTGTCGTATTTGGTACTATTTAGCTAATAATAATTTTTAACATAAAATCCATATTTTGGACTCCTTTTTTCTCTTTTTTCTTCTTTATGCTTTTGGTTGCTTTCAAATTGTCTACGAATTTTTCTTCTACGCTAGGCTACATACGTATCCGCACAAACACGAATAAACATTGTGGATGATAATATAACGTATTAAATAGCTTGTGAATCTTTATATACCATATGCTGTGTTTAATAAAATAATAATAAAAAATTAATATTTTAATTTTTAAACTGTATATTGTTAACGGTGGTGCCAAAAAGGTGGTCCACATGGCCAACGTTGTACCCGCGTAAAGCTTCCGTAGTCAAGAGAAACAGGAGGAACCCGTGGTGCAATGTTAATTAGTCCATGCATGGCGGGTGTTGATTAATTGCATGATGTTAAATGATATTCCTGGCTTCTTTTTTTCTATTGTTCTCTGCATAATTGACGCTGGTAGGCACATAATACGTTTTGGCTAAAAATTTATTTTTTCTGTTCTGATAATTAGCGTCTCGGATTTCTTGCCTGCTAGTTTTTTTGGGTTTAGCTAGTGCGTTGTAGTGTAGATATAGGACCATTTTTTTCTTGTTTAGCAGGCGTCCTTGTGATTTCTGGTTTCTTTTTCCCTTTTTCCCTACTGATAAAGTGGTCTGCACTGGTTCGGAGAAATCCTGAAACAATTTTTCCGTCATACACAGTATTTAGGGATTTCCTAAAACCTGTTTCAGAGTCAGAATACGGGTCTCAGGAAATTCCTTTCGATACCAGTTTTGACAGAGGCATTCCTCCCCTAACTGTATATATGCTATATTTTGGGCTTGTATTGTTTTGCAAAGTTTACATGTCTATCAAACAATGATTTATAACTTTACCGTTTGCAAATACTGTAAGTAAATTATATTGTGTCCAGTGTTATCGTGTATCATGAATTACGCTTATGGTTGTATGCACGACGTTTATAGACGAAGGCTATTCATGTCCGAAATTATGTAAAAATTGGCGTGCGGGAATGAATTTCTTTTTGCGATAGCTATCGGTTAGTTCAATCAGAGAAGTTTAAAAAAAAGCTTCGACATGTAAATTCTTTATCTTTCCTTTTTATGTTTATTAAACAAATCACAAAAAACCATTTACACGTCAGTAATTATTTTACAACCGATATATTCTAAGCCTAAATTGATTTGCGCTTTGTTTAGTATAGAGTGTATACATATATACATGGATCGTTTAATAGAGCAGCTTCCTACTCGAAATTATTTTGTAACTGTTACTTAATTTTTTTAAGAGTTTTGCGGAGAATTATCATTAGAGTTATAAAGAATTATAAATTTGGGAAAATTATTAGAAATAGAGGGAGGAAGAGGGGAGCTAGTTTTGTATCATAAATAATATTAACATATATATGTATGATTGAATTGTATTAAATTTGCAATTATGCTCAACATAATTGCGTAATGTAAACGTTTGAATTAAAATAGAGAGACCAATAAAAGAATCAAAACTTACATAAAATAGACGTATATCTGGGGGGTACAATTTGACTGTTCCAAGGCCATATTGTTCTTCTAATATACATATATATTTATGTTGTGTGAATCATTACTGTTTAATTGAGTTGACGTTTTCTTTGTTTTTTTTGTTTAGACACCTTTAAGAGTATCTGAGTTAATTGGTTTGTGGACGTTTTCAGTGAATAAAGTACCTTTACCATCGTTGTAATCAACATTACCGAGTGGGTTATATTGACAAACAATAGCGTAACCGTATTCTAAACCACAATCTTTATAACCACAACCAACTTGAGTTGTATCAGCCCAAACAACTTGAGTGAAATGACCTGTAGCTGCTTCATAAAATGGATAGTTCCAATCATATTTAGTAATTTCATTAAACCAAGCAGTAACTGCAGCTGCTGATTCAAAATCGAAACCATATGCAAAATTTTCACCTAAATAGTTATTATCATATATATCATCGGATGCAACATATTTTGCACCACATTGATATTGATCAACCCATTTTTGTGCAAGTGAAGCAACATCATCATTCCATGTTAATGGCTTGGTATCTTGCATCAAACTTCTAAGATCATTATGTTTTTCTAAATAAGTAGCTTTGAAAGAAAATTCTGTTGGTGTTGCTGCAGAAGTTGATGATGATGATGTTGTTGTAGTTTCTGGTTCTTGTGTTGTTATTGAGGTTGTGGATGAGCTGGTTGTTTCTGGTTCCTCAGAAATTGATGTTGTAGACGAACTAGTAGTTTCTGGTTCTTGTGTTGTTATTGAAGTGGTTGAAGAGCTTGTAGTTTTTGGTTCTTCAGGAATTGAAGTGGTTGATGAGCTAGTAGTTTCTGGTTCTTCAGAAATTGATGTTGTAGACGAGCTGGTAATTTCTGGTTCTACTTCAGAAGTTGGTGTCACTGGAGCGGTAACTGGTTCGGTTTCAATATACCTTGATGCTTCACTTGTTGGTGTAGTTGAAATGGTTTTCAAAGTGGTATCAGGGAAAGTTGATGAAGTTTGGGTTTCGATAGTTTTTGGAGCTTCGGGGCTTGAACTTGGAAATGGAAGTCTTGTAGTTGAATATTCAGTAACAATAGATAAACATGAACTGGCAGCAGATACTGCTGATGCTGCAAGCAAAGTGCTGACAATAGATGATTTCATATTTGTTTTTAGTGGTTGGTTATAGTTGTAATAGATTGATATATATATAATATTAAAAAAGAATTATTACAATTAAAAAATAAAATAAAATAATTAAGGTAATTAGATTTGTGTTCTGGAAAGAAGAAAAAGGAAAACTTTAACATCTTTTATATATGATATTAAGTTCATTTACAAAAAAAATCCAGTTTATGGAAAATACAATAGCCACACAATAGATTCAGTGAAATCAATATGAGAATATGAAAAGCTGAATAATATAGCTTAAACTGCAATTATCACGCATTCATGCAATCTCCAACGCAAGTATTGCCCATAATTAATTCCTGAGTTTCAAGCTCTTGAAGCTGTAACTATTGCGTTAGCACCCAAAAAGCTAATTTCTTTAAGTTCGGTTTTTAGATCCGAGAACAATGTTCTTTAGTCGAGCACAAATAAACTTACAAAGTTTATTTTAATGCATTATGCATGTGGTGTGTAAACTCCCAAAACCTGGTACCATATTCTAACTGAACGCCTTAATAACTCATAAAATCTAACTGAATTTATCGAAATTGAGATGAAGGTTCCTTCCGGAACTGCGTGAAGGCCATCAAAGGCTTCTAAAAAAGTAAGCTTTGTTAACTATTCTAATATAGTTTCAAATTCACACACCATTGCCTTTACTCTACATAAAAGTTTGTCTTAAAAATTATCTTTTTACAGACTACAACAGGTTTTGCTGTTATGCCCTTGGAAATTTCTGTTGCTCATGTTTTACTTTCTTACAATTCTACTTTTAAAACCTGTAGTTATACACAGTAAATAACAGTGACTTGAGCTCTTTCCCTTGTGTGGCTAATGCCTAGTAAAAGCCCTCTCGTAGAAAAAAAGTTTTACGGTTTTCTTTTCAAAAATAGAATTTTTCATAGCTTACAGTGGTCGCCTGAAACATATATTTTACTGTGCTGTCAAAGAAAAATAATTGCGTATTTTTTTATATAACATAAGAGAAACTACTTTTTCCGTAGAAATTTTACTGCTAAGCTTACATTTTACTAATTACATTGAACTTATGTAATAAGGAAAAAAAAGTTTCATAAAAAGGCTTATAACTCATACGTTTTCTCATAATTGTATATTGTTCTGACTATAATGTAAATTTTTGAGAAACAACAAATTAAAACTTAATCGTAACATCTTCCGATAAATACCAGCTCCTCCTAGCTAAACATTATATATACTGATATTCATGCTAGCTTAAAAATCAATAAATTTTCACATTTTGAAATTTTCAGATTTGAGATTTGAGATTTGAGATTTTTGTATTGTGTGCAGTTAGGCTTTCTCCCCTCACTAAATATAAGAACCCACTTTCACGCTATGAAAAACTAAGTTTACAGTTGCTAGAATATCAAAAAAAAAATAGTAAGATTTTTTTTTCCCTTCTTTTCTTTTTATAAATAATAGAAGCCTAAACATTTTATTACACAGTATACATAGTTCTTTGTAAAGTAACTTTGGAAACAAAATCAGAAGCTAATTTTGTAATTTGGATGGAGGAAAATTGAAGTGGAGGTATCCAACTTTACATCCACCTCATCGGTAAAGCACACCGATAAATGTATTTGGTCAGAAATGCTGCATTTTATTTGATAGAATTAATGCTTGAAGTTAGGTGCATTAGGATTAACCTCATCGTGCTATAAATGGCTGGTTTTAGTAGTTGGTGAAGTTTTCTTTTGTTTTAGGTTCAGCGCGGAATAATTTTAAATTACAGTGTTGATATCGGAAGAGCTGAAGTTTAGGGTGTAGTGTCGGGAAAGTACAAGAAATATCTGAGTACAGTTAATGAGATAATATTGTTTATATTACGCATTGGCTGAAATTTACTTTATTGTTGAATATTTGGATATAATATAAAATAGCAAACTGGTAGAACAAACAATTAACCTGTTTGCACAGTTTTACTAGATCTTGGCTGGTTTTTGAAATTCAGCGCGCTCTATGAAAAAAACTGTTTTGTAGTCACTGATTATTAAATAAAAAGCGATTACAAAGAGAAATGTATTTTTTGAGAAACTGTTTTCCGTTTTAGAATGTATGGCTTGCATATATACAAACAAGCCAACTTTGCATCATTATCTCGCAAACTCTAGTATCCCATTGTATACTCTAATTTCTTTTTAAATGCACTAAAAATCAATTAGTTGAGACCATATGCTTGGCTTTAGATTTCCAAAATGTAAAATAAACTATTTAATAAGCTATAAATCCACTTTTATTAAATCTTGTCCTAAAACATTTCTTTTTTCGTTTCGGTCTCTTACATCAAATTTTAAATTAAATTAAATATTTGTTTAACTTCTACTTTCTTCTTAATTTGTAATTGTAAAGCAAGAAAAACTAATATGAAGCTTTCTGTTTTAGTATCCTTAATTGCTGCCATTAATACAGCAGAAGCAATAACATGTATCGTCAGTGAAACTTTTACATCATTTTCAACAACAAGAATAAATTTCCCAACTTCTATTCCTGAAACTTCAGAATTAAGTCCTACATTTTTCACCCATGTAACTGCATCAACATCCAGTATATTAAAAAATACTTTAGTATATATCGATTCAAAATCTTCAATTATCGAAAATACATCTACAGTGTCTTCATCAGATTTAGTTAATACTTCAACTTTAACTCCAGATACAACACAAAAAGTAACCACAAAAGAAAGTACTTCATCACAAGAAAAAAAATTACAATCCACTATAACGGATTCAACAACTTTGAAAACTTTAACAACATCTTCTTCGTCATCAAACAGTGATGATAATACATCAAAAATTACTGAAATCATGCAAGAAGATAATACCTCATCTATTGTTGGAGTTACATCATCCACAGAAACTCCATTAAAAAATGAAGAAGTTACATCCTCAACTTCAACTACCGGTACTTCAACCACCTCAGATGATTCAACTACCTCAGCAGATGATTCAACTTCAGCTACCGGTACATCAACCACATCTAGCTCTTCAACTACATCAAGCTCTTCAACTTCAACTACATCAAGCTCTTCAACTTCAACCACATCTACTACTTCAACTACATTAACTACATCAAGCTCCTCAACTTCTAGTACATCTACCTCTACTACCCCTACTACTTCTACTACCTCCACCACTCCCACTACCTCCACCACTTCCACCACCTCAACTACCTCAACCACATCCACCACACCAACTACTTTAGCTACAACCGCTCCTAACTTTGTTGACGGTATTGATTTTTCATTTGTTTACTTAAATAAACATAATGAGCTTAGAGCACTAATGGAAGATACAGGACCACTTACCTGGAATAGTGGAATTGCACAAGTTGCACAAGGATTTGCTGATGAATATGTATGTGGATCTGATTTAAAACATTCAGGTAACAATTACCAAGGTAATGCTTTAGGTGAAAATATTGCAGTCGGTTATACATTTGATACTGCAGCAGGTGTTACCGCATGGTTCAACGAAATTGTTGATTATAACTACGATAAGCCAGGCTTTTCAGAAGCAACAGGCCATTTCACTCAAGTTGTTTGGGCGGATTCAACCGAAGTTGGTTGTGGATACAAATATTGTGGTACATACTGGAACTATTACGTTGTTTGTAATTATAGCCCACCAGGTAATGTTGACTACGTTAACGGAAATGGTATTCTTTACAGACAAAATGTTCACAAGCCAATTTCAGATAGTACCTACCAAGGAGTCTCTGCTTAAACATTTTCATTAAAGTAAACAAAAAAATTTGGAACATTTTTTGTTGATTTATTGAAAGAAAAAAAACAATTATTTTTGGGCAATACAAGATACACGCTATTATTTGGAACGTTTTAGCCAATCTTGTTCTCAACGTCGGTCACTCATTATAAGTATCAGTAAATTTTATAGCTCCCCTTTCTCTTTATTCTATTTCTTTTTCTTTCTCATCTAATTGTATATATAGTTTTTAAGGATAAAAATAATAAAAAAATAAAAAAACAAAGCAAAGCAAAATATCGAGTTTGCTTGCTACTTTTCTTAAAAAAAAAGAAAGGAATATATATGCGGATGCACGTGACTTGGAAAAAATTTGAAAAATTTTTATCAAATTGGCCACAGCTTCTTTTTTTTACATACAGGAACAAGCTTGCCCGATTGTATGGTGTAACTAGTGGATACAGATAATGGGGTCTGGATCGTGAAAGCTTTTCTGTATGAATTAAAGAAATTATATTTCCCGAAATTCTAAATTGTGATCATGATGGAAAGGCGTGAGGAGTATAGGCTTAGAGTGAACGTGTTTTTTCGGAGTTATTAGCTTTTTGAACTCTAAAAAATATGCTAAATTTTTTTAGCCACAATGCTTATGGTTTAGTTCCAGATTTACCAGCTTATTTCCGTTTTGGAACAGAAGTTAGTAGATTTCGGGTTTGTGATTTCAGTCCAATGTACTCTGTACTAAATCCACATCACATGTTTTCCTCTCTTGATCGTTGTTCACATTCATCGAGAGCTTCATTTACACCACACACTCACCACATGTTGTGCACGCACACGCACATGACCGTACTGCAAACGTATAGGTGACTAAACCATATGCTGAGAAAGTTGTGGTGCTCATCACATAAGCCATATCTGTTTGCATTAACGGTTAGATCTTTTTTCAAATTTTACAAGCTTTTATCTTCTCTTCAAACTAATAGATTTCAAAACTTTAAGCATAAGTTGAATGTGACCAAAGTGCACATGCAAATAGAGTGTAGTTGCTTTGACAATTAATAGTAGCACGTAGGAATATATAATTTTCCGCAATACGTAATTAGCATACCGAATTTTACCAACATTATGTGGACTATCCTCATTTACAAAAGTGGTTCATATAACAAACAACTTTCCAATAAATCTATAAAGGTAATTACTATTCCTGATGTGGAAAAAGATCCGTTTTAGGTTTTACGAGCTCGAACAATTTCTTTTTTCCTTCAAATTACCGCAGGAATGCAAAAGAAACTAGCGCCCATAATTTTTTAGACTTAAGGTAGACGTTTTAAGAGATTTTAAATCTATGGGGAAAATATATATATAGAGATAGGGAGGGAGAAGCTGATGATGGAAAAAAAGAGAGAGTAAAAAAAGACTGCAAAATAACTAGACTAGTGGGGAGTGTGCATGTCTGCTGTGTTCCAATCAGCTTACAAGCAGCACCTGTTGATTGTCGAGCGGAGACTGTTAAACTTCACAATTTCATTGTTTCTAGAGACATAAACAATGAAATTTAAGAACAGGTTTCAATTAATAATGATTTATAAGGTATAATTAAACTTCATGATAAGTTGACTCATTAATAGGTTTGTGGACGTTTTGGTTATATAGTATTCCTTTCAAATCCCAATAATCGACATTTCCTAATGGGCTATATTCGCATACAACATAATAGTTCCAATGTGTGCCACAATATTTGTATCCACAACCAACTTCGGTTGAATCTGCCCAAACTAATTGAGTGAAATGCCCTGTTGCTTCTGAGAAACCTGGTTTATCGTAATTATAATCAACAATTTCGTTGAACCATGCAGTAACGCCTGCTGCACTTTGAAAATCAAAACCAATTGCAATATTTTCACCTAATCCTACACCATTGAAACTCATTCCAGAATGAGTTAATCTTCCACTGCAATCATACTTATCTGCATAATTTTGTGCCATACTTGCAATTTTATCATTCCAAACTAAAGGATTTGTATCTTGCATTAAAGCTCTAAATTCATTCTGTTTTTCTAAATAAACTTTTTGGAAGTCGAATACAGAGGAATTTGAAGTAGTAGCTATCGCTTCTGTTGAAGTAATGGCTATTGTTTCCGTTGAGGTGCTGAATAATTCACTTGTGGTAGCTGTGGATGATGTAAGTGGAAATGTTAATAAGCTACTATCTGATGATACTATTGAATGTGGTGGTAATGGCAGCTTGCTTGAGATGGATGTTTTTTCAGATGATATACTGGTTTTTGTGGTTTCAGTTACATCGTTTGCGGAAGATGCTGAAAATGATGGAAGATGGTTTTGTGATGATACATATGAAGAAGAGGTTGGTAGTAATGATGATGATGAAAGATCCATATTTGTTGATTGAGCTGCAGAGTATGATAATGAATCTGGACCTGTTGTACTAAAAACTGCATTATCTGAGTTAATAAATTGAGAGGAAGTATTGAACCATGTGCTAGATTTTTTTGATTTTAAAGTCGTCAAGAATGTTTTTAAAGTGGTTTTTTCTGCAGAATCAATGATACTTAGTTCTGAACTAAATAAAGACATGCTTGTGAGTTCAACAGGTTCAGGATTGGGTTTTGGGAAACTGTTTCTGGTTGTTACAGTAACAGTTACAACACTTGTTGTTAAACAATACTCTTTTACGCTAAAGCAAAAAACTTTGCTTATAAATAATGCTAAAATTATTGAAAATTTTATTAGATTCATATTCGGCTGTTTTTGTTTTTTTGAGGGATGTTAATTATGTAAAATCATGGACTATGGAATTTCAATAATAATAAAAAGTAGATTTATTACCACTTTTATAAAAAGGTATTATGTGTGTTAAAGCATAAAGATTTTAATATTCATATTCTGTGGCTACGCTTCGAAATACAAATTTAAGCTAAAGTTGTTACATGTCAGATTTGTGTGCAACTAACCAGAAGCATTGTTTTCATATCCGTCACTAATACATGTCTAAATTTGGGTAAATATATGAAGAGAGAGAGTTATATCAGATACATGGAAAGAAAAATTAAACATTAAAAACTTCATGTGTTTACGATGAATAACAAAAAAGGGACTACTGCAAACAAAATTTATGTATAACATTCAAATGTTAACGCCAAGAAACTCTACAAGAGTATGTGTACGCATTTAAATGTAATAAATTACTAGTTGTCAGCTACAGATCTATATACCAGTCCGTTAAACCCCATACGTATAAACGGAGCTTCATCATCATAATCCAATCTTTTTTATATATTGAACATGTGTATCTACCAAGCAATTAGTGCATCTGGCCAGGGTTTAGATCTTCGATTTAGCGATAACTGCTTTTTTCTTGACAATCACTCTCGCACTGTTTCGGAGGATGTAGGGATTGCGTTTTGCAGCTACACGTGATCTGCATTTGTTTCCCAGTTTAGAGATATATATATATATATAGTGCTAGTTAAAGATAGACAGATACATACATACATACATACATATGATACTGTATGATTGTTACTTTTAAGAATAACACTTGTTTTTTTTGGAGCCGAACATACACACACATGCACACATGTACATGTTTTTTCTCGAAATAAAGATTGGCTGTACAAACTAAGCAGGTTGTTATTAAAAATAAGCCCAGGGTAGCCAGCAAACACTGCAGCAATTCCAAATAAGGAAATCGAGGGTTCATATGCATACAGACATGGGGCGTGTGGGGCGTTTCCTGTATTTCATGATACTTCATCACTATCTTGACACGGGGTTATGTAGAGAAAAAGGTATCCCGGTTTATATTATATAAATTATAAACATTATGGAAAGAAATAGATTATGAGAAGGGAGGAGAAGTAGATAATAGAGACACTAGCTTGGTAGTAGATTTTAAAACAATAACAAAAATAAAAAATAAAAAAGAGAGATAAAGACAGGAATAAAAACGGATAGAGAAGGTAAAATTTAAAAATTAAAAATTAAAAACTAATGTTTTATACTTATGTTCCAGATAAATATAAAAACAATAGGTAACCTGATTGGAAAAAACAAAGTTAAATTGTTCCAAAATTATTATTTTTTTTTTTTCAATCAAAATTGTAAAATTATTTTTAGTTTAAACACCGTTATAGGTTGAATCATCAATTGGTCTATGAACGTTCTCGGTGAATTCTGAATAACCACCGTTAAAGATAATATTTCCTTCGGGATTGTATTCACAAACAACGTAGTTACCATAATATTCACCACAATATTTGTAACCGCAACCAATTTCGGTACTTGCAGCCCAAACAAGTTGAGTGAAATGACCTGTAGAGCTACTATAGACTGGATCATTAAAGTTATAATCAACAATTTCATTAAACCATGAAGTAACACCACCAGCTTCAATAAAATTGTAACCATAAGCAATATTTTCACCTAATTTTTCACCTTTATAAGTGTTACCAGAATGAACAATTGGATCACCACAAACATGTTTATCGGCCCAATCTTGTGAAGAAACAGCAAGATCTTCATTCCAAACAAGAGGATTGGTATCTTTCATTAATGCTCTATATTCATTATTTTTGTTTAAATAAACAGTTTTGAAATCAAAATCAGCAGGTAATGATTGAGTTGGACTTGCAGAAGATGTTGAAGAAGAAGTGGTTTCAGTTTCTGGAATAGTAGTAGTTGCAGTTGAAGTTGAGGTTGGTTCAGAGTCAGTTTGTTGTGGAATATCGGTTGTAGTATCAGTTTCTGGAACTGTTGATGTGATTGAGGTTTCTGGTAATTCAGTTGATTCATTTTTTGGGGTTGTTGAAGTACCAGTTGGTTCAGGACCAGCAGATTCTGGTGTACCGGAAGTAGTTAAACTACTTTCAATAGTAGCTGAAATACTAGTTGGTTCAGGACCAGTGGATTCTGGTGTACTGGAAGTAGTTAAACTAGTTTCAACGGTAGTTGAAGTACCAGTTGTCTCAGTAGATGATGCGGTAGTGTGATCATTTGATGTTGTTGAAGTAGAAGTAGTACTTGGAATAGATTCTGGGAAATCCAATCTAGTTGTAACGTATTTAGTAGCAATTTCAATACAAGAATCGCTAGTAATAGATGCAGATGGTAAAACTGCAGCGGTAACAGAGTTAATTGAAGCAAGAGTTGTTGCAACTGATAATATGACGGATGATGACAATTTCATGTTCTTTGATATATAGGGAATTATTAACTAAAAAGAAAATGAAAAGGAAAAGGATCTGCAAAAGAAGAAAGAAGAGGAAGAGGTGAAAGTACGAAAAAAGGAAAGAAAGGGAAATAAAAGCAATTTACAGTTAATTTTTATCTGATATATTAAGAATGTTGCAAATAGCAGCAAACAGGATTGGCAATTTTTAATACGCTAAGGTTAAATGATTAATTAGCAGTAAGGTAGATTAGAAACAATAACATAAACCAACTCCCAGTACACATAGCCACCCGCAAATAATAGAAAAACTAACTTTCCTGGTGGCTCTATAAAAGCTGTGCACTTTTTCCCTCACAACAAAGGATCGGCAATTAAGGTTTGCGGCGATCTGCCTTTTTAGAACAAAAACAAGAAAAAGATCTAGCGGCTGAATTAGCCTCCACCAATTAGCTTCTCCATCTGGGAAACACGCCTGCCCAAAACGGTTGGTATTAGAGATCACCGTGGTGATACAGACAGTGGGTTTCGTAATTCACCAATGAACTCATACTAAAGATCTGCTGTGTTGATCACAAAAAGCTAACAGGAAATCTTATTGGTTTTGGGATCTTTTACTTCACTGGGAAACTTATTATATAAACTGTCTATAATCTTATAAGATCAGTAGTTTTGCTATTTCGTTCCATGTTTGAGTTAGTTCTATTATCTCTATCTCCAAACATTTTCCCTTTTGCTAGCCCTTTCACATATCCACATAAGAAATTTCCCATATACCATATTATCAATGCACCAACAAGGAATACTCTATTGATCATACCAATGCTTTCCAAAGACTCATTTATTATTTTACTCAGAACCCTTATTGCCAATTCACTGTAAAAAATACTGGTCAGTTGATCGGTTGAGCCTTCGCTGAAACAAATTTTCCATTCTAAACATTCGTTTTTCAAAGCTGGTAATTGACCATATTCATCGCAATTATTTATGTCGTATTCATGCCTGCATTGATCACGTTCATACATTTCCCTTATTTGTAATTTTTGGTATTCCTGTGAAATGTCTACACTGAGTTGTCTTATTATTATGTAACCAAATAAAATTATCATAGAATAATTTATAGCTTTTTTCACATTTTCAAATGTTTGGATATTTCGGACTCCTACCTGTGCATTATCTTCAATTTCATCTATAAATTTGTCCTCAACAAAATTTAACGCCGGATCGCTGTTCATTCCTGGATGAACTATATTATAAAAATGGTTATGTATTATAATGTTTTCATATTTCTGTTTTTCATTACCACTAGACGATATT
Source organism: Pichia cabralensis (assembly GCA_030569495.1). NCBI lineage: Eukaryota > Fungi > Ascomycota > Pichiomycetes > Pichiales > Pichiaceae > Pichia > Pichia cabralensis. Next base: position 630,709 of record JAJMLC010000146.1, on the reverse strand, counting down.
GCTTTACTAGTTTCATATGGGTTGTACTGTTTTAATTGAGCTTCTTGGTGTTCTTCATTATCTTCTTCTTCTTCGTCGTGTTGTTCTCCTTTTGATACACTCTGTTTAGACCTAAAAAGTGCAAACTCGTATCCCTGTGTTTCCGGTTGTAAAATTTTTTGTATTAATGATGGTGATTGCATGGTATTACTATGTTCTTTACTATTATTTCCTGTGTGATTAGTATCGTAATCAGGACTGGCACTTAAATCACCAACTGGTTCGTCCATTTTAACTGTGTCTATCTTATTTGGAGATAATTGTTTGTTTTTTCCAGTTTCTTTCCTATTTCTAATACCATTGGATTGCTCCTCTGCATAACTATAGTCTTCAGTATAATCGTGCATGCTTACATCGTCATCGTTGTACTCTATTGTATCCATCATATTGACATCAAAAGTTGGATCTGTCTCTATAAATTTCAGTTTTGCATCAAGATCGTGTATTATTTGTTCATCCATAGTATATTGTTTCTCTTAATTATTGGGAAAAGACTTTCAGCAGTACAGAACCGCTTTGACCAAACCAGATTGGATCTGTATAAAAGCTTAGATGTTGTAATGTGATTCTGTGATTCGCATCAGTAAAACAGTTTTTCTTTAGATTTTTTATTTTTTTTCCTAAAAAAAATAAAAAAATTTTTTTTGCAAGTGTTGATCTATCAATCTATCATAGAAACGTTGAAATTAGCTATACAAGGAATGGTTTCTGCACGTAAAAGGAAAGAAAAGAAAAAGGATTTCACCAAACAGAAAATTAAAGTTGGTAAAACGGCTCCTAAAGGGGCCAATCAAACAAGTACGGAATTTAAAGCAAAAAAAATTACTATTTCATCAACTACGAAAAATTTTATAAATCATCATCAAACGAAAGAAAACAGTAATAATTTAGAATATTTAAAAAAATTATCAGTTGTTAGGAAAACTACTAGTAATTTAAACTCTAGAAAAGAGATTTTGGCAGAATTTTTAGAATTGTTGAAAAAAGATCCATTTCAAGAAACACATCAAATTCCATTAGATGAACTTTTAAAAGTTATTAAAATGTTATTTTTAGACCAATCTAAAAAAATACGTACAAATGCAAGAGAAATTTTGATTGAATTGATAAAAAACCATAATAATTTGATTATATTAAATCATGATTCAATTATGCTATTTATATTTAGTGCAATGACACATTTAAAACCTACAATTAGACAAGATTCTATTTACACATTAAGAAGTATACTGGATGGAGGTGAAAGGTTGAAAAATTTAACCATTGCAAATTATTGGATTCGTGTATGGAAAAATATACTGGTTTTAATGAATTGGAAAAAGGAGAATAAATCGTACGTAGATTCTAACGATTTCAAAGATTTTGATGGTATGAGATTAGAGCAATTAAATTTCATATATGAATTTCTTTCTTCTGGATGTGTTGAAAATGTTCAAAGTGATTCAAACGACTCTAATGATGATAAAATTATTCAAAATCATTCTTTACTATCAATGTATATGATTAAACCAAATATGGGTATGTTATATCGAAATCTCAAATTATTCGGAAACGTAAGCATTGTGTCAGATGATATCAATCCAAACAGTGAAGAATTCGATGATACTATGTTATGTGAAGATTTGAACGATCGTGTGAAAACTTTTTATGAAGGATTCTTTGAGGTTGTTATTGGAGGGTTAACCGATTTTACGAAAGTAGATGATAAAAAAATTGTTTTAGTTTCAAATAAAATTATCAAGGTTATGGAAGAGGTAAAAGTCAAATATAGTGAAATATCAGATTAATATTTTAAATCTATAGCAGTGTACAAAAATTATATACGAAAAATTATTTTTTCCTAGTGTGACATTACTTTACACAGGGTTTTTTAGAACTTGATTCTTCAGGTGCTGTATCAGAATCGGATTCTGACTCGGAGCTTGAATCACTTGAAGATTCTGAGCTTGAAGAAGAGTCAGATGAGGTTTCCTTATTGGTGTCATTGAATTGGGTTATTTTCTGTGTGAATTCATCTAACGGTGATGCTAATATGTATAGTGTAGGAAATTCAATTACTAGTTTCCCGGATAATGCATCAGAGAGAGTGGCATTGGAAGGTATATTAATAAAGCAGTTTTTCTCTGTATCTTTAAAAAGTATACTAAAATTTGAATCGGTATCAGCAATCCAATCTTTCGGTATCAAATTTGATAAAACAGCTGTATCAACTGCTCTAAATCTTAAATATTTTTTCTCAATATTACAATCTTTATCGATTAATAGCCATTCGACTGTCCAAAAAAATGTATTGTTCTTACCACCACCAGATTTATTTATTCGTCCACGTTCCATACCGAGAGGCACTTTACGTACACGTACACCGTGCAGTAAGATTTGATTTGATCCATTGTTCTTCCTGTTATTATGATGATTGTGATTATTTCTTCTTTGTAGTTTCAAAATTTTAAGATTTTCTTTGTTCCGTTTAGTTAGTTCTAATGATCTGTTCACGTTAAGTAGGAAATTGTAATCTCGTTGAACTTCTTCTCCTGAAATTTGCTTCTGTGGTACATAGGTATCTCTGGTCCCTTGGGAAGTATCGCTTTTCCCTGAACAGTTTTTCTGTGTTTTATGATCGTTGAAACACACAAGGGAACATGTATGTATTTTACACCTAGGACAAGTATACTTTGATTGGTTCTGTGAGCAAATTTCACAAACGGGAAGCTTTTGCATAATAGCTTTCTATATATATATATATATATGTTTACTTGCAAACAGAGCTACAACTCGATAGCTATCATCAGCAGGTATACAGGCCTGCACAACATCAATAACAAGTGTAAGACAAAAGATGTGCAGGAACCGATGTTCTCAGCCATGGAGCGAGTTTGGCACAAATCAGCAATTGTAGGGTTTTAATATACTACGGGTATTTGTGCTACTGTGCTACGATCTGCTCGGCAAAGGCATACAGGGCATTGCAACCGTCGTGTTCTTTTGAAAATTCAGACGTATTGGTAAGCGCCAGAGGAAGAAGCTGGTTTCCCAGTGGCCGTACTTGCGTTTCACAGAGACAAATGCTCCCAGCAGATCCCACAAACCACAGATGGCTTCCGTGAACAAACACTAGTTGAAGAATTTTCACACGAAACGAACGCGTTTCTCTGTCGTGTTCACGTTTGAAGCAGATTCGGCAGTGTGTTCACGTGGATGGACACTGGACTTGGGACAAGCACACGCACAGACACACACACACAAGATGTCATTGTGGGCAGACCAGTACAGACCTAAGACTTTGGAAAAATTGACATACGCCGAAGATGTCACTGACGAACTGGCCTGTTTGGCAGCTTCAGGCGCCAATTTCCCACATTTGCTAGTTTACGGACCTTCAGGTGCAGGTAAAAAAACTAGAGTTCTAGCAATGCTGAGGAAACTTTATGGTAATAACAGTATTGATAACATGAAAGTTGATGTTAAAAATTTTGTGACGCCGACAAACAGGAAATTGGAATTCAATGTTATATCTTCTCCATGCCATTTAGAAATTACGCCAAGTGATATGGGCAATAACGATAAAATTGTAATTCAAGATTTACTTAAAGAAGTTGGACAGGTTGAAGCGTTGGATTTTACTGGGTTGTTTAAAAAAAAGGATGATGCCAATTCAAGCGATAGCCCACAAAGGAAGTTTAAAGTGGTTATAATTAATGAAAGTGAAAAATTAAGTAGAGATGCACAAGCAGCTTTGAGAAGAACTATGGAGAAGTTTAGTAATACCATTAGATTGATTTTAATTTGTGATAGTACATCTAACATAATTGATCCTATTAAGTCACGTACGTTAGGTATAAGGATAGGATTACCGGATTCAGACTCTTTATGTAACGTGTTTGAATCAATTTTAAATTTGGAAAATGACGCAAAACGTTGTTTCCCTGAAGACTGGGATGATAGGAAAATTGTCTATGAACATATTGTTGAAGAATGTAATCATAATTTAAGGTTGGGTATTATGATGCTTGAAGCTATGTATATGAATTGTGATAAAATCAATATTAGTACACCTGTTATCAAACCTGATTGGATATTAGTTATTGAAAGTTTAAGTAATGGAATTTTAAAAGATAGATCAGTTGCTAAATTAACTACATGTAGAACCGTTTTATACGAATTATTAGCACATGCAATTCCTGGTAAATTGATTTTAGAGAAAATGATGTTTAATTTGATCAAATCAATTGATAATTATGGTGAAATTAAAAATAAAGATAATGTTAAATTAGATATTGTAGATGCTGCAAGTCTATTTGATCAAAGACTTACACTCGGTAGTAAAGATATTTTCCATTTAGAAGGTTTTATTACTAAAGTTATGGTGATTCTGGAATCAAATTAGTCTATATACAGTAGTGTTATATAATTTTTTGTTTAGAATTTAAATATATTTTGGAAAAAAAGAAAATGGATTATATACATTGCTTATTTACGTCCATTAAATTTGGTAAATGCTGGATCTCTTGATTTAAGAAAATTTGCATATTCTCTAGTTGGATTTTCTTTGGCTTTTTCAAGGTAATTAACTTCATCTTTTGGTTGAACATAATCGAAACCTGCTCTTGCTGGAGTATCTTTATCAATAAATTCCCAAACACCTGGTAATTTTTCACAAGCTCTTCTAAGAGTGTCTTTAGCTGCGTGTCTGTGCATACCATCTACTTCAAAAACAACTTTCCCCGTTGCAACTCTAGCAGCCCAATGATCAAAAGGACCTTTACCTTTACCCATACGGGTTGCATTACCTTTAATACAAACGGCAATGTTTGTACAAAGTCTTTTCCATAATGTACCGTTATTTTTTTTGACAAATTTAACAAGAACATTATCAGCTGCTTGAAGTTGACTATTGGTAATTCTTAAACCTTCACCCTTTAAACGTACACCATATGTACCAAATTGTAATGTAGTACCTTTGGTTGATCCACCTGTACGTACTGTAACTCTACCTTTTTGCTTTTTTTGTAAAACTTTGTATCTTGGTGCAAGTTCATGACCATGTCTTCTAGCAGTGGTATTGACTACACGTGAAACTGTACTCCTTGAAGTAGCAAATATTCTAGAAACACCAGTGAACATAGCCGTTGTCCTTTGCTTGTGTTCTTCTCCTATGTAGGTTCTTGTTCTTCTTTTCCAACGTTTTGTTGAAACTTGAGAAGGAAAAAAAAATTGGAAGAAAAATGTGCCGTCGTTCGACGCTTGAGGTTTGCTGTTTTTTTGTTTTTTTTGATGAACTTATTGTTCCTTATTCGGGACATCGAGGAAGAAACGAGTTGCACGTTAAAACACTGCTTCGAAATGATTTCGGGTTTCCCTGTCTCTGCAGAAACAAGAAAAAAGCAGGAAAATGTCTGTTTCTTTGGTTGCAAATGGTGTGGTATCGACTTTTCAAAAAGTTGCTTGTAGATCATTTCATACGGTATTTTATAGGTTAGAAAATCTTAAAGTATTGGGAACAGATTATAAAGTAGATGAATGGACTAATGTTCCACCAAGAATTTTATCTTTGGTAGGTAGAGATTTACACAAAAATGAGAATCATCCAATTGGTATTTTGCGTTCTTTAATTGAGAAAAGATTTAATGGTTTAGGTTATACTATGTATGGTGATATGAAACCTAATGTTTCAGTTTATGAAAATTTTGACGTGTTAGGTTTTCCTCAAGATCATGTAGGTCGTTCCAAGAGTGATACTTATTATATTAATAAAGATAATCTATTAAGAACTCATACCTCTGCTCATGAACATGAATGTTTTGTATCATGTAAAACTCCTGGTTATTTTATTACCGGTGACGTTTATAGAAGAGATGAAATCGATAGAACACATTATCCTATTTTCCATCAAATGGAAGGTGCAAGACTTTGGAAAAGAGATGATTATGCTAATGAAGAAGAATTATTAGCTAAAATTCAAGCAGATATTGATGAAATTCCTAAAACTGATTTAATTATTGAAGACGTTGGTTATGATCCGATTGAAAATCCAAAACAAGATTTTATGACTGTAAAAGAAACTGATTTAGTATCACAACATTTAAAACGTACAATTGAATTATTAGTTGATGTTGTTTTCAATGAAGCGAAAAGAGCAGCAAAATTGGCTGGTTCTACAGAAGAATATTTAAACGAACCTCTTAAAATTAGATGGGTCGAAGCTTATTTTCCTTGGACAGCACCATCATGGGAAATTGAAGTCTATTGGAAAGGTGAATGGTTAGAATGTTGTGGTTGTGGTAATGTTAGAAAATTAGTTTTGGATAATTCGAATTTAGACAATTCAATTGCTTGGGCGTTCGGTATTGGTTTAGATCGTATAGCAATGTTATTATTTGGTATACCTGATATCAGATTATTCTGGAGTTTAGATGAAAGATTTTGTTCTCAATTTAAGAAAAATCAAATTTCAACATTTAAACCATACTCAAAATATCCAGGATCAGTTAGAGATATTTCATTTTGGTTACCAAAACTCGATGATGGTGTCTTAGAATTACATGAAAATGATTTGATGGAAATCGTTCGTGAAAATGCTGGTGATTTGGTTGAATCTGTCAAACTAGTAGACGAATTCACACATCCAAAAACTGGTAAACGTTCTCAAACTTATAGAATTAACTATCAATCAATGGATCGTAATGTCACCAATACTGAAGTTAATGAAATGAATGACAAATCTAGAGATGAACTAGTTTCTAAATTTGGCGTTCAATTACGTTAGTGTCACTGTAATATATTACTTTAGAGCTCTTTAACTTGTACATATGACTTTTAAATGTCAGCTTTTATATATTGATATATATAGATACAAAATTTTTATAAACAAATTGCTTTAGCTTATCAAACAAATAAAACAAAAAAACTCGGAACACATGATTTATCGTGAAAAATTTACTAATCGGGAAATGAAATTATTTCTTCGAGTTTTGCTGATTAATCATACAGTTTCTTCCTTACCACTGTTTTTTTGCAATAGAACAAGCTTGTATTGTCAGTATATAACACAGATATTTTAAGCCAAATTATGAATTGTCAGAATCCAGATTTAATTATATTATATGGATCTGAAACTGGAACAACACAAGATTTAGCTTTAACGCTAGCAAACAGATGTCGTTACTTATCGTTGAATCCATTGGTTTGTGCAATGGATTCTTTAAATCTGGAGAAACTTTTTGATGTTTCCACTATACTAATATTATGCTCAACAACAGGCCAAGGTGATTATCCAAGAAATTGTAAAAAGTTCACAAAATTTTTAATGAGGAAGAATTTACCATCAAACTTTTTAGAACATCTACATTTTTCAACTTGTGGTTTAGGTGACTCATCATACGTTTTCTATAATAAAGCTATAAGAAAAATACATGCTAGGTTAAAACAATTAGGTGCTAAAGAATTATGTGACCGTGTTGAATGTGATGAACAGTCAAGTGAAGGTCAAGAAGCTTTTTATGACGCTTGGGAAAAACTGGTAATAAATGCATTAAAAAAGAATTTTAATAAAATGAAAGAAATAAGTGAAACTGTGATTTTGGATCCCATTTACAAGATTACGATGAATGAGAATTCTTTTAAAAAAGATATATCCACGATATCGACAATCGATAGAGTCGGTATAAATGATGTTTTCCCTGTTGAATTGGCAAAATTAACTAAGTTAACTTCAGATGACCATTTTCAAGAAGTTTATAATATTCTTTTGAAAGATCCAAAAGAAAATTTAAAGTATCAAATAGGTGATACTATTGCATTATATCCAGCAAATCAAGCTTCTGACGTTACATCATTTATTAATTTGCAAGGATTCCAAAGCATTGCAGATTATCCAATAAACTTAGATTATCCAAAGCATCTTGTACCAGATGGAGGTTGGGTTAAAAATTTAACATTAAGATCTTTAATAACGTATCATTTGGATATTATGGCAGTTCCGCCACGTTCATTCTTCAAAAATGCGTGGCATTTTGCAACTGATGAACGTGAAATTGAAAAATTACAAGAGTTAAGTAAAATCGAAGAATCGGAACAACTATATAACTATGTTAATAGACCTCATAGATCATGTCTAGAAGTTATTCAAGAATTTTTTTCGTTAAAAGTGCCATTTAATCAATTATTAGAATTGATTCCACTAATAAAACCAAGATTATTCAGTATTACAAACTTACCAAGATCGACAGATGCTGAGTTGACAGTTGCAATTGTTGAGTATACCACAATTATACGTCGTGTGAGAAAAGGGCTATGCACAAATTGGTTAAAGTCTTTAAAAGTTGGTGATACTATTAGTATTTCAATTATAAATAATAACCTCAAATTGCCTAATAGTGATATGATTCTAGTCGGGCCGGGTACAGGTATAGCTCCAATAAGGTCAATAATTCAATATAATAACAGTTTGTCGGATTCAGAACGACATGAATATTTGCTTTTTACAGGACATAGGTTCAAATCAAAAGATTATCTATATGGTGATGAATGGCCACTGATGAAAGGATTGACAGTGATAGATAGTTTTTCACGTGAAGGTGGTGGATATGTTCAAGACACTATTTGGAAAAATAAGGATAAAGTTGCAAAAATCATAAATAATGGAGGTGGTATTTATATATGTGGAAGCTCTGGTAAAATGCCAACACAAGTCCGTATCACGATCCAAGAAATTTTAAAAGTCTCAAACAACTGGGATGATGAAACGGCGAAGCAGGAAATGTTAAAGCTTGAAACTGCAAAAAGATATATTCAAGAAACTTGGTAACTTGTTTATTGTTTAGTGATAAACAAGTTGTTTTCTTTGCCAAGTAGTGGTGTAAGAATTATTTAAAATTGCAGTATATGTGGGCTATATATACTGTCGCAAAATTTAATGGTTATTAATATTATTGATTAAGGATATTTTATAAAAGTATGTATTAGTTATATATTTTTCATTATGATTAGTTTTTTAATGTCAGCAAAAATCAGTCCTCTTCATTTTGGCTTTCCTCTGCTTCTGACTCACTGTCGTAGTATTCATCATTTTCGGGAGCAGGTACGTCAATAATAAGTATGTTTTCGTTTTCATTTTCTGACTCAAATTCAGACTCTGATTCCTCTGATTCTTCATCTCCTGAATCATTTTTACGATTTGGATTACCTAAATCCCAAATATCAGTCTCTCCCTTTTGTTTTCTTCTTTCTTCTCTTTCTTGCTCTACCATTTCCAAAAATTCCTTCTCTGCATTCAAAATACTTTCTGAGTCTGTGCAGTCTGCGTACATTTCCAACAATTCTTTATTAATTTCCAAAAACGCCGGACCCCAAGAGAAATTCTGTAATAATTCTAAAGCCCAGTCTTGATGTCCAACAATAGCTAAACATGCAGCTACTGCTTCAACACAGTTAAGTTTCATGGGACGGCCGTAGTTGACAGGATTTGCTGCAACAAAATATGGTAGCAATCTTTCATACTTCCCTCCAATCTTATCAAATGGAACTTCTTCTAATCTGGCCCATGAACATTCAACAACCGCAACGCCGAACTGCTCCACTATTTCTTTATCGTCTGGACATACAACACCTTTACCGTTAGGTGTCACAATAATTCCTTGGAATTTTTGTCCTATTCTTAAACTTTTGATTAAACCGAGTCTTTCTAACTTTTTACCACTACATCTTTTTGGATCACAGTGATCAAAATCCCACATTGCTAGCTTTGCTGGAAATTTTACTTGTCTGGTAACTGATGAATATTTCGTTTCTTGTCTACCTTTTCCATGATGTGACTTATTGTGGTGACCATTAGAAGTTTTGTTTCCTTTTCTAGGTGTTTCTCTCTCTTTATTTTTTCCCTTACCCATTCTGTTGTACCTTTACACACTATTTCTGATGCACAGTTTTTTTTACAATACAAAGTCTCTATTTGAAAAATTCATGTTGATTTTTTCACTTTTTTTTAGCTTTCTAATCAGGCCCGCCGGTTTCGCAGCAAAAAATTTGACTAGCAATCACTATTGTAAGTAAAAAATATTTATAGTACGGATGAAGGCTGCCACATGTTAAGGTATACGGTTCCCTGCTTTTTTTCAGAAAGACACTATTATTGCCATTGGTTTAAACCAGCGGGACTAAGTTTTCTATTTTAAAATAAAAGTTAAGAAATATTAGTTTCTCTTTTTTTTTTTGAAGATATTGTGTTATACTTCAAAATTATACCATATATATATATAAATATATATTCCGGTTTTAATTCATTTTTGGTTTTACTTAGATCTGTTTAGGCTGGAACCATGGCAACAGAAAATGTTGCCGAAAAAGAATTTATATCAGAGAAAAATGAATTAGAGCTAATAAAGAATGCAGATAAAAGGCCAGGGATGTGCAATCCTTTCATCAATAATATTTTCAACCATCAGGATCTTGAAAGTTCAAGTACTTTGAAAGATCTTTTAAAAACGTTATGTGAATCACCAGCTGAATATACAATTTTAGTGCCATCATCAATATTTTTATCACAGAACGGAGATCAAGATTCAGGTAAATTTTATACTGAACTATGTACTGATCTGGATTTTATACTTACACATATTATAAGAATAAATGTCACAAAAGAACCAAGAATACGATCGCATAAAGAATATACCACTTTAAATAACAAAGTTGTACATATTGAAAACGATGAAATAAAATCATTAAGAGGATTTAAACATCCGGTTTCTGTACGGATACTAAAACAGCAATTTTTACGGGGCTTTTCGAACTATATTCCTTTTGGTGTGTGTTTTCATATTATTCATATTACTGATTGCTTGGTAGGAACGCCAAAGCTAAATTCAAATAAAGAAAGTTTATTTAATAGTATACATCAAATACAATCTGATATTCCAAAAGATGATAAGATCATGAAACCAAGTGATTCTGACAAGCATAACATTTTACATTTTAGTCTGATTATTGAGAATAACGTTTCCCTATTGGAAATTAATGAAAAATTTACAACCCTTTTCAATGAATATTCTTTCAAATGTAAAACCATTGAGGATTTAAACAAAACTTTCACAGCAATTATTAAAAGAGGATCAGCCATATTTAATACTTTAAATCCCAGTGTATTAACTATCTTGTTACGTTCCTATACGAAGGAGGAGCTCAAAGAATCGGTTTATAACTATTTAGAAATGGGTGTATATGAAAAATTATGGAACAGATTTTTGAAAATATGTCCCAACTCTGATGATTCAAAAATGGAGTTGGTATATGATCAATTAAAATGGTTAAGTATCACAGAAATCAACTTACCTGATGAAATAGTGACTGATAATTCAATGCTTTTTAAGTACATAAATAAAGTCATTAAAGCAATTGAAGTATTTAAAAAGATTGTTAAATGTAAAACAAGTTTTGAAAAATGTAAAATCATTATGAATACCGTTGAAATTTTATCAAGTGATAGTAAAATTGATGCTGATAATTTGGTTGCCCTTTTGATATTTGTTATATGTCTAGCTAAAGTAAACAATTTGAATAATCATCTCAAGTATATACATCAATATGCATATTCTGAACATGATACGGAGGCAGGAATATTGGGTTATGCACTTTCGACCTTAGAAGTGGCTGTCAAATATTTTCATGATACGGATAAACTGCACTCAATAGTCTCCAAATCTTTAGAGAATGAAGTATTATGGAGACTTATTGGAGCTGTTTCAAGTGATTATTCCAATAAAGGCAATAAAAAAGATGATGAGACTATTTTCATTCAAATAGAGCAATTATTGAAACCATTTAATAAGCCTGGCTATTCATTACCTACTGATAATTTTATTAGAAGTCGTACTTTAGATGGTGAATCGTGTTTACTTTATGCATTGAAGCAAAATAATGAAGAATTGATGAATGTACTGTTGCAGTTTGAGTATATATTTACTTTAGATGACATTTTAGAAGACAAAAATATTGAAGGATCAAACTTATTGGCTGTTGCGTTAGATCAAGAACATCCTTCCGCAAATATATTAGCTCAAATAATTCTGCAAGCAAAAAAGGATGAGATAATAGAATATGTCAATAACGAAGATTTAAATAAAAGAACTGTTGGGCATTTTTTGCACTCTGCATACTCTTTGATTCCTGATTTGGGAAAATATATTGACTGGACAAAAAGAGATTTAAGTGGAAGTACCCCATTAATGGTTTTTATTAGATGTTATGATCATCCTAAATATGATGAATTGATGTATTTTACTATAAACACAGTAAAAGAATGGTATGTTGAGCAAAAAAGACTATTTAGTCATAGAGATCATTTGGATAAAAGAAGGAATACACTAATGCATATTATTAGAGATTCAAAAACATTAGAATTTTTTTTGAAAACTTTTAAAGGATTAGAAATGAATTTTCTGAATGAGCAAAATCAAAGTGCTGTATCTTTGGCTGTTAGATATAATAGAATAGATAATGTTGAAATTTTAATAAATGATAAAAGAGTTTGTTTAGGAGTTGTTGATAGTTCAATGTTCATGAGCGCATTAGATTATGTGAAGTTAGAAAGATGGGCTGAACCTGTGAATAGACATATTGCCAAAATTTTAGAAAATGCGTTTATTTTAACTGAATATGGAGAGATTTTAGATATTGCCTGTGTCAGAGCAAGATTTGAACCAGAATATGGATTATGTTGTTATTTTAGAGTTATAAATACCCTTGGGAAAAGTGATCTAATTTTAGTTCCTTTTTCTTCTTTGGTAAAAGTATTTAAGCTAATGAAAAAAGAAAATCCAAGTATTCCTTTTGATTTTGGAGACTCTGAATTTTGGTTTCCAAAACATTTAGATGTTTCAATGAAGGGTAATATTAGCTCATCCAATAAATTGAAAATTAACTTATTGATCAATAATTTGAATTTGCTTATTCAGACATTATATAGAAATGGTACACTCGAATACACTGATTCATTTCAAAACTATTTACTGGTACCTCAAGAACCATGTAAAATTGAAGTTAAGCCAGTTGATGAAAGAAAGGTTTTGAAAGAGATATATGGCAAAAGGTATAAACATAGGAAACTTGTATTGTTAGATAAAGATAATTTTAGGAAAATGATTTTAAATTCTAATGATATTCACATGTACAGGACATTTTTAGAATATACCATTAATGAACTTCAACAATTTGGAAACTTATTCTATAAATTTTATCAAAAATATGCTTTGGCAGATTATGGTGCAAAATCATTAGATAAATTGCGCACGGATATTCCTTGGATAGTGAAAAGTTGCTTGAAATTTAGAGAATGTCGTTTGGAAGATTCGAGTGATATTTTTTTAGATAAAATCAGATTGCTATATGCAAGTGTTAATGAACTTATTAAAGTTGGTAATGATTTAAATACTGGGAAGATTCAAAAATGGAAAAAATTGGTATCTGATTTACGTAATGTCCGTAATGAGCTTGATCGAATTGCAGGAAGTAGAGTGGATGGCTCCGCATGTCCATCGCCTTCTATTGAACCTCCAAATACAGCAAATAATCAGAAAAAAAATAGGAAAGTCGTATTAGCTAAGATTTTCAAACAAATTGATGTCCTTACTGGTGATTGCACTGACAGTATGGTTATTGAAAATTTTCGGAAAGATATTATCAGAGTGCTTTTTAAAGGTAAAATTTCTAACAATTCATCACCAAATATAAATGCATCTAATAGTTTTGATAACGATATTTCGGAAAATAATAGTCTTACTGAGAGCTTGGAAGAGCTAATTGATGTAGACGACACTGGTATTGGATCATGGTTTGTTGAAAAACGGAGGATTACATATGTTAGAAAATTACTGGAAAATTTTTTGAAGTATAGGATAGAATTGATTGAAGTTAACATTGAACTAAAAAAACTTTATGAAAATTTTGCAGTTTTTGTTAGTAAATTTTATCAATTTAGAATTGATATTCATAAAAATGCATATGGTGAATATGCAAAGGGGAAAATAGCAGAACTTAAACGAGAAGTTCAATCATGGGAATTGTGGTTAAGGGAATATAAAAGCAAAAAATTATAGAAATGGTGCTGGTTTATAAAATAACCAACAGGAAAAAGAAGAAAATTATGTACTAATTAATATATATATATATATATCGATATAAATGTTTAAGATAAATTGTTAATATAAGAAAAGCATATATACATATACATGTGTGATTAAATCATTCAGTAGTATCGTTATTACCGTTGTTACCGCCCATAAAGTTTTTTGCCATATTTTGTAACATTGGATTGTTTGCAATACCGTCTAAGTTATCAGAGTTGATACCCATTGAGTTTGCCATCTGTCTTACTTGTGGGTTTGACATTAAGTTACTTAATGCATTTGGATCTTGCATCATTTGTGCTGCAGCTTGCATAATTTGAGGGTTGTTCATAAGACCTGCTAATCCACCCATACCTGAACTACCGTCACCACCTCCACCTAACATACTTGAAAATGCAGAGAAATCTGGTAATCCACCTGCACCAGCGGCTGGTGAAGCACCATCTGTACCAACACCTGCAGAAGCAGCAACTGGTGTTGGTAAATCGGATCCATCAGATTCACCATTCATAGCTTTGTTTAATGAATTCATCAAGTTATCACCGACTTTCTTTTTAGCAGTTTCATAACCTTTCTTCATTGCATCAGAAGGATTAGAGCCTTCGACTTGTAAACCTTTTTCATATGCTTTTAATGAACCTTCAGCATCACCTAAAGCGTATTTGGCTAAACCAAGTCTTGACCAACCTTTAGCATAAGTTGGTTCAACTTCAGTTGCCTTTTCAGCATCTTCAAGAGCAGATTTATGGTCACGTTTAGAAGAGTAGGCAGCAGCTCTGTTTGATAAATAGACAGCATTTGTTGGAATTAATTCAATGGCTTCTGTGTATCTAGCAATAGCTGAATCAAAATCCTTTTGTGCCATGGCTTTGTTACCTTGAAGTTTTAAAGCTTCTGCTTTTTCCTTGGTTTGTTCATCGGATTGGTCAACATGGACTGGAACGGAGTCAGATGCAGATTTTTCTTCTTGAACTTTTGATGGAACTAACAAATCTTTCAAAGATTTTGAACCGAATTTAGATTTAACTGATTCAATTTTATCTGCTTTGACATCGAAAACATCAGTAATACTTTCGACGGCAAATTCAATAGAATCTTTATTATCTTCTGGAATATCACCACTTTTCAAAGAGGTGTTTAAAAAATCCACAATGAGGGATGCAATTTCTTGATTGGAAGCCATTTTTCGGTATATAGTCTTCTGATCTTGGTAGAAATAACAAAAGTTGCAAACGAAGTACAGCTCTTTTACATGTTTCCTTAAATAAAATTGTTGATTTTGTGAAGAAAAACGAAATAGAAAAAATTCATCGCGTCACGTGCGCTTCTCGAAGCTTCTGCACAGTTTCAACGTGGTGGCAACAAGCAGACAACTGTGAATGCTGTTGCTCTGCTGCCTTGGGGGAAGCTGTGGTTGAAGTATAAGGCTTTTGCTATTGTAGATGCAGCTGAAGGATTGGGGTATGGCAATTTTAAAAGAAAAGAAAAAAATTTCAAGTTTGCATTTTGTTTCTTTTCAAATAATTTTTGTAGTTTTAGAAACCATTTCGTTAAGTCTTGAAAACTCCGTTTTTTTCTTTTCACTGCTAATATACACACTTTACCAAACAACTCTCTGAATAATAGTAATATAGCTGTGATAATCACATAGTTAGATCTAGAATGTTCAATTCCTTCTAATGATACACTAACAAAAAAAGTGATCTACGACACAAACTCCTGTTGTGTGCATACTGTATCTCAATAGCGATAACACTGGTTTTCCAGAATCTTTATCTATACACTCAGAAAGTGTTTTGTGTATGCTTGATTTTTCACTGTAGCAGAGACAACTAATATTAAAGCATGGATTTCTACTCTTCATTAGATTCGAGTCAGCTAGATGCCAGCAAGCCAACGATTTTTGAAGTTGCTTCTGCCTCACAGCTTGATTCACTTTTAACACCGTCATTAAGATTTTTATTAGTTCACTATACTCATAAATATCCTAGGTTACTTATAAGGGTTTTGAATAACTTCGATGAACTAAATACGTTATTACGAGGTATAATAGAGTTTCTTTATTTGAAAAATTGGAATGCTACTTTTATTGAAAAGTTTTATGGTATTAAAAGAGTATCTTCGAAACCTATTACTCCTAAAAATCCAGATTCTGCTGCTTTAAAATTCAACGAAATCAAAAGATTAACAAAGACACAAATTCTACTCTCATTACTTGATACAGTAATTGTACCTTATATATCAGCAAAGTTAAAATTATACCACGAAAAACTAGTCCCTAGGTATCTACTAAATTCTATTCAAGTGGAACATACAGATGAAGAGAAACTTGATGAAAAAAACAATGCAGCTTTACATTTAAGGATTATAAATTTATTATATCAGCTGAAAACAAAACTAAGAGATTGTTTTTATAAATACTACCCTGCAACTAAATTAATCCTAAATTTAATTTCAGTGTTATTAAATATTCTATATTTATCTAATAAAACAGATTCTATCTCAATTATTCAATTGTTATCTAAAGTTTCATATTCTCGTATAACTCAAGAAGATCATCAAAGAATTGAGTCAAAGTTGATGCAGGCATCAACCAATAGTTTCAAAAATCAAAATGTACCACCTACATTATCATCCACTTTATTTTCAAACATATCTTCAGTAATACAACCTATTAAAAAAATTGCATGGTCAACAACAGACACTGTATTACCGGTATCTATTTTCTTGTTAAAATTTATGGAATGGTACAATAGTAATAATAATTCGAATAATAATAACAAAAAGAATTCGTCTGCATCTGATTTTAGAAAGCCCATAGTTCCAACAATCTTACCGTTAGCCCATTTATCTGATCCTGATATCAACGAGCTAGTTACAACTAATGACGCCAATTGCAGATTATGTAACAACCCTTTACACAATCCTGGAATTATAGAAACCGGTTATGTTTTTTGTTTTAAGTGTATATATGAGCATTTGAGAGACCAACCAAAAGAAACTGGGGGAAAGTGCCCCGTCACGGGTAAAATTCTATTAGGATGTTCATGGAGTGAAACTCAGAATGAATGGATTGTGAAAGGACTTAGAAGAGTTATAATTTAAATTTTTTTCCACTTTTTATATATCATCCATATATCAGATGCTAAATGTATTATTGAATTAATTTTTGTTTTTATAATAAAATTTATATAACGGGATAAAAACAATATATAAAAGTCCTCTTATATCATGATTAATAAAATCATTACCTTATGATTTATTCACTTTCATCATCATCACCATTATCCCACTCTAAATAATAATCATTAATTAAATTACGTGATTTTTTGAGTAGTAATGGATCAAATGGGAAAACTGCAACTAAATCCATAAATTCTTGTGTAGCACGCATAATTGCAAGTGTTCCAATAGTCAAATGTGAAGATTGGGATGTTGCCAATTGTGATACAGGTGTAGTCTCTCTTGAATTTGAATCTTTAGTTTTCTGTGTAGAGTTATTCGAATTTTCCAGAGACATTTCATTCAATGCCGAATTTGTTCTACCAACTCTTTCTCTTCTTATTCGTTCAACAACACTCCATGTATAGCATATACCTTCAGATTGTGCAACTCTAGAAAAAATTAAAACAACTGTTTCGTTACACCACCTTAAAGGATCATATTTTGATACTATAACTCTTGTAAAAAATTTATCTAATTGAGCTACCCAACCAGTAGAGCTTTTATTAGATATATCATCTGTTTTTTCACGTAATGCATCTTTCCTAAAACATACAATATACATTAAAGTTTGAACTAAACTGTAAAACAATGAGTGTTTTGTTGGATTAAATTCCGAGTTTGAATCAAGAACGCTTGAATCTTCCATTTTCTTATTATTTTCCTTATTATTATAACCATGTTCATCATTGATATCATCAATTTCCTCAATATATGCATTACAGTACTTAACTAAAAATCCAACAACGGAAACAATTTGTGCATCTGATAATTTGTTACCACGAGCCACAAAACTTGCAATATATTGAGATGCTGTGATTTTTGTATTAATATTAATACCCCTGGAAGAGCTATTTGAAAAAGAAGAGAATATACTTGCTAATGTAGGATTTGTGTTTTTACCATCATCACTGAAAACAATTTCAAAAAGTGTAACAATAAATGCATCAATTAATTCAGGTTGCTGTTGAGCTGCGTAGAAAAGAATATATTGAGCTGCACGACTACCATGAGTTGGTAAGATCATTGAACGAAAAACAGATGTTAATGCATTAAAAGTTGTTATACCTGTACC
Source organism: Pichia cabralensis (assembly GCA_030569495.1). NCBI lineage: Eukaryota > Fungi > Ascomycota > Pichiomycetes > Pichiales > Pichiaceae > Pichia > Pichia cabralensis. The sequence continues at coordinate 612,259 of JAJMLC010000146.1, read as the reverse complement.
CGATTCTAATGATTCAATCGATAATTTTGGTTTCAAATAGTGAAATATAGCTGTTAATAAACTATCAAGTTTATTTGCTAAATCTGAAACTGACTCAAGTTCTAAAGAATACTCTACATCTGATTCTTCATAATTTCCCATTGCTTCTTCATCGTCATCGTCATCGTCGTCATTTTCATCATCATCGTTCTTATTTTGATTAAGTAAGTAACTTTTATCGATATTTTCATAATTAGCTTTGTTGTGAGTTCCTTCATTACTTATTTCCATTAAATCATCATCCGAGTCACTGTCAACACCATCAATTTCATCATCATCATCTGTGTCCTCACTATCACTATTGGCTTCGTTATCTGAATCATCATCTAAACCTAAAGCGTCTGATAAGTCATCATCATCTATTTCATCTATTTGATTTTGTAATTCCACATCTAATGTAATAAATTTTTCAAATATTAACTTCCAAACATAGCTCATCAAAACATCATAATATTCTGTTATGTATAAAATATTCTTAGTATAATTAATTATTTCATTTTTTGGAGCAGTTTTATTAGGAAAGTTGGCTTTTATTAAATCAGGTAGAGAGTTAGCAGCAGTAGGAGCAATTGAAATCAATTTTTTCAATGTTTCATGATGTGAAAGTAAATTTTTAGGACTAGACTTTATAAAATCGGTTATAATTTTCGTTGCAACTTCTTTCCACCAGGAAGGTATTGTGGATACCAGCACAGTTAAAAATGTAGCATAATGTTTATTAAATGAATCATTATTTGAAGAATGATAAATCCAATTTATTCTTAAGATTGACTTTAATAAAGGTAATGCTATTAAATTATCAAATCTAGCTATTTCTGATGTTAATTGATTTATTAGTAAAACCAAATTTTGTGTGGTAAATGCATTTGCATTAGAAGAGGGAAGAGATATTGAATTTGCTAATGATTCAAGAGGTGTTTCTTTATTTATATTTTCAGATGATAAATATGAACCATCCAATGAAGCTATTGCAGATTTTACTAATTGAATGATCATTTTTGATGTAAAGTCTTCCTTTGGTGAAAGTGAACCATTTTTCAATGATACATTTGAGGAAGAAGGGGAAGAAAAGGAAGATGAACTAGAATTTAAGGTTTTAGCTCTTTTATTTGATTTTAATGATAAATCAGTATCATTAGCATTAATGCTTGAATCATTATTATCTTCATCAATATTACTTGTGGCGTGTGATCTTTTCTCAGAAGTAATAAGAGAATTATTTGCGTTAGATAGGATCGTCATCATATTAGATAAGGTAATAGCAATAAATGATAATTTTTTTTAATTAAATCAAGTTTGCAGCTAAAAATTTTTGGTTTTCAACTTTTTTTCTGGTTTCGTCTTATCCTAATACTGGTGATCCTTGATTATAAAGATATAGATTTTTTTTAAAAATCGATTAACAGGGAAGGGGCAAGCCAAACAGATGTATAATATGTGTATAGTCTGATTTGGATCAAGAGACAGTCTAGATTCTTTTTTGTTATTTTCTTCTGTTATAAAAGAGGATGGAAGAAAACTTTTCTTGAAATATATAATATAATATATATATAGATATAAGTGGAATATGCGGCTCGATTAAAAATTGGAAATATATAGAATATATAGACCTATATGTATATATTGGATATATCTCAAGAAAAGAACCGACAGTCTGTTATAACCTCTCCGTGGATGTGCCAAAGAAAAGAAAGGAAAAAGGGGAAAAAGAAAGAAGAAAAAAGAAAAGCCAAATTCATGTCAAGAGAAAAATTTTATTTTCTAATTTTCTAATTTTCACATTTCTGCAATTTCATTTTATGTCGCTGACTGCCCAATAAGCAGGAAAGGAAGACTCCAGACAATATTCCTGGCCTCTGTTGTCATCTTTTCACACCACATCTCTGTTCCATTGACAACCAAGCACTTACATATACATCACTACAATGAGTACAGATATCTCAGATGCAATAGACCCTCAAAAAGTTGCAGCAGATCAAAAAGCAGCTCTGAATCTGATAAGAGATTTTTTGAAGTCCAAGACCTCATTTGATGTTTTGCCAGTTTCTTATCGTTTGGTTGTTTTCGACACATCTCTTTTGGTGAAAAGAGCTTTGAATATTCTTTTACAGAATTCAATTGTTTCTGCCCCACTTTGGAGTTCTAAAACCTCCAAATTTGCAGGTTTATTAACTGCTTCTGATTTCTTATATATTATTCAATACGCATCAAACCACCCTGAACAATCGGCCAACCTATCGAATACTTTAACGCTAGATGGTCTAGCAGATATTGGATCAATGTCTAACTCATCTGCTCTAGACACATGTTCTATTTATCCTTTCCGATCTTTATATGAAGCCTGTGTTAAAATGATAAATTCTTCTGCAAGAAGGATACCATTAATAGATAAAGACGAGGAAACAAACAGAGAAATTGTTGTATCAGTTCTTACCCAATATCGTATTTTGAAGTTTGTCAGTATGAATTGTCGTGAAACTAGATTTTTACTACAGCCTTTACATGAAATTAACATAGGGACAATGTCTAACTCAAATTTATGTCACGCAAGATTGAATACCCCAATAGGTGATGTGATAAATTTAATGATTCAGCATCATATACGTGCTGTACCCATTTTAGATGATGATAATAAATTGATTAATGTTTATGAAGCTGTTGATTTATTACCTTTAATCAAAGGTGGTGTTCACGCAGATCTATCTGTATCTGTTGGGGAAGCTTTACTTAAACGTAGTGAAGATTTTGAAGGTGTTTACACTTGTACCTTAAATGATTCACTGTTTGTTGTGCTAGAAACCATAAGAAAGAGTAGACTACATAGGTTGTTTGTTCTAGATAATGAAGGAAAATTATTAGGTGTTATGACATTAGGTGATATATTGAAGTACATTCTCTTTTGTGAATGATTAGTCACTACATTACCGCATAGTTATATATATTTAATACATATTTAATACATATATAGTCATATTCTGTAAACATAAACGAGCTACAGTTGAACCCAAGTCAAAAGAACTTATCAAAGCTTCTTTCTCCGCTGAAACTTCCTAAAATGGCATCGATAAGCGCAGAATGCGAAGCTGAAATCTTGAAAAATTTGGTCAATTACTAATAGAGGTTCACTATCTTTTCCACACAAAAATTGGGCAATATCATATTCGGCAAATCACTAATCAGTCATAAACTCACATCCTATAATACTTATTGCTACCCTTTTTTTGAAAAAAACTTTGAAACAGATATATAATACACTGTATTTAGATTGATGTCTGAAACAATTAACTATGATCAAGGTATACCAGTAGATCAACCTCAAGTGACACTAAGAGGCACCATTGCAGGCTTGGCTATTGGTACATTGATACTTTTATCCAATTTTCAATTTGGTTTACAGACAGGATGGGTTTCAATGATGAGTTTACCTGCTGCTTTATTGGGATACTCAATTTTCAAAATAATAGATTCCTATGATAAATTAGTTTTACCTTTTACACCCCAAGAGAATGTATTTGTGCAAAGTGTGGCAGTTGCTGTAGCTACAGGACCATTGGCTTATGGGTTCATTGGAATTATTCCGGCAATAGAGAAATTGCTAACTCCTGAAGAATCTGGTTTATTAGATGAGTTATCTAACAAATTTCATCTGTTAGCAAATGAATTGCCATTTTTCACACCTTGGTGGAAATTGATAATTTGGAGTTTAGGATTAGGATTCTTTGGTGTATTTTTTGCAGTTATTTTAAGGGAAGAATTTATAATAAAACAAAATTTGAAATTTCCAAGTGGTAGTGCAACAGCTACACTTATAAGTGTTTTCCATAATTTCCCATTACGAGTATCCAAAAATACTATCAAAACTATCAATTTAGACAACAATGATGATAATATTTTATCTCATGCTAATGTTTTAAATTCAAATAGTAGTAGTAATAATAATAATAATAATAATAATGATATCAATAATAATTGCAACGTCAATGATGAAAATGTCGATGAAAATTTGAGTTTGATATGCACTCATTCATTTAACGAGCCTTTGATACCAAAAATACCGGAAGTTGAATCATATTCAAGAGATATCACTATATTATTACTTACTGCCTTATTTGCTTCAATTTATACATTGACATCTTATTTCATACCACAGATTAGAACAATACCAATTTTTGGAACTTATATATCAAATGAATATTTAATAAATTTTTCACCTTCGCCTGCTTATATAGGGCAAGGTATCATTATGGGATTTGAAACAACTTTTGGAATGTTCATTGGTATGATTTTAGGTTGGTTTATTTTATCCCCATTTGTGAAGAAAATTGGATGGGCACCAGGAGAAACAAGTGATTGGAAAAATGGAAGTGAAGGTTGGATTATGTGGATTAGTTTGGCAATAATGATTGCAGATTCTTTAGTTTCATTAGGATTAATGTCTTATTCATCATTTATATCATTTTATTATAATGTAAATGTTAAAAATGATAGAAAAAATTTAGAAGTAGTAGATGAAGATTCTAGTTTACAAAATGATAACTCTTCTTATTCAAGTACTGAAAATATACCACCAAATTCATCAAGTTCAAATGAATCTGACAGTAATAAACGTCATTTGACATATTTCAAACAAGATGTGTCAGTAGATACAAAAAATGAAACTAATATTGATGACGATGAAGCAATAAATTTTTATGTCCCTACAGTTGGAATACTTTTATTATGTCCTGTATTGATATTTTCCATAAGGTTTATATTTGGATCAATTGTTCCTACTTGGTTATTACTATTAACAGTCTTTATATCATTGATTTTGTCTTTAATAGGTGTCAAATCATTAGGAGAAACTGATTTAAATCCTGTATCGGGTATAGGAAAATTATCACAATTATTAACGGCATTGGTTATACCGGCAAGTACACCAGGTGCAGTTTTGATCAATTTAATTGTTGGTGCAATATCAGAAGCAACAGCACAACAAGCAGGTGATTTAATGCAAGATTTGAAAACTGGATATTTATTAAAAGGATCTGCAAAAGCTCAATTTATTGGACAAATATTTGGTAGTATTTGGGGAGTTTTAATTGCTGCTCCAATGTATAAATGGTATAATAAAATTTATGAAATTCCAGGACCAGTTTTCAAAATTCCTACAGCAGTTATTTGGATTGATTGTGCTAGATTAGTTAATGGTCATGAATTACCGTTAAATGTCGATAAATTTGTAATTGTTTTCGGTATTTTATTCATAGTTTTATCATTACTAAAAGGTTTACAAACTTGGAAAATTTGCAGATTCATACCAAGTGGAATTGCTGTAGGTATAGGCATTTACAATACACCATCATTTACTTTTGCTAGATTCCTTGGTGGAATAATTAGCTGGTACTGGATGAAAAGATTTAAAGATAAAATTACATCATTGAAAAATCCAAATTACGATTTAATTCTTGAAAATGCTAAAGTAACACTAATTATATTCAGTAGTGGTTTAGTTCTTGGCGAAGGGCTATTCAGTGTTGTTAATATGGTGTTAGCTTCTTTTAGTGTTCCACATTTATAATGATATTATTCATAGTATTTGTTTTTTAGTTTTAGATTTTCTTTTTTTTAGCTTTTTGATAGACATTTTGTAATATAATTTTTTTTTGAACTGATAAATGGGACAGTACATGAAAAAAAAAACATATTCAAATGGAAGAATGAAAAAAAAAGACTAAAAAAGGTTTGATAAAAAACTAAATCATTCACACACGTGAACTTTGTAGGTCTCAACGAAGAGATGATGCCATACAAGAAAAAAAAGGTAATAGAACAAAGCAAGACAAAAGAAATAAGAAAAAGATAAGGAAATGTCCAATTCAAAAAAATGTTTAGGAAAGCAGTAAAGTACCAAATACAAGGAGGGAAATATTCTAAAATTTAAAAAGATAGAAGGAATAAAGATAAATAATATGAAGATAAAAAAAAGTATAAAGTAAAGGAAACAAAATATAACTTAGCTTATCAGTTTATGTTTTTATTTAATTACCGTCTCTTTGTTGTCTTTGCTTCTCACTTTCAATTTTATTGTTGATAAGGATAATTGCATTTTGAATTGAATAAATATTACCAATTAATGTAACCCTTCTCTCAGAAGAACCTGGAATTTCATCATTAACTTTAACATAACATCCTGTGCTTTGCCTTATATCTTTTAAATTTTTACCTCCACGACCAATAACCAAACCAATATGATTTTGAGGGACATATAATTCTTGATTAAGTTTACCGTCTGGTCCAGTAATTGTTTCACCTTGTCTTGTATTTGAGGCTGCCATAGGATTTTGTTGTAAAGGTTGAGACATTAAATTCATTACACCCATCATATTGTTGGAATTGTTTTGTTTCATTTGGTTTGGATACATTGATAACATTGGATTCATCATTGATTGATTATTATTCATGTTACTATTATTATTATTATATTGTCTGTTATTCATACCATTTCCATTAAATGAAGGTAATACAGGTTGATTGTAATTGGCAGGGTTATAATAGACAGTTTTTTGTAATTGTTGTTTATGTTCAATAACAGTTTGAGCAACGTAATAAGTTGCTATATGAATTGCATCAGCAACACCATTAATATTTAAAATTCTATCAGTTGAAGCAGGTAAAATTTGTTCATTTGCTTTTAAAGCTGCGGCAGAATTTTCTTCAATTTCTCTAAATCTTGAACCTTTCTTACCAATAATATAACCCATTATTGAATGTGGGAATAATAATCTTAAATTAAAAGATTTTGAGTTCATATTTGAAGGTTGATCAAAAGGTTCATTATTAATTGTTCTTATAATCATACCGAATGCTTTAGCAACATATTCGGCAGGTCCACGAACAGTAATTATACGTTCTGGAACACCTTGTAAATTCTCACTAACGTTAACCCTAGCATTTGATTCATCTTTAATTTTAGAAATTGAATCACCACCTTTACCTACAATAGCGGCAGTATCTGAAATGGTTGCCAACATACGGAAATGAACATAAGTAGGATCATCATTTTGAACTCTATGAGATGATATTGGGCCTGATGTATTATTGTTATTATTGTTATTATTAGTATTATTATCAGGAGCAACATAATCACCTTTTACAGGGACTGAGCTTGGAGTTGCATCAGGATACATAGAGTTTTGAGTTTCTGGTTGTTTGTCAGGGATGACAACATCTGCAGTTTCGTCAACACTTTCAACAATATTTTCATTAGGCTCGACAGAATTGTTAGTATTGTCCTCATTTTCACCAGATTCTGTCTGATGTTCAATTTCAGCATCAGTATGAGAATCAATCTCTACTTCAATGTCATTATCAGCTTCGTTTTCAGATTTGTCGTCGTTCAAAGAAACTGAAGTTTTCTGTTTATCATCTTCAATGTCTTTTCTTTCGACGGCTTCTGCATCCAATGCTACTCTTTTGACGTAGTGAGTAGACTCTTTAGACTCTTCCGGTTCTTCGTTCTTTCTTTTAAGCATGCTTGGTCGACGTGTTGCTGGAGGAGTACACTTTCAGGAAACCATCAACAGAGAAACGACACCAAGTCAAACAAGCGCCACAGACGGGATGAACGAAAAAAAAGGGCAAACCGAGCGACGGTCGTGCTCAGCAAGTTGCACTCAAATTGGCTTTCTCTCCCAGTTTTTGCCCTCTTCTTTCTCTTCTCGCGGCGAGGGCAAACAACGATTACTGGATGACTGAAACTGAGGCAAAGAGTGCAAAGAGTGCAAGTTTTGTTGCTGAAGAAAGCCAACGGGAAGCCTGCAAAGATGCTGATCTCACTCTTCAAAAGAAACCTGAAACTTTAGATGAAGAAGATGAGGAAGACGAGGAAGACGACGACGATTACGTTCTAGATTCTAACAATAACGAGAAACCAAATGAAGTAGTGTCAGATGACGGTGAGGATGATTACATAGATGATGAAGACCGTAAGTCTATTGCACAGTATAGTTCGATAGAATCTTCAAATGGTGGCTTAATCAAAACAAGGAAACAAAGACAACTGGAAGAAGAAGAGAACATAAAGAATAAGAAACAGAGTAACATCAAACAGTCGTCTACTAATGTCGATATAAATTCAATATGGGCCGAGTTAAACTCTACTTCCAAAACTGCTTCATCGGCTTCAGCTACACCATCACCACAGCCATTAGCATCCCCTAATACTCCATCAAATAATATCGATAATATTTCACTAACGGGAAAAAGTGATTTCAATATATCCGATAAGAATAAAAAAATCAAAATAACAAGAACGTATGAATTTGCAGGCAAAATGATTAGTGAAGAGAAATGGGTAGATGCAGATTCTCAAGAGGCCAAAGCTCATTCAAACTCAACTGCTATTAAAAATGACGCTGACAAGACAAGTGTTTTGGCCTCCAATTTGTCGTCTACTTCAAAATCACATTCCAACCCAAATTTACGTAAAAAGAGGAAGAGAGGGAGTTTACTAGATGCCGTGATTTCGAATTCTTCTAAAACAAAGTTATCAACTTTGGAGAAATCTAGATTGGATTGGGCAACTTATGTGGATAAAAATAAAATTAATGATGAGCTAAAGTATAAAAATAAAGCCGGATTCCTTGAGAAACAAGATTTTCTTAGTAGAGTTGACTCTCGTAGAGACAACTTACTGAAAGAAGCAAAATCCAAGAAATAACTATTAAAACTTATATGTCCAATAACTGTATATATATATATAAATTAAGTGTGTGTGTTATTTAATGTATATTATCCATAAAATGTGTATAGAATATAAATTTCAAAACAAAGAATTTTGTATATAATAGAAACAAGAAAGAAAATAAGAGAAAAAAAAGAAACAAATTCAGTTTGACCTCTTTGAATTTAACCAATTAACATAATCGGTGAACAAACTTACCGTTATACGATTTTTCGAATCGGTAGCCCAATCTATCATAAACTCGTTATAAACAGCTGAAATTAACTCAACATTTTCTCTATATTTCTCATCTTCTGTATTTTTCATAATTGATCTAACAATATATATAGCAACTTGACTACAAGCTTGACTCAATGCATTAATTTTAGAATTTTTAGCAAAAGTTAACACGTTTCTTAAATTTTCAATAGAAAATGTTTTAAATTCTAAATCATCTTCTGATTCCACTGTATTTTTACAAATCTTTTTAATTAATTTATGTGATTTTTCTCCAATTTTCAAATCTGCTGTAGTTTTAATCAATAATAACAATTGATAAAGAATATTAAAATTTAATTTGTAATTAGGTTTTTTATTATTAAAATTCTCAATTAAATCTAAAATCCTTAATTTGAATAATGCCATTAAATTTCTAGCTTCCTTTGCTTGTAATTTACGTTCGTTACCATTGGTTTTCTTATTCTTGATTGAATCAATAGAATTTTGACGTTGTTGAAAAATTGCAGATAATGTAGAGTCTAATGCCATCATTTGTTCATCTGACATTGATTCATCAGTTTCATTCCCTTCATCATCACCATCATCTTCCTCTTCTTCTTCGTCGTCTTCATCGTCATTTTCTTCATCATCCATAGATATATCCCCATCCTTCTTATCTCCATTTTCATCAGCTTTATTATTAGTATTCTGCTCAGAAACATTAAGGGCTTTGGCAAGAGCCAATGTGGCTGATTTTTCAACCTTTTCAATCTCTGATTTTTCATCATGTTCAATTCCTTCACTAACATCACGATCATCATCATCGTCGTCTTCTTCTTCAGTTATACTACTTTGATCATCACTAGAATGATTATGTTCTTCTTCTATTTCATCATCTTCGTCTTCGTCACCTTCTTTTTCATCTCCATCTTCCCCATCATCAAAATCAATTGCTTGGTTAAACAATGACTCCATTCCTTGTTTGTTTTCTCTTGTTCTTAAAATTTCAAATAATCGATTAATTTGTATATCATCAATTTTATCTATTAAACAGTTCCAAATTTCAATTGCAATTTTCTTTTTCATTCCTGATTCTTGAGGTAAATAACTTAGCATCAAATCAACTAAAGTTTCAATTAAATCATTCTCAATCATGTCATTATCTGAATCAATTAAATCATTTGAAATATTGATTAAATCGGATAAGATTCCAAAAGATTCAGAATCCCCATTATATAATTCAAATAAACCTTGTCCCAGTAAAAATTTCAAACATTTAACAATATCTAAATATTTTGGATTTTCCTCTAACTTGTTTAATTCTTTCTGAACAGTTTTGGCATTATCTTTAACTTCTTTCAATTCTTCATTTTCATTAATTGATGCAACAATTTTATTATCATTTTCATCTAAATATTCTACTATGAATCCAAACCAGTCAATCAAAGAGCCTGAACATTCCATCAAATCTGATAATATAGATTGTAATCTATCTTTAGCAATCTTAATCAAATTCTCATCTTCTTTATAGTTGGGATTATTATAAATGAAATTAATTATTTTTTCTAAAATTGAATTGATCGACAAAATGAATTTTTCATTATCTACTGAGTTTTTAATCAGTTGCTTATTACCACGGATTAAATTTAAATAAAAATCTAACAAGAATGTATTTATTTCCTTTTTTGTATTAGTTTCATCAAAATCTCTTTCCTTTGTTTTTTTCTGGAGGTTTTCAAATAATGTATTATTAAAATCAACACTTGTAATTTTATACCATGTATCAATTTCTATATTAGATTCCAAAGTTTTGATAGTTTTATTCTTAGTAATTCTATCAAATAGGATACATTGTTTCTCTAATGCTAATAGTAAATAATATTTTCCATCAGTTGATGGCAATTTAGAAATATAGTTAAGTAAAGCAGCCAACACTTCATTTGATAATTTATTTAACATTCTATCTTTTTTAGCTAAATGATTTATAAAACAACGTGTTAAATTATCCGAAAAAATTATTTCAAAATATTTAGGGTCAAATAATGGATTTTCGAAACAAAGCTGTAAAATTTTTAGTCCTGTATGTTTGCGCTCAGAAGATGAATTATTAGAAAAGAAAGTTTCATCGAACGTTGGCCAAAATGTTGATAGTGAAATAATTGGGATTTCAGATACCTGTTTTGACTTTGACTTTGACTTTGACTTCTTGGAGCCTGAATTTTTTTGTTTTTTATTAGGTTGTTCATTTTCATTTTCAAATTCTAGTTCATTTTCATTTAATAACAATTCATTAATTAAAACATACCATACATAATGGAGTTGTGGATTCCATGAACCTTTTTGAAGTTTATTATTCTGTTGAGTCTCATCGTTGTTTGAGTCTGTTGAAGAAGCTGATTGTTCAATCAATGCATTTTTAAGTAATGGCAAATTACCTTTTAACAAAGGATTATTAAATTTCCATTGTTGGGAGTTTTTCAAATTTGCCATTTTTGAAATGTCATCTCTTGAATTAGATGGTATATTAAGATAAAATAACAAACCGTCATTTGAAATCATTAAATCGTTTTCTGATAATTGTGTTAATATATAAGCCATGAAATCTTTATTCGATGAAGCATTTGATTTTTTAATAAAATCAATCATTGTAACTATTGAAATTTCACGTATCCAAGATTTAGATAATGCAATTTCAAACAATTTATCAACAATCAACTTGAATAAAATTTTACTTGTTTCATTTTTATTTTCGTTTTCCTTTTCATCGTCATCATTATTAAATTCAATAATATTTGAATTGATTAACGATTTAATACCGAAAATCATACCAAACAGATAGGCACGTAAATTTTTACCTTTAGTTTTAGCTTTAACTTGTTTATTTAAAGTTTCATCTAAAATTGATAAATAAGATTCAGGAGTTAGTTCATAATCTAGATAGTTTTTATCGTTATTTGAGTAAATTAATTTCAAAACCTCTGACAGACACATCGAGAATCCCAATCTAGCAGAGTCATGGTTTGATGCAAGACCCGTTATAAGTCTATTAAAGGTATATTTATAATCATCTTTAGAGTCAGAAGCTTCAAGTTCTTTAATAAGAGACAAAGCCGCCTTTATTCTTTCAGAAGGCAGATTAGAGGCCAATCTATAGTAGTGGTCTTTATTTACAGCCATAGTTGTCTACGGAGCAGGCGAAAGAAAATGGAAAAAAAAATTAAAAAAACAGAGACGGAATGAAAAACTTTCAGATCTGGAAACTTTTCATTTCTTTCCAGAACCGGAAAAGCCAAATGT
>JAJMLC010000009.1:0-17940 GCA_030569495.1 Pichia cabralensis | reverse complement strand
GTAATTTAGTTGCTAAAGGCCAATCACCTTTCCATGCATGTAAATCAGTGTGACAAACACCTGAATATTTAACATTAATTAAAATTTCATTAGGTTTTGGAGTTGGAACAGGAATATCTTTATATTCTAATGGACCACCATTTTCATAAAAGATAACACCTTTTTGAGTTTTAGGAATGGTAACAGTTGCCATTCCTCTGAGAGAGAGTTTTTTAGAAGATTGTCTAAATGCTGTCAAAGTTTGAGAAAGCATACTTTGATTTTATTTGATTGTTTGTTTGGATGGTAAAAGAGGAAGAGAAAAGAGAAAAGAGAAAAAAAAAATGAAATAGTAAAGCAGAAGAAGTACCAATGTTTTGAAACAACAGAAGGAAGGTGGATATTGCAAGGTATTTATACCCGTAACTACAAGCAAGAGCTGTTCCAATCGGCAACGATAGCTGCACTCCGCAACAATTGGTTTATGCTTGTAAATCCGCTATGTTTCGTTTTATTGTGCTACGTTTGGTTTCAGCAAGTGGGGAAACCGGGGGTGAGGAGACCCGGCAAATTGCAAATGGCAAAAGCCTGTGCTGTGTTGTGCTGTGTTGTGCTGTGTGCATACCCCATGTTGCACGCTGCCTGCGGTGCCTGTTGGGCCAGCTGGGGGTCTCGTTTTGCTGTTTTCGCAGGACACCGAGGGTGCGGAGTACTTGGTGCAGCGACTCTCTCTCTGTCTCACTCTGTCTCTATTACGTGTTGCCCTCTCTTTGCTTGTGGCTGGTGGGTGTCGGTTGGCGGTTGGCGGTTGGTGGTTGCACCTGGCGTGGGGTTTGCCGCCTGCTGCTCCTTCTCTGTCTCTGTCTCCGTCTCCTTCTCCTTCTCCTGCTGAACTGCCTCTTGGTGGAGAAACACAGCACTGCTGCTGGCACTGCTCTCTCTCTCTCTTCTCTCTCTGTCTCTGGCAACGCTGGCCCCCCACCCACTCACTCACTCACCCCCCGTTTCTCGGACACCGACGCGCTGCCTGCAGATTTCCCGCCGCACGCTGCCGATTCTGCTGAAAAAACCAGGAAAAAAAATTCAGATTTTTCTGCTTTTTTGTCGGACTTCCAGGAAGTCACGTGCGCGGTCACGTGAGCTTGCACGTGACCTGCTTTCCTTTTTTTTTCTCTTTTTCTCTTTTTTCCCTCTTCCGGCACACACACACATGAATTTCACTTTTCACTTTTCACACTTTACCTACATGTCCAACACCCTCCTTGTTGAATAATTCACCAGCATCATGACAACAATACCTCAACTTAAAATCGGACTGGAAATTCACACCCAACTTCAAACTGCTTCAAAACTTTTCTCTCTATCAAAAAATATAACTTCAGATCTATCAATTAAACCAAATACTACAACTTCTTTCTTTGACGTTTCATTGCCTGGAACTCAACCTTTACTAAATCCACAATGTTTATTAAATTCAATTAAATTAGCATTATCACTAAATTGTGAAATTTCAAAAATTTCAAAATTCGACAGGAAACACTATTTTTACGGTGATCAACCTTTAGGTTATCAAATAACTCAACATTTTAATCCAATTGCTAAAAATGGTTATTTAAAATTATTTAAAAAACATAATCCAAAATTAAATAATGATTTAATAATTAGAATTCAACAATTACAATTAGAACAAGATACTGGTCGTTCAATTTATAAATTTTTAAACTCAAATTTTTCAAATATTGATTTTAATAGATCAAATTTACCATTAATTGAAATGGTTACTTTACCAGATTTTAAAAATGTTGAAGAAGTTAGAATTTTTTTACAAAATTATATTAAACTAGTTCAAAATTTAAATATTTGTACAGGTGATTTGGAATCCGGTTCTTTAAGAGTCGATGTTAATATTAACGTTACAGGTCATCAACGTGTAGAAATTAAAAATTTACCAACTATTTCAGCAATTATAAATGCAATAAGATTCGAAGAGAAAAGGCAATTAAACGTTTTAAAAAATTTCGATACCCATACCGATACCGATATTGATACCGATATCGGCAGTAAAGAAAAAATGGAAATTGAAACAAGAGGTTGGGATGGTAAAAAAACTTACCATTTAAGATTCAAAGAATCAAATGTCGATTACAGATACATACCAGATTTAGAACTACCTAGAATTAGCCTAAATTTAGATAACTTGTTGCCAATTGTTAGAAAAAATTTACCAATGTCAATAGAAGATAAACTAAATAATTTAATTGATAACTATAATTTGAACTTGAGAGATGCAAAAATTTTAGTAAACAATATACAAATTGAAACATTCTTTTTAAACTGCTGGAGTTTGCTAGAAAAATATCCAAATATCCGAAAAAATAACTTAATTAACTGGCTCGTTCACGAACTGCTAGGTACTTTGACAAAATCTGAAATTGCCTTTGATACATCGATTATAGATTCAAAGTGTTTTACAAATCTCATACTATTGGTAGAAAATGATAAAAAAATAACTAAATCAAACGGTAAACTGTTGCTATTGCATTTAGTCAATAACAGGAGTGATCAAAATAAAAAATTGCTCGATTTAGCAGATGAATTCAACATGTTGGCAAAAAATTCAAATTTCGACGTTTCAAACCTAATCGTTGAAGTTCTTGCTGAAAATGATAAAATCGTAACCGAAATTAAAAATGGTAAAACTAAAAAAATTAACTTCTTAATTGGCCAATGCATGCGTAAATCTGGTGGTAATATTCAACCTTCCGTGTTTGAAGATAAAATTAAACATTTTTTAGACTTGTAATAAATTTACCAAGCGTTCTCCCCTTCCACCCCGCCCCACCCCGTCTTTATACAAACCTACATTGTACATACTTTATATAACGTTTTAATGATTCATTTTATGTTTGATCCTTTAAAATATGGGAAATGAAAATAATAATTATATCTGCGAATATGAATATACATTAGTATATAAAACGATTTACTTACAACACTCAGAATTCAAGCTACCAGGCAAAACAAAACAAAATAAAACAAAACAAAACTTAACAAGACAAAAAAAACCATAACCCTACATCCTACCCTTTGTAAAACTGAAAAATAAAAATGATAAACAATCTCCCCCCCCCCTACTCACAAAAAAAGGGAGGAAAGCCAATGGCCAACGGTAATAGCACTTCTACCTCCCTTCTTTACCTCATATCTAGATATACGTTATTGCCAATCTGTAGTAGCTGTTATAAGAATTACTCAGTCAAATTCTTCCAATTCACCAAATGTGTTTTCACCGCTATAAACAACGTATAAGAAACCATCATCATCTTTATATTGTTCATAAATTGTACTCATTAAAGCAGCAGTCGGTGGTAAAATATCTTTCACAAAAATGAAAATCGCCTTCTCACTAGGTAAATGTATTCTTCTACGAACAACGTAAACAAATTGTCCAACTGTTAAATCAGATGGTACTAGATATTTACGTTTGTCAATATTTGGGATATCACTATCTTCAACTCTTTCACAAATAACTGGAATTCTGTCTTGGAACTTAGAACGAATCCTCATGGATTCTTCCTTTCTTTTCTCTGTACACAAAAAATGTTAGTATTCTCGTCAATATAAACAATGCCATAATTGTCTGTGCATTAATAACCAGTGATAAGCCATAAACTATCCCTTCTTCGAATCCGGGAGAGATAAAAGAAAAAAGCAGGGGTTAGTAAGAGGGCAATTTATCCACTGTATGCAATACGTACCAAAGGAGTGGTCTTCTTTAAATTGTGACTTCATGCTGTGTGTGTTGCTGTTTGCTACAACTGTTGTAAGAAACAAACATTGGGAAGGCAACTCAAAAAGGCAAACTGATAAGCAAACAAACCCGCTTCTTTGTGGCACATGCTCTGCGATTGCCAACGGCGACGACCGACTGCGACGTGTCACATTGCGTCGATCGGCGGCTGGCCAGCGTGTGTGTGCACGACACGTGTGTCTGTTGTGTTTTCCTCTTTCCCGCTTACTGCCCTTTCTGCCCTTTACTCTGCTCTTGCCTGGCTGGTAGATACTTCTCTATGTGTTGGATAAACCAGCACTACATCGCTGCTCTGTTTGGGCACTGCAGTCCCCGTTTATACTGTGCTTCTGCAACAAAATCTTTTCAGATTTCGTTTTTGCTTCACAAAACTGTAAAAACTCTTGTTTTATGCAGGCACACACAACACGTGACACATCTTACTAGCTATTTCTCTGCGCCGATCGACGCGGCACGTTACTTTTTTTTTTTTCACCCGATTTCCTACGACATGTCTACAATTTTTCAAATATTTTCAGATAAATTTTTTTTCTTCCTAAATTTCACTTTCAATTTGCAAAATACTCTTATTAGCTACCTAGCTACACATAACAACAATGTCACATGAATCAGAACTTATATTGAATGATCCAGGAACTTTGGTCTCCGAGACTCCAGACTCAAATTTATTACCTTTAGCAACAGAGAAACACACAGCAAATTTTGAATTAGGTGTTTCAATGATAATTCACAGTTGGTATACATTAACAACTGCCGTTGATAATAGTTGGGGTGGCCCACAATCTTCTGAGAAAAGAGATTGGATAACTGGTATTATAATTGAAGAATTCGAAAATAATAAAGAAATTGATATTATTTATATTCATGAATTATTATGTGGTGCAATGGAAGATGAATTCGATACAATTATAGAAGATGAATCAACAGTTGATGTTGCAACTAAAATTGTTAAATGTTTTAAAGATTGTAAATTAGGTGATTTCTCAAATGTTCAAAATATGTATACTAAATGGTTAAATAAACAGAAAAATAAATCAAAAATTGTTGCTAATATAATTAATGATCCTTTAAACCCTGACGTAAGTGATAACGATGACGATGACGATGACGATGAAGAAGATGAAGACGTCGATATGGACGTTGACAATAACTATGAAATTAGTCAAATACAGGAACAACCAAAACAAACAAAGAATGAACCAATAGTGGATGATGACGGTTTCACTTTGGTCCAAAATAAAAAGGGAAGACGTTAAATTATTATTATATATATATATTATATATTATATATTATATATTAGAATTTCTACTTAATTGCATTTTTAATGATCCATCACTATCTCTACGATCCAAACTACCAGGTCTAGTACTTTGCCTTTTCCAAAATCCTTCAGTGAAAACTCCACTACCATTCCTAGTATGTTGTTGTATTGGAGATGATGGTATACCACTTCCACGTCTCCAAAAATTCTCATTACCTAAAACAAAATTATTAGTTCCAAATCCTAAATTATTATATTCACTTTTACCATGTTGTAATATAAAATGATCTTTAATTATAACAGGATTAACTTTAAATAATTCAATATGAGTACCAAACCAAATACTATATTTAAGTAAATTATGATAATATAATTCTTTCTCATCTTTATCATTATTGATATCAGATGATGAAAATGAATTATTGGTTAACGGTGATGATATCGTTGAACTTGAATAACTATTGTTTGAATTTAATTTCCATGATCCAAATCCCCATGATGTACTAACTTTTTTAATTACTGAAAAACTTGAACTGATTTCAGCTAATATACCTTTAGATTCATATATATTATAATTAAGAAATATACTACCCCAAATTAATGATATATACCATCCTAGTGAATTATTATCCCATTTAAATTTTAATGGTTCAAATGATGTTTTATCATTACAATAAAAATATGATATTTTAATATTATTAAAAATAGGTTCAAAATCTATTTTAAACATTTGCTGAATTATAATCGACGCTTCATTTATTTTATTATTGTCTTTATTATTAAAATCTATAACTTTAGTAACCGCTTTAATACAATTTCTTAAAATATCTAATGATTCTTTACCTGACCATTTATTTTCAAAAAATTCATAATATGCTTTTTTACCTTTACTTTTATCAGACATATATAATGGTAATTCTGCTTTAAAAATTTCATCTGTATTAGAAATTATCGATGCTAAATCATTGGAATTGTTTTCTGGTATTACATTAGTGATATTCATAGGATCAATACTATCATCAAAGTTATTATTATTATTATTACAAATAATATTTTTAGGAGTGGAAGGTATTGAAATATGTGATATTTGTTTAGAAATTACAGGTATACTCCTAATTGATGGTATACTTTCTAAAGTGTTTTGTGTATTTTGTCTACTCAATTGTGGCATCATATCAATAGATTCTCTTGATTCAGTGAAATCAAATGATGGCGTATTTGGCCTTGAATTTTGTCTTGATTGTTCGATTGCTTGTTGTTGTTGTTGTTGCTGTGTTTGCGCATTGTATTGATTTGTAAAATCGTATTCTCTTTTCTCCCTTTCTTTCATTTCAATAACTATTTGATCTGATACTTTCTTTATTATAACAAATAATTTACTGAAAAGTGCTGAATTTTTGCATAATATAAACATCAAAATTATACTTCCAGAAGAATCTCTTAAAATTACTTGACAAAATGCTATAAGTAATAATGAAATATAATCTGATTCAGTATCTGGATTTTTAGATAATGTATTAATATTAGTTAATTTTGTTACTAAATGAATTAATGAAATTGATGCACCATAAGATATTTGATTTGGAGGACATTTCATTAAATCTTTTAAACCAACTTTTCTATGTTTCAGTATTTCACGATCATGTTTTTTATTATATTCAATTAAAGTAATATGAGCAGTTATTAAATTATATAATATTTGAAATAATGGTAAACTCATAAAATGTGTATTCTCTGAATTTAAAATATTGGATATATGAATAATCAAAAAATCTCTATATGAAGTTGGAGTTGTTGAAGTTCTTAAAATTGATGGTAATGAATCATATAAATCTAAATCAAATGTAGTTAATATTTTAGACACCAATCTAATATCACTTGAAAAAATCAATAATATATAAACACATAAACTAATAAAATCTTTATATTTAGCTTCTTTATCTTCATTTTTAAATTTTAAAATATAATAAATCATTAAAATTAAAAATTCAGGTCCTAACATTTCTGAAAATATTGCTCTAAATCTATAATTACACTGATAAAATTCTAACAAAATCATCATTAATTCAGTTGACCAAATATGTAATTCTTTATCTTCAATTAACTTAGAAGATTTCATTATATATGATAATGCACCATTATTATTTTCAATCATTGGTTTTAATAAGGAAGATGATAAAAGCATTACAATTTCTTTCAAATCTTTTATTTCTGTTATTCTGTTTAAGAAATATCTAGTTCCATTTTTGGGTATTTGATTATCTATTTGTGATATAAGATTATGTTTAAATAAAAATGATAAATCTTTCTTTGGTAATGAATAAACAGCCATTAAAGTAAACATCTGAATTGAATTAGTTACTAAAGATATTCTTAAATGTTTTTGATCTTCATCAGGTAATTCTAAACCATTTAAATTTGGATTATTATCATCGTTTGATTTTAATGATCTTATAGTTAAATTCCATAAAGATAAACATAAAACTTGGAATTTTATTTTGTCAGTACAAGAAACTAAAACGGTTAAGAATCTTGATCCAACATTATTAGCTTCGGATATTGAACCATATAAAGTTTTAGAAAATAAAACAGTCATCAATCTCAAAATTTCCAATCTATTTGAATCGAATTTTAAATTTGGATCATTATAATCACCAACAGATTCTAATCCCGATTCCCAAACAATAGCTTGATAATCATTTGCAAGAATATCTGATTTATGTTTTATCTTTGTTTTGCTTTCAACTGTAAAATCCAAAGTAAATAATAAATTTAAACATGTGAAAACCAACTCTGCTCCAATAGGTTTCTGTGAATGAATCATGACATCATGATTAACATTTAAAGAAGTTGATGAGTTACTATCGCCCGGCGATTTATTATTTGAAGAATGGTCATCCGAATTCATATTTAAATTGTTTAAACTTGTTTCTATTTTTAAATCCTTCAAATTTGAATTATTTTGATTCCTAGTTTGATCTTCATTATAAGATTCATTTGTTATACTACCAATAGTTGCAGAATTTGTACCATTTGTACCAGAATTAAGATTTTGTGAATGGGTATCATCATTATTATATAAGGTATTCCAAAAAATCTCCTTTTCAATATAATCAAGTTCCCTTTTCTCATAAATAAAGGGGAAAATTAAAGTTAAAATACGTATACAGTTTAACAGATGATTAACAGGGAAGTTTTTTAATTTTTCATTTTTAATTTTAGAAAGATAAATCAAACGTTTTGTTATATTTAAAACCAATTTGGTGAATGCATCAATATGATTATCTCTAAAATATCTTATATCAGAAGGTGTTAACACTGAAGAGATTTCATCAATTGAACTTGGTAATATCCAGAAAAGTTTCCAATACTGGCTATTTTCTGTTAAATCTGTGTCTTTGTCTGCCAATTTGGCAATATGAGCACGTAGCTTATTTCGTACCTCTGCAGAGCCCATTACCAATCGATACCAAACACTAAAGCCTGCTACAACCACCAGAAACCAGCTGTCTGATGCAGACACCACACACAATCTGGTGCAAACGTGCAAATCTCCGTGACATTTGCCTTCATTTCCTGCAAAAAGCAGTTTCGCTGTATAAGCGGAATTGGCGTCGGATTACACATGTGGGTGGTACACGATATATAGGGGAAAGCAGGAAACGGGGACGGAGAGGATCAGGGAGTGTATATGGGTAGGAGGAAGGATGGTGAAGCACAAAACAAGAGAAAAAAACAAAGGGAGGTGCAGATGGCACAGGGCACACGGCAGAGGGTATACATGTTTTGTTGGTAAAAATTTGCACCACTGGAAATAAATTGGTAAAATGAACAGATGTTTTGTGATTGAAAAATGTAAAATAATATGAAGGGGAATGGAAGCCGGATATTGTAGAACTGTGTGTGTTCTGAAGAAAAAAAAACATTGCATTGTAGGTAATGTAACCCGGTTAGAATTCTTCGTTGAAACTCAATGGTCCGTATCTTTGAACGTAGTCATCCATTTGCATTTCTTTGGCATCGTTAACATCGGATATTCCCCTTTTAACACCATTGGAGCTGTTTGTTGTAGTATAATAACTATTTAAAGTAACGGAAGGTCTGTTGACTTCGTCTTCCCATCCCGCCAAAGAGGAGGCGGTCGATCCATTGTAGTCCAAAGCCGGTGGCCCATTGTTTGCTAAATGTGAAGGCAATGGAACCCTCTTAAAGCTGGATGCCTGTTGTTGTTGCTGTTCGTAGTCGTTCATGTATGAATATTGGTTGCCTTGTTCAGGGAGCTTGTATCCGTTGGACACACTCTGTCTGATTCTCATTCCCAGAGTCTGCAACTTCTGGGCATTCAGGTCTGCTGGCTGTGTGAAGCTGTTTTCAAACGAGCTGTGTTGTTGTCTTTTGTACATGTTGTTGTCTATAGCAAATACCCGGAAAGAAAGAGTAGTCAACTAATCAACTCAACTGTAACCCACACACACACAAATCGCCTTTTGCCATTCACCACATTTTACGCACATTTTACAAAAGAAAAAAAGTTTTGCTTGTTTTACACACGTCTATTTGTAGTTGAGAATGTTTTTACGTGTCGACTTGGAGTTTGCGGTGGACTCTGCATCTCCCATGTTAGATATGTCATCCCTCATCGAATGTCTAGCAGATCCTCCAACCAGCAACCCTCCATAAGATCTATGTGACCCAATCCTACTGCCATGATGACTACCATGATGACTACTATGGATCGAATGTGGTCTATTCCTACCATTTACACTTGTAGTATGTGAAGCTGTAGCAGATAATGGAATGTTGAATTGGTTGACACTAGTGTTGGTACTACTGGAAAATGAATTGTAATTTCTATTTTTAGAATGAACATTTTTAGTTGTTAAAGATTTCATCAATTCATCATAATCTAATTGGGTATCAACATCTAATTTCAATTCTTCAATTTCATTCTTAAAATTCTTTTCAAATAATTCAACTAATGATTCATGCTGTAATTTTAAAGTTTCTGGTACAATCAATCCATGCAATTTAAGTAATCTATTCAATATTGTAATTAATTCATTAAAACATTTCTTTAATTTATCTGCATCAAGTTCATATTCTTCAATTGTTTCTCCAATATCAATAGATGAATCTTTATCTCCAGAAAAGAAAACTCTAAATTGCCCTGCACCACCATTAACGGGTGAATCAACTGTACCAGCTAAAATCCTACTAATACTATTAAATACAGAACTTGATGAAATAGATTGTAAACTAATATTATCTTTCAAATTTTGATTAATTAAAAATTCTAAATTAGATAATTCATCATTTTTACTTATCAATGATCTAATTGCATTCTTAACTGGTGGAATTTTATCAACGTGAACATTTTTAATTTCACTTCTATTCATTAATGTTGGAAATGTCATAAATGTTTTATAAGTAATCTCTTCAGTCCATAAATTGGTTATACTGCTTGCACCAGGTAATCTTCTAGTATTAATAAATGTATTTAAATTCTTATTATCAACATATTGTTTGGCCATAACTGATAATTTTCCAACATGTGATTCCTTCTTTGGTATAACCGTTTTAATAAATAAAAATTTACCAACTGTAGAATTTGTACCATTGATCAATTTATTAGCTTCATCTTCATTTGTAATAATCTTTGAACCTGGATATAATCTAGTTAATCTATTATGAACACTTGTTATATGTTCATATGGTAATCCTTCATAAATAAAATCTTTACCACGAATACTTTCAGGGAAACCTAAACCAATAAATGCAATCTTGAAAAATGTGGATTCTAATCTATCAACATGTTCTAATTCTCCATATAATTTACTTAATTCTCCATGAACTTGTGAAATACCTAATAAATCAAAGTTGAATTTCAAATATGCATCTAACATTTCATTATACATATCAACTGCTTGTTCTAATTTATTACCTTTGGCAAAATTAGCTGCAATAATTTTATATAATTCCGATTTTCTCTTAAATGCTGTTTGACTTGGTAATTTAGGTTTAATACATTCTGGTAAATATGTATCAATATCCCAATCCCATGTATTAGCTAATAATTCTAAACTTAATGCTGCTTGAACATAATTCTTTTTATTCAAATAATTTTCATACATATCACAAATAAAACCTTGGAATAATTCAGGTATATCAACATTTAATAAATAACTTGATATATTCAATTTATGAAATGTTCTATCATCATCAAATTCTTCACCAACTGGAACTTGTTTTAATTCAGATAATGATGTTAAATAATTAGATAATGTTTTAATCAATCTTGTAACTTCAACATAAGCTTCATCTTCTGAATCCATTTTATTAATAATTTTATGTAACGCTAAAATAAAATTTTGAATTTCATATGATGATGGTGAATAAACTGTATCATTTTCAAATAAATCATATAATGAAGTAACCGATTCCTTTTCAAAATCAAATAATGTATCTTTTTCAACTAATTCAGTTGCAACAACTGTCCAAAATACTTTGGCACCAATATTTAAACATGATTCATTTCTTTGCATACTAAACAACATAATTAATTTCAAAATTTTATAGCTATTCATTTCAATAATTTTACTTTGATAACCACCAAATTTATTTAATTGGAAACGTGCTTCATCTTCTTTTGAGGATTCAACACCTAATCGATCCCACGTATCATTTATAATACCTGATATTTTAGTTCTTAAATCAGTTGTTAATTCAAAACATCCATTTCTTGGCGTTGTATCTAAATGTTCAATTGAAACAGGTTTTGCAGTAGAAACTTTAAATAATAATGATATATATTTATTCCAAATAGATACAGTTTCTGAATCACACTTTGGCAAATAAGATTGAAGAATATTTAATAAAATATAAGCACCTTGTAATGAAATAGAATGTAATGATAACCAATGTGAACTTGGATAATAAGATGAAATTATTAGCTTATCAATCATTGATAAAAGTTCTTTAATTGAAAAAAGTGAATTAATTGTTGGAATATCAAATTTATTTAATAAATTATTATAATTACCTAAATCATTATTTGTAATTTTATAAAAATCACAGATTTTAGTTGAATAGATAATAACAACAGAAAAATCAACTAATATTTCAACCAAAGTAATATCTGTAACAATCGAATCCATAGTATTTTCAACAAACGGATAAGTATTTGGAAATAACTGTGTAAAAGTTCTCTTTTTTTTAAATAAATTTTGTGATGAACAATATTCATAATATTTATTAAAATATTTACCTAAGAAAGGAATTAATTTAATAAATAATGAATATAATTTTGATGATTTATCAACAAAAAATTTATCTTTACCAAATGATGCTTTACAAATTGTCATATAAATACTTAATGCTAATCTTGAGCAATCTAAATCTATTATATCACTTGATAATACACTTAAAACAATATCAAATGATGCAACTAATAAATAATCTATATTTTCACTTTTGAAAAAATTTGGATTATTTAATATTCTATTGACAAAAAATAATTTGCTAATTAAAACTTTATGTTCTCTGGTTCTCTTTTTATTAACTAATGCAGTACTATTGGAATCTTCTAAAGATCCTAAACCTTTTAATTTATTAGCATATATCCATTCAACAGAAAATTTAATCAAATCTGAAGGTTGGAAAATAGATTTTAAAACATCCAAATATAATTCCAAAGTTTCAATAACTAATAATTGATCAGCTAAAACATTATCAATGTTAGAATCTAAGAAATTTGTAATTGAATTAGTAAATGAAAATACCTGATTTTTAAATTCATGTAAATCCCCAATACATTGAGAACATATTTTTAAAACCAAATATGAAGTTCTACATAAAGCTCTACCATTTGCATTCCAATTCTGATTAAAAGAGCTGAAAACTAATGCCATTGAAGAAATTAAATGCTCACCAACTTTTGGTAAATATTGTCCATATTCTTTAATCATTTTATCATACAAACCAACATATTCTTGATTTCTAGCAATTGTGGCATCAAATAAATGAACCAAAGCATCGAAAAGTGCTTGTTTTAATTTATTTAAATTATTGATAACTGCTTGCTCATAAGCAGAAATTAATTCATAACAGAAATTAGAAAAAAACCTAATAAGTGTACTTAAATTAATTCTTTTCAATTTACTTAACATTTCAATAAATTCAGCTTCATTTAAAATTAAATTAGTACCAAAAGTATTTTTCCAACCTAATATTGAATTACCAATAGGATCTCTATTATAAGATTTACCAACAACTTCTAAATCAATTTCAATAGTTGCAGCAACTGTATTTGATACAGTTGTAACATCAACTGTAATAGGGACTCTATTGAATATACCGTTATCATAAATTTCATTACCTGATTTTAATAAATATTCTGCAGCTCCAATGTAATCATTATCTAAATATAAATCAAATATAAGGAAGTCTTTACCATTATCAGGTTTATCACTCAAACCTCTAATTGAAATTAATTCTTGAATTGATTCATCAGGTGAGACAGATAAAAATCTCCAGCATGGTAATAAATCTTCATTTTTACCTTTTGCAAATAATAGAGATTTTGAAGATGATCTAACATGAACAGATAAGAAACTTTTATCATGAAGTTTTAATGATTTATTATTAATTTTATTTAATTTCAAATAAATTCTATTTTCATCCCTTTCTAAAGGATTATAATTTAAAGTTGGTATACAAGCCCAAGCAACAGAATTAAAATTATCACCTAATGAAAGTTTTAATTCTTTAATACTTAAAATCAATTTTTCAGCTCTTGGATTAACTGCCACACCTTTACTTGAACCACTAATAATTCTGTCACATAATTCACCCCAACCATTATTAACCATTGTAATAGATTTTGCCATCATTTGGTTCATACCAGCAAATAACTTAACTTCTTGTTTTTGTCCATCTAAGAAAGAAGAAAACAATTTAATTTGAAATCTATGAGCTTGACCAGAAACTAAATGACCTTTACGATGAGAGAAAATACGGGAAACGTCTGCAACACCTGCACACATACCCTTACGAATGATTGGTAAAGTTGAATTATTATCATTAATTTGAATTGTTTCAGTTAAAACTGCAACAAGATAAATTCTACTTGATTCTACTTCAATTGCAGGTATATTGGTAAATAAAGCAGCAGCCAAATTATCTAATCTAATATCTTGATTTGCTCCAATATTAATTGAAAAAGCTTCAGTTAGTCTTTTTTTAGAATTCCTTAAATACATATAAGCTTTCATACCTAAATAACCTTTTGGTACTATAGTTGAAGAGCTGACAACTTCTTTAAAATCAACCATAATGTTTGAAGGTATAGTTTCTTTAAATTTATTATTTTTAGGAGGTACAAAATTAACATTGGATGCAGTAACAGAATTTGGAGATAATGACATAGTAATTTGATTTTGTGCAATAGCTGCAGGGTTAACAATATCATCATTTGAAGAATTAAATTGATATAATTCAGCAGTTTCTTCATCACGAGCTAAAATAGATTCTTTACCATCAATATCTGATTTTGAGTGTAATGATTTATTAATTAATCCACCACCTGAAGCTAATAATTTAGAAAATTTACCCATTAAGAAAACAACTTGTTTTTTAGCAATTTCTTCTTCTGATTTTGTAAGTAAACTATAAGTTAAACTAATACGTAAATCATCTAAATCATAATAAATTTGAGATAATTTTTCAAAAAATTCGAAATTATTTTTAGAATAAACTGCAAATAATGTTGAAGAAATTGTTTTAAGTTTTAATTTAATTTCATCTGATAAATTATTACAAAAATTTTCATTTGTCAAAGGTAGTTGAGGTTTTGGGATTTTCTTGATTTTCGAGAATTCAGAATCATTGAAAGAAGAATAATCACTTTCTGTATCATAATCTTCATAATCTTCATAAAGTGTTGAATTCATATATGAGGTATCAACAGTTAAATCTAAATTTGAAGAATTTTTAGAAGTTTTCAAATCCAGTTTATCGATAATTTTAACACAACTCATTGGGAAAACTGAAACAGATATTGAAGGTTCTGGTAATTTTTTAACGTCAACTGAAGCAGATAAAAAATCTGCTGGTAAAGGTTGCACAACGGTATAACCTCTTGCCCAAACTAGATCATTATTGACGGGTAAAGTTTCAAAAATGTAAAGAATGTCACCAGGATATAAATTTTTCAAATGTTTGATGATTTTTTTGGAAAGTTTGGTAGATTTGGATGATTCATTTAATGGTAAGAAAGGTTTAACAACTTCTGCTTGAAGCAATTTTTCAGTTGGAGTCCATGGAGTCGTGGATACCGACTGTCCAGATGCAGAATGTTGCATACTCATGCCTTTTCTTACAAGGCCGATGTCCATCTAAACGAGAGGAAGAGAGGGGGAGTGGAAGTAAAAAAAAATGAAAGTGGACTGAACTGTGTCTGGCAAGATCTGTAGCCAACTAGTGAGTAAGGTTGTACTAAGGTTGCAATAAACAGCTGCCTTGTCTCGTAAAGCCAGCTAGGTTCTGCAAATCAATACCAAGCTTTTCCAAAATGTGGATTGTCGCCCTGCATTGTGTTTTTCAACGGTTTCTGTGCGCCACAAATGTTTTTTGTTGTTGCTGTCGTTAAGAGCGTCGATCGACCCGGAAACAGTTGCCGTTTTAGGAAGTGTTCCCCGTTTGATGTGATAGAGGTTATACAGAGGAAGAGGTTTGCAACAGCAACTGGGGATGTTGGTGTTGTGCTTGCTGGATTTGATGGTGGAGCACTGCAACCATGGGATACGTTGACTACAATACCTTCCTTATGTTTGGGGACTCAATTACCGAGTTCTCGTTCAACCAAACACCAGGTCCTGGACCGGAAATCCAGTTTGCTTTGGGTCCAGCGTTACAGAATGCTTATGCACGGAAACTACAGATCCTACATAGAGGATTCTCTGGTTACACATCAAGAGATGCCGTTTCCTTGGTGAAACTGATTTTGAAGTCAGAATTCGACCAAATGCCTGAAACTAAGAAAATCAAATTAGCGTATGTATTCTTTGGTACCAACGACGCTCGTGCAAAGGGTAAATCTTCTGAAAACAATGCACATATTCCATTAGATAAATACTTATCAAATATGAAAGAAGTTGTTGAAGAATTCAAAAAAAGAAATATTCCTTTAATTGTAGTAACTCCAGGTTATCATGATCAAATCATGTGGGACAAAACCCATCCAGAAGATTTAATTACAGGTGATTTGAGATCCAACGAAATCAACAAAATGTACCAAGATATTATCAAGGATAACATCAAAGACACGCCTGTGTTATGTTTGTACGATGAGATGACTCAATGGATCGAGACAAGTAATTCACAGAAAGCTAAATCAGGTGATTATTCTGAACTGCTCTCTGATGGAATCCATTTTTCTGGTACAGGCTATAAAATCTTGTATGATGGTTTGATTCGACTAATCAAAGAAAATTTCGAACATTTGTCACCTGAATACATGCCTTATCGATTCCCGCATTATACAGAACTTGGTGATGAAACGTTCGTTGATATTCATCACTGAAAAACATATATCAGCTAGCTTCCCATTCTATCAAACTAGATACATAGGAACAGGATTTATATTATCTACCCATTTATTCATAAACATATATATATATATATATATATATATACTATAATATTATCAATGTACTTTTACAAACTAACACTTTAGTGTGAAAAAGTTTATTATTGTTGCTAGGTGACGTCAGCAAAAAATAGCGCCAAATGTAACATTCCACCGCTAAAGAGTTTGCAGCTATACCCTGTATACTGTGCAAGACAGGAATACAATCAATATACCGACACACGCGTAGATAGGTGTATATATAGATATAAATATATTATGAATATAAAAAAATAACTTATACTGCTGAAGAGAAAAAGTGCAAAATCGGTATATAATTAAACTAGTAAAAGTAAAAATAAAAGCAATTTTCTATCAAAAGATGTGTTAACTTTGTTTGCTGCACCATTAAATTCTGGGAATTGAGTTGTTTGCTCATTGGTATCCGATGAAGATGAGACAGTAGTGATTGTTGTCAATTCGGTTGAAAAAGATGTTATTATAGATGTTTTTGAAGTTTCACTTTCTTGGCATTCATCATCACAAGATGTTTCTGTAGTACTTACAGTGGTAATTATGGTTGACGTTTGAGACGTGGTACTTTCAGTTGGTGGTGTAGTAATATCCGATTCTGGTGTTTCTACAAAAGAATCACTCTCTATGCATGTGGTAGTAGTCTCCGTGACTTTTTCAACAATAGTAGTAGGTATCGTGACACATTCGTCATCTGAGCACGAGGTTATAGTGCTGACAGTTGATGAAGTAGTAGTGACTGTAGTCCAGATGACATTAGAAGAGGATGAAGTGGCTGTAGTAGATGGTGTGGTAGTAATATTAGTCGTGGAAGAATATATGTTTGATTCATTTTCCGGACATGTGGTGGTTGTCTCCGTGACTACTTCAACAATTGTAGTAGGTATCGTGACACACTCATCATCGGAGCATGATGTTATGGTGCTGACAGTTGATGAAGTGGTCGTAATTGTAGTCCAGATCGTATTAGACGTGGATGAAGTGGTAGTAGTAGTAGATGAAGTAGTAGTAGCAGATGAAGATGTTGTGATAGTAGTATCAGATGAAGGTGTAGCAGTAGATGAAGTAGTATTAGTTGATGGAGTAGTAGTAGTAGATGAAGATGTTGTGATAGTAGTATCAGATGAAGTAGTAGTAGCAGATGAAGATGTTGTGATAGTAGTATCAGATGAAGTAGTAGTAGCAGATGAAGATGTTGTGATAGTAGTATCAGATGAAGGTGTAGCAGTAGA
>JAJMLC010000008.1:0-22648 GCA_030569495.1 Pichia cabralensis | reverse complement strand
ATGGTTTTGTATCACAGACTGTAAAACCAAACCAAAACTTTGTTTGAATTTCTCATTGTTTATACTGTAACTGTTGGTTAATTGGTATACTTACAATTAAAATACAGAGAAGAGTTGTTCCCATCATCTGTAAATAATCTAGATACAAGGCAATTTGGATTATATATTTGTTATTCATATTGTTGAACTCTGATAGTATTAGTGGAAAAATGCTTTCAATAACAAATAAACCTATTTGAAGCGTCTAACAAATCTAATTCCCATAGTTTATTATTGTGGTCACAACGCAGAATATCCTTCTTCCTTCTTCTTCTATAAAGTGTAACATGTAGTACCTTGGAATAGTAACTTTCGATATTGCAGCTTTTACTACAGAATATTTGATATTAGCATTTATTTTTCCAAAAAGCCATTTTAATTTAATCTATCCAAAAATATGATGGGCAGTTCAGTGATCCAAAATTATTCCCAATATGTATAAAGGTTAATGTATACTTCACAATAAGACGGGGTATATTGCCATGAATATTCACATTCAACAAAAAATTATTCGTAAAATTGAAACACCTTAGGTTTTATATTTAATTCTTATACTAACAACAAACGTTTAAATTTTTTCATTTGATTTAAATCAACTTGAAATGGTATTTTGTAATCAATATACAAAACGTATACATTGAAGATATTAAAGTCTGTTTTTGATTTGTCTATTGATTTATCTCAATTCTGGATAATATTCAATATTCATATAAATTCTTGCAATGATCTTTACCAATTATTTTTATGATGTCATATAATATGACAGTAAATACATTTCGATAACTCCTTTGAGTCCTCTAGCACAGAACATGCATAAAATAACAAAAACACATTAAAATAGTGTGTAAACGAACTCAATTTTGTTCAAACTATTATAAACATATATAAAATCAACCAGCAGTGATTTTTTTGATCGTCTTTTCTGATAAACTATAGAACATTTTCCTTTTTCTTCCAAAGATATACTGGAAAGCAGTTTCTTCAGTAAATTAGACAGCATAAGGAAGACACACATGTTAATCCTCGACCAGGCTAGTGCGTATAAAAAAAACACGGTGTGGAAAAACAAAATGTCCCTTTTTCAAAAACACCTCTATTTCGGTACTTTTGGGGAATAAATGCAAATTTTACCCTACAGTTTAAACTCGGTTGGTATGCCGATTTCATATTTTATTGGCCGAAGGAAAAAATAAGCTAATCTTATGTATTTTAACCATTTCATATGTTTTCATCCCCTAATAATTTTGCTAATATTAAGCATGTATTATTTTATTAGTTTTTAGAAATTAGGATTCTAATCTATGAAGTTTAAAGCTGAAATTGAGACATCAAACGCATCCCGAGTATTATTGGGTGGTTTGAGCAATCTTGCCGAGATAATTTAACCCACCTAATTTGCAGAAAAGTAGCGAAAAGTGCCAAAAAACGGGCATTTTTCAAAAAGCGACCAAACGATTCCTCAGCTCGTGAATTTCCAAGTGCGAAATCAGAACTTTTGAAAGTTGACTGCGTTTTGAAGGGTACACCCTTGAATTGTGCAAAGTGGTTAGCTTACGAAGATCAGATAGTTTTGATTTGTCAACAAATACTGGGAAAAGTTTATCATTGCTATAGAATATATAACTAAATATTTTAATGGAATCATTCAAATTAAATAAGTAGCCCTATGCTCAAAGCTTTAAGGCCATTTATTTTATATGTATCATCAAATTTATATGAAAAAATTTGAAAGATAGAAAATTAATAAGAAAAAGAATTAAATTTATTTGAACTTTCTACTCTCATTAAAGAGGTTCATAACAGATATATAAAGCACCTTCAATATTAATATATATAAAAATATCCCGAAAATAATTAATTGATAATTTTAAATCAGGATTTAGTAACTCTTTGTTGTCCTCTTCTGTATAATACTTTGTCGTTTCAGAATTTTGATGAGTGAATCTTCTTTCCAATTATGTATTTAAACCAAAAAATCAAATAAGCTTCTTACAATCTGATAAAAAACCAAATTTTCATATTTATGTTTAAGGAGAGTTATTTGCTCAGAAAAACAATTTTTGAGATAATAATATTTAACTCTTATATGGCCATTTCTTTTGGAATTACATCTGGTTCATCGTAAATTATACAAATGTATTTTTAGGTTTGGTAAGGTGGTCGTAATCCCTCTGCTGCTTCAATTTTCATGGATCAACATTATAATCTTGTAATATTGTAGTATCAAAAAATACATCTAACTAATCAGTATAATTAAAAAATCATGATTTTAAGTAATAAGAAAAAGCTTGCCAGTATTATTTAAATGTTTTTCTAACAAATACATTCACATTTTAACTTGGATATTTGAAAATAAAGTTGTAAACTAATAATTAAGCTTACAAGGTTTTTCAGAAGTTTATACTAATGATAAGATCATCTTGTAATATGGATTAAATTATTTATACACGTAATTATTTATTGATTTTCTTACCTCAGGATACTCTATGATATGAAAGATTAGCAAATTTTAAAAATGTATTAAAGATATTTTATTAAAACTCGTAGAAACAAAAATTTGTATATTTCCCAATATGTATGTTTTTATTATTTTATGACATATTTCACTGTTGTGTTTATTGTTTATTAATCTGGTTTTGAGTATTTTATCTTACTTTCGTTGATACTCTATAGTTTAAGATGTAAAATTGCAGATGTGAAGAGGAAACATATTCTGAGCAGATTGCAAATTGTTGTCTCACTTTTATTACCTTTTCTTTGAACATTTGTAATTTAAAAAGAATTAGAATCAAAATAATTAATTAATCGGCGTTTTTTTTAAACACGCAAATTTTTTTTCCAAGGAAAAATAAATTAATGAGCCATTTCTGAAAAAATGTATTTTCTAGTGCGAAAATCTAAAATTTAGCGAATAATAGGACTCGGCTAAACTACTTAATATAGAAATGTACTACGGAATGCAAATGAATATAAAAACATGAAAACATTGACCAAGTAGTTGATAGTCTCTGCCATATTTTACATAGCATTTAATAATAATTATCTAAAAATTATTTCCAAAACTGTTATTAATGCGTTTTCAACGTTTAATTTAATGTTCATGTGCTAGTTCATATTTAAATTCCCAACATAGAATGTTAATTTCACAAAATATTCTAAAATGAAATGCATGGCATCCCTTTTCGTTATTTTTAAGTAACCCTATAATATCTTTTGTAAACTCTAAGTTTTTTTAAGCTGATTTATTTCACAAAACGTAATAAACTTAGATTCTATCTGGATTTATATAAAAAAATAGAATAGATATATATATCTATATGTATACTCCCGAGAAAAAAAAGGGAGCCATCATTTAAATGGACATTAAAGACAAATGAAAATGAAAATAAAAATATTATATGTTTTGCAACTTTTAGAATATATAATTTATAATTTACATCCGGGACGATATATTCAAATAGTAACTCTCGTTACGATTTCTTTAATCAAAATGGTATATTATGCGAGATATTTCATAGTAAAATATTTTTAAAAAGCAGCGAAAAGTGCCAAAAAACGGGCATTTTTCAAAAAGCGACCAAACGATTCCTCAGCTCGTGAATTTCCAAGTGCGAAATCAGAATTTTTGAAGGTTGACTTCGTTTTGAAGGGTACACCCTTAAATTGTGCAAAGTGGCTAGTCTACAATAGCTTCATGGGTGGATTAATTCCGTTTTTTATAGTATGGGAACATAAAGCAACGTTTTAAAATATAATTATATGCTTATATAAACATTAATTCTGTATTTCCCATTATACATAATACATATTAGCAAAATCCTGAATTGTTTCTTTTTTTTTTAAAAAACCATATATATTGTGTTCCAAAAAAAAATACTTTGCTCTTAACGTATTATTTATGTCCCTTAAATGAGGAATATGTGATTTTTCTATAAATTATTATAAGAAGACTATATAATATGCACCTTTTTAATAAATACTTGTAACTAAAAAATTAATGTATCATTCGAAACTTAGTGCCTCTGTTCTGGCCCTGTTTAGTTTGAACTTATAAGATAAAATAGGAATACTTACTATAAGTAGTAGCGCCAATAGCCAAAAAGCACCTCTTAGCTCATGAAAAATATTAATAACTAATCCAATAACTAATGGCCCAATAATTGAACTGGTTTTATCCGTTAGACTGAATATTGAAAAAAATATACTTTCTTTCCCGCTAGGAATGATTATTGAGTAAATACTTCTACTAACTGTGCTCAATCCACCCAGTCCAATACCATACCATATGGCAAGAAAATACATTTCATTTGAGGAATTTAAGGCAACAATACCATATATTGGCACACATAAACACCACACAATTAATGAAATTAAAACATTCTGCAAATTACATTTAAATTTGCCAATTACAACTTGAGGAATAAAAATGGATCCTGTTATTGCACTAATCATGACTAAAATACCAATTTTACTTAATGAAACCATTGGCATTTTCAAGTTGGTTTTGGCAAACAAGATTGCTGTAGAATTAATCGTGGTAATTGAATCGGAAAGAACGAACCATCCCAACAAAAAGAAATAGATGTCCTTTAGCTCGTGAACACTTTTAATTGCGTGTATTAGATCATGATATCCTTGTTTAATCATATGTTTAATAGTAAAGCTTTGTATTTTATTTGTATTTTGCAAATTTCTTAAATAGAATAAAATGGGTACTTGCCACAAAAACCACCACAACCCTATCAATGCAATAACAATCTTTATACACCATATCATATTATCATTTATATCTTTCAAATGAACAATAGTAAACAATGAAAGTATTTGAATAAATAAAGCTGCAGAGTATCCCGTTGATGTACCAATCCCACTTATCTTAGAACCAATTTTTCCTATTTCTTCTTCAAATTCGTAGGTACTCATATCTTGTGAATTTTCGTCAAAATTTTCATCAGCTAATAGAGCACTATTTTGATCAATAGAGGTTGTATCATTCAGTAAAGAATAATTTTTTATCAATATTGTTAAATATGAATTCATTAGGACATTTACACACCCAAACGAACAGTTTGCGAACATAGCTAATAACGAGGCCATGTAATAATTTTGTGGGTTTAAAAAATAAAACATCATGGTTGTGAATCCACCTATAAATCCAAAAGATAATATTAAGAGCTTCTTATGCGTACTATTATCCGATATACCACTTACCGTCAAAACGCAAACTGTTTGTAGAAGAACAGAAACAGAAAATGTATATAAAGCGTAACTTGATGTATCAATGTAAAACCTTTTGCCAAAAATTGGTAGAAGACAAGAATCTGAATCTAGACTTGAAACTGTGTTCGGTGGAGGTGGGTTTGGTACAGGATTATTTCCTGAAGGAATAACACAAGGAGTTATTCGATCACTTGCTAAAACTCCGTTCTCTCGAGCTATTTGCTCCAATAGTATTGGGGTATAAGTTCCCAAAACGGAAACAACGTAAGGTTCAGCAGCCAATGCTATCAATGACCATGCAAATATATCTTGTCTATTGGTTGGCATTATTAGAATTCCCTTGATCACTAAAGTATAGACAAGGACAATAAACTTATAAAACATTGTAAGAAAAGTTGCGGAAAACATAACCGAGGCACACACCCACATGTGTGTGTGGTTTTAAATTAAGAAGTTTATATTTTAAATATTTTTATGTTCATGTACATGTGCTTACCGATACTATACATAGATAGATACATATTTAATATCGTTATTTAATTATATTCGTTATTCTATAAACAGACCATAGAGACAAGACCGCAACAGAAAACCCAGAAATCTGTTCATTAAAGCTATGATATTTAATTACTGTCATAAGCAACATGCTCAAGCTAAGGAAAACAACACTTGCAGTTATCACTAAAGGATTTAATAATATTTCTATTAACGATATGTTTTTCTTGTTAAAAGTGTCAAGTAATTTATCTTCAGAATTGTAAAGTTCTACTGTTTCTCCAATCAATAGCATAATACTCAAGGTAAGTAAAAACATATGACCAGAAGGATCATGACCACCCTCCCACGAGCCTTTCACCGATTTACAATAAGATGAAGACACTTCTTTGGAGTCATAAAATCCTTCAGGGCACTTGTCAGCTGAACAAGAAAAAAGTAATTTTGTATCAGACGGTATTCTGGATTGGTGAATACTATAACATTTGCCCCCTGTAAGAACAAATGCTCTATCCATTAAAGGAGGACCAAAAAACCATTGTGTGAATAAAAACCAGCAAAATGTTAGCAAGAAAACACGAGCAAATGAAATTATAAATACTTTTACTTTAATTTTTTTGGTCCTAAGCTTATGAATAACAGTATAAAAATATGTCAAGATTGTCCACAGCCAACCCTGTTTAACAAATACGGTGTTTATTAAGTTCCCTTTTGATGTGAAATAATTATGAATAGTTTCATCTGGAGAATATAGACTCATAAGTTGTCCAACGAGAATAATTATTGGAATACATGACAAAACAACAAGTTGGTATTTTTTTAAATGGATTCTGGACGAACAAGATCCAAATAGTTGATCCAAACCTTTTAAATGTAAACCTATTGGATGGGTACTCATCTGTTATAACCCAAAACTCATAAAAAGAAGAGTGAGCTAAACTTAGATTGTAATTTCTAAATTAGTGAATACGTGTAACGTGTATTTTTTATACATGTCAAAAAAATTGCGCAAGCCCGGAATCGAACCAGGGGCTCAACGATGGCAACGTTGAATTTTACCACTAAACCACTTGCGCTTATTTTATTACCTAGCTTATTTCATAAGCTTTAGCCTAGTGCTGAAGATCTGCTTATGAAAGCAATTAACTGTACACCAGAAACACACTAATTACAAAAAAAGTAAGCATATTTTAACAAATCTATCAGTAAATGTTTGAGTTGTTTAATTTGACATGTGGGACAACATTGAGTAAGCTAGAGTGGTTAACTATACAAGCATTGGTTGTATAGTGTAGTGGTTATCACTCTCGGTTTTGATCCGGGCAACCCCAGTTCGAATCCGGGTACGACCTTTCTTTTTTAACTATTTTTTTAACTCGATATGGCAACGTTGAGTCACAAAATTTGCTTTCGGTTTTTTTTTCAAAACTACCGTTTCTTTGGAAATCAAATCAAAAGGATTATCAACGCATTATTTAAGTAAAAGCAGAATGTCAGAGTCACAGCCATCATTTTCACAACTACTTAACTATATTAAAGCTGATACAGAGTCAAATGTTTTCCCTGTGTACAAGTTCTTAAGTGCACACTATTTAACACCACACACTGCCTATCTTAAGTTAACCAGTGCACAAACCAAACCAACAGAATCTTTCTTATTCGAAAGTGCAACTGACGGTGAACAAGTTTCTAGGTTTACTTTTATGGGAGTTTCTCCATATCGTATTATAAAAACCGGTCCAACTGAAAATAATGAAATAGATCCACTTATTTTATTAGAGAAAGAACTTTCTGATATCAAACAAGCACAATTACCTGGTGTTCCAAAATTAAGTGGTGGAGCTATTGGATATATATCATATGATTGCATTAAATATTTTGAGCCAAAAACCAGAAATGATGAACTCAAAGATGTTTTAAAATTACCAGAATCATTTTTAATGCTATTTGATCTTATTGTTGCATATGATAATGTTTTTCAAAGATATCAAATCATCAATAATATTCATGTTAATAGAGAATTAGATGATGAAAATACGCTTAAAGAGAAATATGAAAAGGCTTTGAAAGAGATTGAAAACGTTACAGAAATCTTAAAAGCTACAGAAGTTAAATATCCCGAGCAAGAAAAAATTGAGAAAACTGAACAATTTACTTCAAATATAGGTCAAGAAGGGTATGAAGATTTTGTTCATAAACTAAAAGATCATATTAAAAAAGGTGATATTATTCAAGCTGTTCCATCTCAACGTATTAGCCGTCCAACAAAACTTCATCCTTTTAATATTTATAATCATTTAAGAACTGTGAATCCTTCTCCTTATATGTTTTACATTGATTATTTAGATTTTCAAGTAGTTGGTGCATCTCCAGAATTGCTTGTTAATGCAGATCCAAACGGAAAAGTCATCACACATCCAATTGCAGGTACTATTCGCAGAGGTAAAACTATAGAAGAAGATAATGCTTTAGCAAACGAGCTAAAATCTTCATTAAAGGACCGTGCAGAACATGTTATGCTTGTCGATTTAGCACGTAATGATATTAATCGTGTTTGTGATCCTATGACAACCAATGTTGACAGTTTACTTCAAATTCAACGTTTTTCTCATGTTATGCATTTAGTTTCTCAAGTAAGTGGTATCCTACGTAATGACAAAACTAGATTTGATGCCTTTAGATCTATTTTCCCTGCAGGAACTGTTTCAGGTGCCCCAAAAGTTCGTGCTATGCAACTTATTGGTGAATTAGAAAAGGAAAAAAGAGGAGTGTATGCTGGTGCCGTTGGTCATTGGAGTTATGATGGTAAAAGTATGGAAACGTGTATTGCTTTACGTACAATGGTTGTTAAAGAGGGTGTTGCATATCTACAAGCTGGTGGTGGGATAGTTTTCGATAGTGATCCATATGATGAATATATTGAAACCATGAATAAAATGAAAGCCAACAATAATACTATCGTAGAAGCTGAAAAAATGTATATGTAAATTTATTAAATTAAAGCTTACAATCACAATATACTTGTATAGAATTTATATATAGATTGTATATTTATATAGATTCAAATTTTTTTGAAAACAATAATGTTAATTTTCAATGTTGTATACACATTTGTGTGTGCACAAATTTGAGAACAAAAAAAAAGTATAAACCTTGAAGCTCGCCCCGATTTGTTTTTTTCCAGCTATATTATCAATATCATTAATCAAAAAATAATTTGCCTTCCTATTGTATAAGAGTAAAAGGTTTGTTTATTTAAAAAAGCAGATCATGTCTTCCGAAGACCAATTGACAGAATTTATTAGCATTACTGGCTCAGAAGAATCTGTTGCTAGACAATATATTGCAAAGAATAACAATGATATTCAGCTTGCGTTAAATGATTTTTATAGCAATGAGAAAGTTTCTCCAGGAACCAAAGTTGAACATTCTAAACCATCTGCTTCAAATACAAACAGACCTACCCAAACGATCAGATCTTTTTCAGATTTAAAAGATTTTGATTCAAATAATAATAGAAGTGATGATGATGATATGAATTTCTTTACAGGAGGAGAGAAATCAGGGTTAGCTGTTGAGAATCCAAATAAATATAAACAAGGAAGAAAACTAGTTGACGATTTAATTGAACAAGCAGAAAAGGATAACGACAAACCAGATTGGAGAGATGATGATAAAAGCAAAGAAGAAGATAATAAAAAGGTTAAAACATTCAAAGGTACGGGATATTCTTTAGGTTCAATTGAAAACCTCGTTGAATCACATACAGTGAAAGACCCTTCTGCAGGCTCAGCATCTGATGGTCAGGAGAAAGTTGAAAGAACAATCACTTTTTGGAAGGAAGGTTTTAGTGTGGATGATGGCGAATTATATAAATATGATGATCCTCAAAATCAAGAATATTTAAAACAGTTGAATCAAGGAAGAGCTCCTTTGAGTTTATTAAACGTTCAAATGTTTCAACCTGTAGATGTTAAAGTTGATAAAAAACTAGAAGAGAGTTTCTATGATCATCAAAAGGCAAAACCTAGAGTTTTTGGTTTTCAAGGAACTGGTCAAAGGTTAGGATCACCTGTACCAGGTGAGCCTACTACCGTTGAAGAAGCTATGGAGCTTTATGGGGAAAATACAACGAATCATACTATTGAGGCAACATCTGATTCTACACCACAAAAACCACAAGAGCCCGAAGAAGGTGATACTAAAATTCAAATAAGATTGGGTGATGGTACCAAATTGATTCAGAAAATTAATTCAACCGATAAGGTAGAAAAAATTTATGATATCATTCTTTCCAGAACAAATGATACAAGGGAATGGTCAGTAGTTACATTATTCCCAACCGATGTACTAGATAATAAGAAGGATAAAACCATTGCTGAAGCTGGTTTAAAGAATACAACTGTTGTTCAAAAATGGAAATAAGTTAATGTATATAAAATCTATAATATTTAATAATTTTAAAAATTACATTTTTGTTGCGCTTTGCATATATTTTGAAATCCGATGTTGAAATCCCATTAAACTATTTATAAAAAGTGTTTATATAAATATATATATAAGATATTAATAATTTAAGTAAAATACAAGTTTTTTTTTTAGAAAATTTTCATGTGTGTTTTATTTTATTTTATTTTTAGATTTTTATTGTTTGTAAATCATTATCATAACCAGTATGACATTAATGTTGAATAAATGTCACATATTAACAGAATGATGTATTACAGATTTAATATTTTTCTCTGTAATATTTAGCAGCATCAACCATATTAGTTAAAGAAGCTCTAGTTTCTTCCCAACCTCTAGTCTTTAAACCACAATCTGGGTTAACCCAGAATTTATCAGCTGGGTAAACCTTTAAGATTTCACCAATTCTAGCAATGAATTCTTCCTTTGATGGAATTCTTGGAGAATGAATGTCAAATAAACCAAGACCAATATGATTTGGATAGTTAGAGAATTCTTGAATATAGTTTGGATCATCCTTTTTAGAAAATTCAATAGAGACAACATCTGCATCTAATGCTTTAATATGGTTTGGATCTAAATCAGAGTAACAGAAATGAGAGTGAATTTGTGTAGAGTCTACAACATTTGAAGTAGCAATTCTGAAAGATTCTGCAGCCCATTTTAAGTAGTCTGATCTTTCTGCACCAGCTCTTAATGGTAAACCTTCTCTGATAGCTGGTTCATCAACTTGAATAACAGTAATACCTG
Organism: Pichia cabralensis; assembly: GCA_030569495.1. Lineage (NCBI taxonomy): Eukaryota > Fungi > Ascomycota > Pichiomycetes > Pichiales > Pichiaceae > Pichia > Pichia cabralensis. The sequence continues at coordinate 11,677 of JAJMLC010000008.1, read as the reverse complement.
CTTTTTCTAAGTCAGAAACTTCATCTCTTAAAGCTAAAGATAATTGATAAGATTGAACTTTTTGAGTAACATCATCTCTTGGGAAAGACCATCTTAAGATAGTAACTGGACCAGTTAACATACCTTTCATTGGTTTTTTAGTTAAAGATTGTGCATAAACAGATTCTTTAACAGTCATAGCTGCTGGTCTATCAACATCACCAACAATAATAGGTGGTCTGACATATCTTGAACCGTAAGATTGAACCCAACCGTTAGTAGTGAAAGCAAAACCATTTAATTTTTCACCGAAATATTGAACCATATCATTTCTTTCTGGTTCACCATGAACTAAAACATCTAAACCAATTTCTTCTTGGAATTTAACAACCATTTCCATTTCAGAGTTAATGAATTTTTCATATTCTTCTGCGGTAATTTCACCTTTATTGAATTTATTTCTGTTGATTCTAATTTCTTTAGTTTGTGGGAAAGAACCAATAGTGGTAGTTGGGAATAATGGTAAGTTATATTTAGCTTTTTGAGAAACTAATCTAGTTGGGAAATCTGAAGCTCTCTTTGCCATTGAAGGATCTTCTAAAGCTTCAGCAGTTCTCTTTCTAACTTCTGGATTGTTAGTAATCTTAGATTCTTTTCTAGATTTGATTGAAGCAGCATTTGCTTCTAATTTAGAAGCAACATCATCACCTGAAACAGCTTTTGCAATTGTAACAACTTCATCAAGCTTTTGAGTTGCAAAAGAGAACCAATCTCTAATTTCATCATTTAATTTCTTTTCATTAGTTAAATCAACTGGTGTATGTAATAAAGAAGAAGAAGTTGCAACAGTAACTCTTTCTGCACCAACTTTTTCAATTGCTTTTTTAACAAATTCAATTGATTGAGCGAAATTATTTTTCCAAATATTTCTACCATCAACAATACCGACGGATAAAGTTTTGTCATCACCAAGAATTGAAACAACTTCATCAAATTGTTCTGGAGTTCTGACAAAATCGAAATGGAAACCTGAAACTGGTAAACCTTTAATTGCTGATAAGTTTGGTCTAACATCACCGAAATAAGTAGTTAAAACTAATTTTGGTAAACCTTCAGTAGCAGCTAATTTTTCATAAGCAACTTTGAAAGCAGATTGAACATTTGCTGGTAAATCTAAAACAAGGGTTGGTTCATCAATTTGAACAACTTTAGCACCTGCATCAGCTAATTTTTTTAAAATTTCAATATATAAAGGTAAAACTTTTTCTAATAAAGTAATTGGTTCTAAATCAAGAGAATCTTTATCAGATTTACCTAAATATAAGAAAGAAACAGGACCAACAATAACAGGTCTGGTTTCAATACCTAAAGCTTTAGCTTCTAAATATTCATCAACTGGTTTTTGACCATTTAATTTAAATTCAGTAGAATTTGAGAAAGTTGGTCTAACATAATGATAATTAGCATCAAACCATTTAACCATTTCTAAAGCTGGAACATCAACAGCTTTAGTTGATTCAGATGCTTTTCTTTGTAAACCTCTTGCCATTGCAAAGAAAGTATCTAAAGTTGATAATTCGTATTTAGTATATCTATCTGGGATAACATTGAAAAGAATTGATAAATCTAAGATTTGATCGTAAAATGAGAAATCATTAGAAGGAATGACATCAACACCTGCTTCTTTTTGTAATTTCCAGTTTTTTTCTCTGATATCTTTACCGACTTTTAATAATTGATCTGCATCAATTTTACCAGCCCAGTAAGCTTCTGTATTTTTTTTTAATTCTCTGAAAGCACCAATTCTTGGGAAACCTAAAACAGCGGAAGAAACCATTGTAATTGTTGTTGTTAAAAGAGTGAAGAGAAAAAGAAAAGGAGAGAAGGAAAGGAAAGAAAAGAATTTACAGGAAAGGAAGGGAAGAAGGAGAAGAGAAAAGGGAAATAAGAACAGATAAAAGGAGAAGGGGAAAAGAAAAGAAAAGTAAAGGGAAGAAGAAGAAACCAAAAAAAAAAAAAAAGTGCAAAAACGGCGAGTTTTAAATATTTATTCCAAAATGGCAAATTTTTTTTTCATTTTCGTCAAAACTATTAAGCTATAAATCAGAGTTGAACTTGTTGCTGAAAAATTTTTTTTTCCTCGCTTTTTTTCACATGCCCGTGACACCGAAAATGACATGTGAATTTGTTGAGTTTGTTTTCTCCGGTTCAGGAGAGATCAGGTCACGTGCACGTGCGCAATTAATACAACTTCAACTCACTGGTTACTATGTCTAAAACACTACGGGGTGCTGGTCCAAGGCCAAGAACTGTTGCACTACCACTGGCAATTTGTGTACGTCCAGCATCGTGGACTAAATAGTTGTTTATATCAAGACTTACAGCTTTCATCATTAGCTCTTCAATTTCTTCAATGCTATTACATTTTAACACAATTTTGGCTTGTCCACCATTAGACCACCTTTTCAACATTTCATTATTTTCAAATTTACCCTCTTTCATTTGTTTATATAGTGTAACCGCTGCATGTGAACACTGTGCTGCTGATTTACCTTTTAACATACCTAAATCTGTACGCACAATTAATGCCATTCTAACTTCTCCTGGAATCGAGTTTAATCCTTTTGTATTAACTAATATTCCAACATCTTCTTCTTCTTCTTCTGATTCATAATCTGATTCATCATCTTCAACTTCATCGTCTTCCTTTTCCTTTTCATTTCCTTTTCTACTCTTAGGTAAACTTTGATTCTCAGTATGTAACTGAAGTTGCTTACCTATATAAATTCCACTCAAAATTCCAATTACTAAAGTAGTTAATCCATTAAACATTAAATTCATTTTTCTTAATTTTACCTTACTCTTTAGTCCTTAGTTTCCTCCTTTTTTCTTTCTCCTTATTCTCTCTTCAAACTACTTTTCAACCTATACACAGTATCTGGCACTGTAAGAAAAATATTTTTTTTCTTCGCATCTAGCTTTTTTTTTAAAGAAAATTAACATAATTTTTTCGTTGTTGTTGCTATTATCATTACTCTATATTTTATTCTATAAACAATACATACTACCTTAAAGTAAATTCTTTTATTTTAATATTATTACATCTTCAAATAAATCTACTTTGATAATTTTACTGCATAATAATCTATCACCTATAGTAACTTTCCTGTTTAGACTATTATTATTCTCATTTAGTAAAATTTCAACTTCTGTATCAAATTCACAACAATATCCAATAACTTTTTTATCGTAAATTTGTTTTACAATACATCTTAATATTTCATAATTAGTGCCTCCACTAATTTCATATTCTTTTATTTTCTTCAATTTCTCAAATCTTTTTAATCTACTAATTAATTCAATATACCCTTCACTCTGTGAAATACATTTCTCAAAATGTTCATCTGTAACTTTGTCTAATTTATTTGGATTCCACTTATTCCTAATTTCTTCATTTTTACTAACCAGCTCAAACGATCTAATCATTAAATATCTAAACAATTGCCATAAATTTAAATGCGTTTCCATAAAATTCAAATTGGTAAATGACGAATAAAATTTTAATCCCAAAGGTAAATATTCTCTATTATAAAACGATTTACCTTTATTTTTATCAGTATTATTATAAAATGAAGAACTTCTATTCAAAAATGTTAAACATCCAATAAATGCTGTTATATCTCCAGGATTGGAACTTAATTGAAAATTAAATGTATCATAAGAATTTGCATACCATTTAAAAATCTTAAATTTCTTGAAAACTCTATAATCATTTGAATTAGTAATTTGTTTAGTCATATTCCTACTAATTACATTGATACTTTTATCCGAACAAAACCTTGATAAATTTTCATCAATTACTAAGTTTAAAATTTTAATCATCCATTGTTTATCAAAATTCTTAAATTCGTCGTCCTCATTTAAAACGTTTTCATTTAATATGTTTAAATTATCGTTAAAACTATTGATAGCAATCTTTTTTTCAGAGTTTGAATTCTTTATATTATTGAAACTAAAATCAATACCAACTTTGGTATTATTGTTATTACTATTATTATTAATATTATTATTAATAATATCACTATTTAATACTTTTTTATCATTAAACGTATTCAAATAACCTAATCTAATTCTAGATTTTTCTTTCTCGTTTAAAAAATTAAATAATTTATTCAACGAAATCCAGCATTGCATAGTTTTTTGAGATCCTTGTAAATGAAATGAATTTCTATTTGAAAACCAATTATCATCAATATTTTCAATTTTTTTGAACATATCTAAACTAACTTTAATTTTAGGGCACGTTAAACTTTCTGAGTTAATTAAATTATGATCTAGTGTTAATTTAATACATGGCTGATCAATTCTTAATACATTATTAAATTTAATTAGTTTAGGGAAACTTTTAATATTGTTTTGGAAATTAATAGGATCTTGAATTGTTATATTCTCATTAGGTGATTGAATCGGTATAGGTAAAAAAATATTAAATCTATTCTCCGTTAAAGAGATTTGTTCAACTGAAAATGCTAGATATTTTGTTAATTTATAAATAGATCCTTTATTTTTCAGCTTAGTGTTTGCCCAATTCTTTTTTCTACTTTTATCAATAATTTTTATAACTGTTTCTGAAAAATTTTTATTTCTAATTTTACTTTCTTTAACTTCATGAATATTTTCATCATTATTAGATTTAAAATCATTTTTTTCCTCATTAATATATTTGGGATCATTAATATCTTTATTACCTGCAATTTTCAAAGGTTTATAACCTTGTAAAAACAAAGGTAATTTATTATGTGTAATATTTTCATTAAAGAAATATTGTAACTCATTTATATTGTTAATTAATAAAGATAAATCAGTCAATTTATTTGAATTAAAGCCATAAATTCCACTTGATAAAATTGGATTGGTTTTAGAGTCATAAATATCGATCTTCTTTAAAAATTCAAAAAGTTCGTTAGAGCTTATATCATTATTTATCGGTAATAAAATTTCTAGTTTTTTGAATAATTTAATATTTGGATAAATAATCGAGTACCTAATCAATAAAATTAATCTTTTAAAATTTTGATCTTCTTTAAATATATTAAAAATCTGAAATAAGTCACATTTTTTTAAAATTTCAAAATAGGATTTTAAAATTATTTCATTTGGCTGTAAAAAAATATTTTCCAAATTCTCAGATAGCAAAATTGGATTTAAAAAATGATTGTTTGTTAATTGATTTAATGGATTTAAAGTATTATAAACAGACGATTTACCGTTCACAAATCTAAAATGTATGGGATCATTAAATATTAAAAAATGACATGATAAGATAATCGAATGAGCACTTAATGGATTTAATTTTAAGTTTAATAAACTATTCAAAGATTTTGACGAATTCATTATATTTTTAGCAAAATGATTTAAATTAGTTGAGGATTGATAATTAATATTTGCCAGTTTTAAATAATTTGATCTAATTAGATCTTTATCTAATAAAAAATTTGTAATTTTCAAAAAATTTAGCAAAAAAATATTTAAAATATAACTTAAATGAATAATTGAAGATTCAGAAATATTGTCGATAGTATTATTCGTTATATTATCATTTGAAAGTAGTTTTTTTAAAATTTCTCCATTTATAAAATTTGGTAGATTAAAAATTATATCATCAATAAATTTCTCAACAACCTGACCATTGGGTAATAATATTTTAAAAGCAAATGGTGAAGATAAATTTAAACTTAATTCATTCAAAACTATACCAAAACAATTCGAATAATCATTTACATCATCAATTTTTAAATGAACCAACGAGCCTAAAGTTGGTAAATGATTACAACGTAAATCATAATTATCCAAATGTTTAACATGTCTGATTGTTTTTGAGACATCCAAATTATCAATTAAATTGATTTTATCATTTAAAATATTTAAATTTGCTCCATAGATTTCAGAAATATTATTGATAGAATAACCTATTGGAGTAAATAAATTTTTATTTATCTGATTTAAATTAATATTTACCTTAGTAGAAAATGAATATTTGAATGTTCTTAAATAGGGTCGTAAATTTGGAGAATAATTATTTGATAATAACAATCGTTTAATCATTTATTTGTTTATTTAGTGGTTATAAATATTGCTAAATGTAGATATAATCTGTGTCAATGATAGTTAAGCTGAAATATTAACGGTGTCTGAATAATTTTTTTTTGTGAGGGGGTGACCAGAACAGCAAAAAAACGCGTCGATCGACCCAAGCAAAGAAAAAATTTACAAAAAATTTATAAGAAAAAAAACAGGAAAAAAAAAGGAAAATTTTTTTTCTTTTTTAGCTTTTTTTGTTTTCACGAAGAAAGAAGTTTTTTCTTTGATTTTTTTTAAGCATCTGTGGCTGCTATTTTGTCCTTTTTTGTTTCTTTTTGTTTTTGTTCTCTAGCTCTTTTTGGCAACAATAGTTATAAACCTTGTTGAATAACAATTTAGATATTTTTGAATAATTCAATAGATACTTTTTTTTGTCAATAGATATATAATAGATCTTACATAATCTTAGTATATTCTTTTTTTTTTCCAATTTGCCCTTTTGTGAAAATACTATTCAATATAAAATAAATACATTTTATTAAAGAAAAACTATTTTTAAAAAAACCAGAAATTGTTTTTATCCGCAATCAACTATAATTTAAGTTTCAATTTCATTTGCTTGTTTTTTGTTTGTTGTTTTTCACTATTTTCATTTTTCTTCATATTAACAATGGGTCAAATTCTTTCACATCCAAAAACTGAAAAATCATCTGAAGAAGGTGGTGATAAATTTGTTGCATATGCTTTATCTTGCATGCAAGGTTGGCGTGTTTCAATGGAGGATTCACATTCTGTGGTTTTAAATATGAGTGATTTAATTACTGATGATGATAATAAAGATAATAATAACAATGATGATGACACCAAGAATGAACAAATTGCATTTTTCGGTGTTTATGATGGTCACGGTGGTGAGAAAGTAGCAATCTTTACAGGTGAAAAATTACCAAAGATTTTATCTAAAAATTCATTTTTTAAATCAGGTAATTATATTCAAGCTTTAAAAGATACATTTTTAGCAACTGATGTAGCAATTTTAAATGATGATGAACTTTCAAATGATCCTTCAGGTTGTGCTGCAACCTCAACTTTAATTACTCCAAACAAAATTTATTGTGCAAATGCAGGTGATTCAAGATCAATTTTATCAATTAACGGTATAGTCAAGCCTTTAAGTTTTGATCATAAACCTACCAATGAAGGTGAAAAAAATAGAATTGTTAACGCAGGTGGTTTTGTTGATATGGGTAGAGTTAATGGTAATCTGGCATTATCAAGAGGTATAGGAGATTTTGAATTCAAAGATTCAAAATTATTACCAGAAGAACAAGCAGTTACCGCTTTACCTGATGTATTAGAACATGATCTTAATACACTCAATGATGAATTTATCGTTTTAGCATGTGATGGTATTTGGGATTGTTTAACTTCCCAACAAGTTGTTGATTTTGTTAGAAGATATATAAAAGAGAAAAAATCTTTAACCGAAATTTGTGAATTAATGATGAATACTTGTTTAGCCCCAACTTCTGGTGGTTCAGGTATAGGTTGTGATAACATGTCTGTTTGTATAGTTGCTTTACTCAATAATAACGAATCATTAGATGAATGGTATACCAGAATTTCAAATAAAATATCCGATGATGATTTAAAACTTTTACCAAGTGCTGATGAATTATCAAATGATCTTTACAAAATAGATATAGAGAAGAAAATGTCAGAAACTAAAGAAGATGATTCAATGTCCGGTAGATTAGGTGGTTTAAAATCAACTTTACGTAATGAAGATGAAGACGATGAAGACAATGACAATGATAATGATGTTTTAAAAGGTGGTGCCCCAGCATTCCTTCAACAATTATTAGCTGCTTCATCTGCTTCTCGTAGTGGAAACAATAATAGCAATGTTATATATTTAGATCCATCTGCTACTTCAATTTTACAATCTCTTGGTGTTATGGAAGAAGACACTGAAATTGCTGACGAAGAAGGAGATCAAGGTGAAAAAGTAATTAATGACGATAAAGACAAAATAGAAGAAATTAATGATGATTCAAAATAATCAACTCTTTTTTATCAATTTCCAATTTATCCAGCAATTTGTTTCTGATATCTTTGACGCCATATATATATATATATACAATTATGTATATATATTTATATAAATGGAAACTTACGAGCTCATTGATATTATTTTTCAACCTTTTCTAAATTTAAAATAACCTGCCAAAAAATTTCTGTGTTTTTCTTTTTTTCATATGCAATATATATACATAATAAATATATATATGAGCTATCCAACTTCTTTTTTTTCTAGACATATATGTTAATAATTTATTGTTTTTTCAATTCGGGAACAAAAAAACTAAGATTTTTCGTTTAACTAATGATTTCTTTATAATAATTATTTTTTATTTCCTTTTTTTTCTTTGTTTTGTTTTAACTACTTAATATATATATATATATATCTGTATCTATATATTTCTTTCCATTCTTTTTTTTTTCACTTTACTGTTATTTTATATTATATGTATGAATTTTTTTTCAAAATCATCTTTATTAATAAACGAATCAAAGAAATAATTTGATAATATTTATTCTTTTTATTCAACCGAAAACGCTTTTACTATTATTATAACAAGATTCTATAATCAATTTAGGATCTTTTCCAGTAACTTCTGAAATAACTTGAGCCACGAAACCAATTAAACATGGCTCATTTCTTGATTTAATTAAAGGTGAATCAATAAATTTATCATTATATTTAAATGAGTCTAATTTATCACTTTTTACTATAGGTATTGGTAAAAAATCGAATAATTTTAAATTATTTCCATTTTTCTTATTTTCATTTAATAATTTAGAAATTTCATTATCATTTTGTGAAATTAATAAATCGTAATTCTCATAATGGCAAGGATAAAAGATATTTGGAGATTTTGATAAAAATTTCCAAGAAGGATGAGTCTTTTTAATTTCACACCAAGGTGAATCAGTTTCTATCATTAATCTATCAATTGGTATCATATCAATTATATCTAATGTAGATTGATCACGCAAGCTCGCACCATTCAAACTTATAAAAATTTTATAATTATCGACCTCTAAATTTAAAATTTTAACTAGTTCATCTTTATTACCAGTAAATGAATGAACTAATAAATTTTGATTTTTCAATAATTTATTATCCAAAAAAGGTTTTAAAATATCAATAAAATCATCACAAGCTGATCTCATATGCAGGAAAAGTGGCAAATCAAACTTTGTTGCCAAACTTAATTGTTTTTTAAAATAAAATAATTGTTTATCTTTCGGAGTATAATGTAAACGGTCATAGTCTAGCCCAATTTCACCAAATGCTTTAACAATATTTGACTTTATTCCTGTAATAATCAAATTTTCTAAATTAAGTAAATGATCGTCAATTGAATAATTTGAATTTTCAAATTCTAAAACTGTACAAGGATGAACTCCGACAGTTGAAAATAAATTTGGAATTTTTTTATTTGGATTAAGCTCATTAAAATTTTTTAAAGATTTAATAATTTCAATCGTATTAAGAGACTCATCCAGTGAAGATCCCGTTAGTAATATATCATTAACGTGATGATTATATGCTTTATTTAAAACTTCAATAATATCATTTTTATGATGTTGATGATTCCTATAGTTTCCACTAAACATTGAATCAGTTATATTAACTCCAACGTCATAATATTTGGGTATGTAATGTTCAGCCATCCTAGATATCAACTTTAGTTTATTCATATACCTAGATGTATATATGCATACATAAATCCTGTCCATTTAGGTACTGACGCCAACGTCTTCTGAAAAAAAATAAGACCAATATTCCAGAAGTTGCCGCCGATCGACGCTGGAGGTGACAAAAAAAGAAACTGCTTTTTTTCAGAGAAAAGTTAGCGAAATGTCCGGCCAACCGGATGTTGTTCTCCGTGTAGGCAGCGCAATCGCCTCGGAACTTCCGAAGGGCAGATGAATAGATCTCCGACGGCTGAATGAAAATGGCAGATTACGAAATCCTGCTATTTGGATAAGGAATTGTGTAAAGTTTGAAGTAATCGATGGCCGGCCATCACATTATTTTTAGTGTATATATAAATATATATGTAGTAGTATATATGGGTAATAAAAAAAAGAAAATAAATAAACAAACGGAATTTGAAACAAAAGAAAAAGGGAAAAAAATGAACAAAACTGTGGATACAAAAAACAAGTAAACTTTGAATCTGGGAACCAGGAAACACGAGGCAATGAAAAACCTCTATACAAAAAAAAATTGAATTGCTTGCGTAGTGTAATTTATCTAATTTATTTTGTTATTTTGTTATAGAAACTTATGTCTATTGATTAATAATTGAGTATACTTTTGAAAGAGGAGGTAATCTGTTACTTGAATTTTTGAAAATTGGAGATGTAGGGTAAAGGAAAGTTTTTTCGAATTTATAGTTTGATAAATATTTTGGGAATGTTTGAGATCCATTTAAAGGAGGTAGTATTATTGGATTTGTAGTGTAATTATTTTGTTTATTATAGTCCATTTTAGTAGAATCCGAACTCGATACTGACATATTACTTGAAAAACTTGAAGTTCTTGAAGTCAGATGTAAATTATTTTCAGATTCTGAATCTGAATCATCAGTTAATAGAGATGCAATACTTAGTTTTTGACGTTCTAAAAAATTTATTCTATTAATAATTAAATCAGTTGTTTTATTTGGTAATAAAATTGAAAGTTCAGTAAGGGATAATTTTTTCAAGATTCTTGAACGTATTAAACCATCTTCTTCAAAAGTCCATTTATTATTATTAATAATATTTTCATTACTAGAAGAATGAGCAAGAGAAGCAGAAGGTAAAGGTTTAGAAATTGATTTTTTCGAAGATTTTTTTGAATGTTTTACGTGTTTCTTTAATTGACCAGACTTCAAACGACGCCATCTAAATTGACATGCGTTAGAAGTTCTATTATTAAAATGTTTTGAAATTTGTTTCCACCCTAAGTTATTGACTTCTTTTAATCTAATCAATAATTGGTCATCTTCATCATCCCAAGATTGTGGAGAAAGTTTACGGTTAGATGATTCCATTTTTATTTTGTAATAGTTGTATAGTATAATTATATATAATTATATATATATTTAAAAGATGAGAAAAAATGTGAAAGACAAACGAAAGAAGGAAAAAGAAAGAAGCAAAAGGGAAGAAGAAAAAAAAAGAAGAGGAAGAGAAACAGGAAAAGGAAAGAAATTGAGAATAAAGATGAAAAGATAAGGCTGATTAGTAAAGTCGGCAAAAGATGACCAAATCCCCCATGTTTTGAGTAAATTCAGAAGATGAGATGAGTAAAATAACTGCAGAAATGGAAAAGGAAAGATGGCCGTTGCAAAATGTTAATCCGCCGCGAATTGATAACACTGCGCTCCATAATCGGCAATTTTAAGCTGTGGCTAACTTTCTCTTTAACTGGAGTGGTTGGCATTTTTTCATACATGGCTAAACTATAAAATCGGCATTTGTTGTTGTTACCGTTTGTAATTTACCATTGCCCTATATAAACCACGCACCCACACACCCATATATATATATATATATA
>JAJMLC010000007.1:0-34144 GCA_030569495.1 Pichia cabralensis | reverse complement strand
TTTCTTCACACATTTTCAAAAGCATCAATGAAAAGAAGTTGCTTGAAGACAGTGGTAACTTAGAAATCATTGTTAGAGGTTTCGGTAAAGGCAGAAGAGCGTTCTTTGACGCCTTGAAAGGTAAAGAAGGTAACGGTATCCGTGAGTTCATCAAGAAGTTTTCCGACCTTACACCAATTGCGTACGGTGGTAACAGGGCTCCATCCAGAAGAAGAATCTAGTCTCTGCCAGCCTGTGTCCTGTATATAGCATTCATTTGTATCTAGATAGCGTATAAGCCAAGTTTAAAAAGTTGAAATTTCAGAGGGTTTGGCGCGGTCACGTGCACGCGCCGAGGGCTTTACTACACGCGCCCGTGTCGCAGCAAGCAGATGGCGAGAAAAAAAAAATGAAAAAAGCTCGCGCCTTTTTTTTTCCCAAGTTTTTCACAATTTGCCACATTGAACAAAACTTCTGCGGCAAACTGAAAAGTTGTGAAGCTGCTTTTTTTTTTTTTTTCAGTCTCTTTCGTTCAACATCTTTCTAATCAAACAACAATGGCTGCAACCAAAGCTCAATCCGCTAAAAAAGCTGTCTTAAAAGGTGCTAACGCTTCCAAAGCTGTCAAAGTCAGAACTTCCACTACTTTCAGATTACCAAAAACTCTTAAATTAGCAAGATCTCCAAAATACACTAAATCCGTTCCTCACTACAACAGATTAGACTCATACAAAGTTATCCAAACTCCAATCACCTCTGAAACCGCTACCAAGAAAGTTGAAGATGGTAACACTTTAGTTTTCCAAGTTGACTTAAAAGCTAACAAATACCAAATTAAACAAGCTGTTAAAGAATTATACGAAGTTGAAGTTGCTAAAGTTAACACTTTAATCAGACCAAATGGTACTAAAAAAGCTTATGTCAGATTAACTGCTGATTACGATGCTTTAGACATTGCTAACAAAATCGGTTACATCTAATGGTTGTGTTTATTTTATATACTTTATATTATATGCTTTATATACAAAAATAAATAGAAGAAACCCTTTTTAAAAAAAAAAAATTAGAAAAACTGTGCGTGAAAAGCGAAAAAAAATTTTCCGGTGTATAAAAGGCGGACACTTTCCCACTTTTTTTACTTTCCACTCTTTGCATTTCTTCTTTCTGTGTCGACGTACTTCATAGGATCATTTCTATAGGAATCGTCTCTTTTTGACTCTTCTCAAGAGCCACTATTTCCAACTTGGTTGATGAGTTAGATCCCCCATACCCTTTAAAGTGAGATTACAAAATTTTAAAATTCCTTTTTTTAATAAGCCTCTCTGGGGGCTTGTTTCAGAAGGAAAGTATTCCGTCATTACAGCTTTGATCTACGATTCTTAGTAATCTAGTCATCTGGACAGTCTACGAAACAAAACAAATCTTATTTTTTATTCCTTTTTTTGGCTGCAAAATAAAGGAGCGATGATCTTTATCTTCTGGCGTCTTTGATTCTTCGGAATTGTCACTAGAAGATGGGAATGGGTGGCTGTCTGACAAGTTTAATGAAAACTTGAACCATTGTTGTGTGTCGACCACAAACTGTAAAAACTCTGTAATCTTGTCTTGTCTTGTCTTCCTCTGTTGCTTCGATGTGCAACAAACTTCTTGATCGGGAAAATTGCCTATTCGGGCAATGTGGAATGATTTTCCCTGTCCCGTGACGTCTCCCCACAGAAATGTGTTTCACGTTTCGTATTTCATATTACACACTACACTTCTGTACAAACCACCCATACTTCCTTTGTACCCTTGCTACTGGCACTACCACTACCACGGTTGTACTGAGAGATGGCGTTTTTTGTTGACCAGCTATTGAAGATTGCGATAATTAAGGTCTTTGGCACATCCAAACCGATTAGACTGACAGCAGGGACCAGCAACGATGAAGTAATTGAAGATCCGTATTTTGAACCAGTTTATGTGAGCGGGTCCAAAGAAGACGTTAAACTTGAAAGAAGGAAACTATCAACTAAAATACCACTTGAGAAACGGGAGAAAATTGGTAAAATTGTTAAATTTTGTTATCTGATGGACGAGTCTTTGTTTGGGCTAACATTTTCGAAAATTTTCAGGAAAAGGAGACTAGGTGTAGGTATCCAGCCGATACTCAAAATTTTCCCAGTAATTGGCAATTACTTTGTGTTGATTATAAACTTGATTATTTTCTATAAGATGGTTGAAATTTCAAACGTGTTTAAAAAGTCTAAAAACAAAGGGGAGCGTGATAACTCCGATAATGGTAATATTTTAAGCTATTTTGATGTGACAAAAATGCTTGGTAATATTCTAATTGATTTCGGTATTGGATTCATACCATTTGTCGGGCTATTCATCGGCATAATTCAAAAATGCAACAGTCGGAACTTAATGATTTTGTTAAACAAGGTGGATGCCAGGTACCATGTTGAGAAAAAGGCAGTCCCTCTTTCCAGCGGTATGGTTGAATGAACGACAACAACAAGGACAGAGTATATTTATAATAAAGAATAGTATATAAATTTATAAGAACAATTTAATTAGTTTGGTATAAAGGAATAAATAGGTACAATAAGTATAGCAAAAGTAGTAACGTAGAGGAAAAGGATAGAAAAGGAAAGCAAAGACACCAATTTGAAAAGCCTAACCTTTTACGAAACTGGTTCCCTTTTCAATGTTTTGATTAATAAAATCTGCAGCAATCAAAAACATTTCAACCTCTTTCGGATTCATTTTGACAACCCATTCAGAGTCTACTTTCTCAACACCGTCATGGCCGTAAATCATTGGCAAAGCTAAATATTTTGGTAACTGAATATTTTTCGGTTCTAAAATTTTATTTAAATTTTCCTTTAACTGTTTCATACCATTGATTGAATCGTCTAAATAAATGTAACTTGATATAGTTTTAGTCGAAGAGTTTAGGTAACCGCTTAGTAAAATTTGGAAAAATTTATTTGCTGCGTATGCCATTGATAAAGTTGAAGACCCTGTACCTTGTTTTGCCTCAACAACTTCGTCACCACCGTATTGAACTCTATGGATCAATGCATCTAATATATTCAGATTATTTAAAATCGATACTTTTGCTCTACATTGGCTAAACAATGGTACAATTGAGTGACCCGAGTGACCTCCAACAACTGGTACGTCGTAATGGTTTGGTAGTGTACCTTCAATTAATTCGGATAAAAATGTATTAGATCTAACATGGTCTAAAGCAGTAACACCGAATAGTCTCCTTGCATCAAAAGTACCATTTTTAACAAAAATTTCTTTGAAAACTGGAACTGTTGAATTAACAGGATTTGAAATAACCAAAACGAAAGCTTTTGGACAACTAGTAGCAATTGCTTGTGCTAACTCGGAGCATATTTTAGCATTGATGTTGAAAAGGTCACCTCTAGTCATACCTGGTTTCCTTGGTATACCAGCTGGCACAATAACAAAATTAGAATTTGCTAATGCATCACCCAATGGTTTGTTATCAGGGTCATCGTTATCTTTTTGAAACGATTTGATTTTAACATCGGTGTCGATGTGGTGCAAGTCTGCTGCAACTCCGTTGACGTTGACAACATCGTAGAGGGCCAAGTCAGTTATGTGTGGATTAAGCTTCAGTAAAAGAGACAGAGGCTGGCCAATACCGCCTGCAGCTCCTAGAACAGTGACTTTGATATCTTGCATGGTGTGTGTGTGTGTGTGTGTGTGTATACTGATTTGAATACGGATTTGAATGTGTACTCTACAGTAAAGGATAACAGAAAGGGAGGAAGAAAAGGGGAAGAAGGGGGACGACACAAGCACGGGATGGGGAAGACGGCTTCTATTTGAATACCGGGCCCTCCTACAGGCCGTCAACTGGGTGCAACGGGATAAGCAGAGGCAGCCATCAACAAGCAGCATCCCGTCAAGCCTTATCAGTCACGGTGTCGGGCGACGGTCGTCGGTCGTTGGCAGCTGCGTGTGTCCATGACCGGGAAGATGACTGTGAAGATGACCATGGCTGTAGCTGTCTGTGATCACGACGACAGCTGTGTCTGTGTGGAAACAGACACTTGTGCAGACACTGGTGCAGACACAGCGGGCTGAAGTGTGTGTATGTAGGAACTCATCAAAAACTGTAGTGGCTGGAAAGAGCAGTGTTTAGCGGGACACCCTGGACGTCCTGTTTGAAAGGACGGCAGGGGCCCCTGCACGCTGCCAAAACAGTCTCTGTAGAGTTGCAAGTCGATATCAGAGGATTGTTTACCAGCAGCAGCCACGGGAAGTGGACAGCACCAGGGTGCCCTCCGTGCTGCTGTGGTGATAGTCCTCGTTGTCGAAACAAGAGGAAGAAAAGTGTTGAAGCTGAGTGGGAAACGGGTGGCAAACGCTGAGCTTTTATGTGTCGGCGCAGTGCTCAGCGGTGTTGCAGGGTTTCTTGTGCTTTTGCTTTTGCTTGTGCTTTTGCTTCTTCTTCCTCTTCTTCTGCTGTGGAACACAGGCTGCAATGTTCACAGGGATCGTAGAGACGGTAGGAGCTGTCGCAGCATACACAGAGTTCGATGCAACTGAAAGTGGCGGAAACGGGGTTTCCCTAACCGTTACCGACTGTGCAGAGATTCTGCACGATTGCCATCTGGGTGACTCAATTGCGGTGAATGGTACTTGTTTGACGGTCACAGAATTCACTGCAACTGCTTTCAAAGTAGGAATCTCTCAAGAAACTCTCAAAAAAACCAACCTAGGCAGTTTATCCAATGGTGACAAAGTCAACCTCGAAAGAGCTATCTCTGGTAATACAAGATTCGGTGGTCACGTAGTCCAAGGCCATGTTGACACCGTTGCCAAAATAATTTCTAAAACTGATGAATCCAATTCTATAATATTCACTTTCCAATTAAGGGATAAAGAATTCATCCAATTCATTGTTAACAAAGGTTTTATTTGCATAGACGGTACAAGTTTAACAGTTATTGACGTAGATTATGATAATGCAATGTTTAAAATTATGATGGTCGCATACACTCAATCAAAAGTTATAATGCCTTTGAAAAAAATCGGTGATTACGTTAATATCGAAGTGGACTTGACTGGTAAATTGATTGCGAAACAGGTGGACTTGATTCTATCGAATCAATTAAATCCAAACTTCAACTCTAGTTTGAAAACCTATATAGACAATTTAATTGACCAGAAGCTAAAAAATTTGTAATGAGCCAAAAGGAAACAAACAAACAAAAAAAAAAATATGATAAAAAAGGCCGAAAAACAATACAGATTAAATTTATACTTTGTAAATTAATGAAACTCCATCATCGCCGGCTGTAATCAACCTTTCACCAGAACAATCGATACTAAAATCCAAAACTCCCATATGATGTCCAACACATTCATGTAATAATTCACCTGTTCTAACATCGTATTTATAAACTTTACCATCCATTGATGATACATAAAAAATTGGACTTTTCTTAACAAATTCAATTTTAGTAACTGCATCACCACATTTTAAATTTTTACGAATTTTCCATGTATTTGAATCGAAAACTATAACATCACCTGAAACAAATCCTATAACAACTAAATTTAATATATCACAAAAACTTATTGCTTCAATTGATGAATCATATATATCACCATCTTCTTTAATTTCTAATGCAGTAAATGTATTTAATAATGATCCAGTTTCACAATTTATAATTGCAATTTGTGAATCTCTTGATCCGACTGCAATTATTTTATTATTTAAACTACCTGCAATTGAAACCCATGGTGGTGTTAAATTTTTTAAATTATTATTATCAATTTTAAAATCTTGTTGACCTGTATAACAATTCCATCCAATAATTGATCCATCTTCACTAATTGAAACTAATTTTAATTCATCTAAATTATCAATTTGTGTAAAAATTCCATTTGTACATTCAGTTGAATGTGAATAACCTGAAAAAATTAATTCGATTGTTGGTTCAATTGAATAACACCAAACTGATCCATCAATACCTCCAAATGCAAATACATTTTGTTTAGGATGTGATTTAATCCAAATAATTTCTTCAACATCTTCTAAAATTCTATCAAATTTTTCCCATAATTGTCCCTTTTTCATTGATTTAAAAATTATAATTTTACCACTCATATCTCCTGTAATTAAATATGATCCATCAAATGTAAATGTTGTTGCAATAACTGATTCTCCATATCCAACTAATTTACTTATAGTTTTAGTAGGATTTGAATGTGTTGTCCAAATATATCCAACATTATCTCCTCCACCTGTAACTGCAATTGGTAATGTAGGATGTGTACAAACTGTAAAAATCGAATCTGTATGATCTTCAAAATATCCTTGTGAATTATTTGCTAAATCAATTTCAATATTACCTTCTTCATTTAATTTAACTCCTGTACCTTCAAAATCTTCAGGTCTTAATTCATAATCTTCATCCATTGGTTCATCTTGATCTAATATTTCTTCATCGATAACTTCTTCAACTTCTTGTGCATCAATAATAACATCTTTCTCCGAATTCTCACTCGTTTCTTTCAAATCTTGTTCAATTCTTTTATCTTCTTCACTCATGTCCTGGTTCTGTTTCAGATATCGTAAACTTGTGTAAATAAGAAAACAGGTTCAAACTTTATCAAAAAGAGAAAAGTGAAAAAAAGTGAAAATTTTTTTTTTTCTTTCTTTTAATCCTCAGAAAAATAAAAGACACCAGAAAATAAAATTTCAAAATTCTAATCTTATTGATAAACTTGATACAATACTGTAAAAGCTACAGCAATACATCTAGCTACATACCTATACATATATCTGAATGACACGCTAGACAATGAAAAATACACATAGAGAGCTTGTGAATCAAACGTCGAAATATTTCCCAGACTTTTTGGATGATGAATCAATTAATAACGATCTATACGAGACATCAATCAAATTATCACAGTTACCTCCATATCTAAACAACCTGCCCAAGAATTTATTATCGAATCATTTAGCGTATGGACAGAATAAGAACAAATTATCTATATTGGATAATTTAAGATCACAGTATGATTCTCAAAATTTAGGGCTACCTGAGATCTCAACTGATTCATCTCAGTTAACATTATATGATAATAACAACAGTAAATACAATGAATTAATTGAAGTTAATGAAAACGCTTTTGCTAATCCTAATATAGTACCAGAAAATAGTAACGACATAAATGAAGATAATTTAATTGACTATAATTGGAAATTGGATAAAGTTGTTTTAGGACATACAGGGCAAGTATGTAGTGTTACGATGGATCCGTTTAATTCATTTTATGTAACAGGATCTAGTGATAAAACTATTAAATTTTGGGATTTATCAAATAATAAACTTCAATTAACTTTATCAGGCCATATAATGAGTATAACAGACTTGAAAATATCCGATAGACACCCGTATTTATTCTCATGTTCTGAGGATAAAACTATCAAATGTTGGGATTTAGAGAAGAATCAAATAATTAGAAATTTTCATGGTCATTTAAGTTCTATATACAGTATTGATTTACATCCTGAATTAAACCTATTGTTTAGTGGAGGTAGAGACTCTTCGATCAGAGTATGGGATATTAGAACTAGATATCCAATTCATATATTAAATGGCCACAAAAATAGTATAAATAAAATTATTGTACAAAACAAGGAACCTCAAATAATGAGTTGTTCAATGGATTCAACTGTTAAAAGTTGGGATTTGGTTTCTGGTAAATGTAATAATACTTTAACATTTCATTCTAAATCGATTAGAGCTTTTATACTAAATGATGAAACTGAGGAAATAGTAACATCATCAAGTGATGGAATTAAAAAATTCAAATTACCAAATTTTAAATATTTAAAAGACTATCAGTTTTGGAATGAAGATCAACATAATGTTGTTAATGAAGGTAACTTAATAATTAATACAATGTCAATACATAAAGAATCAGACTTAATTTTCTCAGGTTGTGAAGATGGTAAATTTGGTTTCTGGAATTTTAAATCAGGTAAAATGTTTCAAAATGATATACAGATACCTATACCTGGATCTTTAGATAGTGAAAATGGTATATTGTGTTCTACATTTGATCAAAGCGGTGAAAGACTGGTTACAGGAAATGTTGATAAAAGTATCCGTGTATGGAAGAAAACTGACGATGTTGCATAAGCTGTTAATATTATATATATGCATGTGTATATATAGGTAGAGGGAAACAAAGAAAAAAAAAACAGAAACTGAAAGAAACAAAGATATAAAATGTGTAGATATATAAGAAAAGCTTGTGTATGAGTAAATACCCCCGAGTAGTTGAATATGTTTATATATTAATAATAAATTTCCCTGTCTGGTTTGTATCCCATTCTTCCCTTGGGCCAAATCGGGGCAGTTTATTTTACTTTACTATTTGCATATTTTTTTTTACAATGCTTCCATGGTATAGTCGTGTTCGATACCTGGTGTAACACTTGAAATAAATTTCAAGAAAACAATTAAATATTGATCGACCCTAATACCAAAATTATGTTGGTCGGAATTATCGATATTTTCCCAATCGTCATCATCATTTTCATCATGTTGGTTCTTACCAGTTTTCAAATGATTTGACAATTTCTCAGACTCTTGATTCTTATGTTTTTCAATTGCAGCATCTGATGCTCTTTTCATAAGAATTTTCATAACATTTGCATGTTTACATGGATGAATTGAAACCGATGTAGTATTTGATAAAAATGGTAATTTTTCAATAGTTACAGTCTTATTCCTGTAATCACTTGCAATATCTTCAAACATTTGCTTTGGTGTTAAAGGCACAGAATTTGAATCAAAACCTACTAGATACATTTTTGGTACCCTGTAAGAAGTTGAATAAGTTATATATAAATCATAATTTCTTTTCATTGATTTATCTGAGAATTTATTAATAGTTGAATTGCCACTAATGACTGAGAATTTGTTGTTATTGTTATTATTATTATTATTACCAGCTTGTTCTAAATTATCATCGAATTCCACATCTTCTGCAGTTTCATCTATCAGTTCGTCTATATCATTTATGTCATCTTCTTCTTCATCGGAGATTTCTTTAATTGAACTTTCGTCAGCTTCTAGTTTTGGACTTACAGGTCTAGAATCTGTTGAAGTCCAAGTTTCTTCATCATCGATATCGTCTGAATCGATCTTAATTTTAATATCTTTTAAATCGTTATCAGTCAATTCATAATCTGATGCACGTACATATGAAGGCACATGTCTTGTAACTAAAAACTGTTTATCGTGGGGTAAGTAATCTTTGGTTTTTGAAGGGTCTGCAGGGGACCATTGCCAAGTTGGAAACCTATAAACTAGGTAGTCACCAGCCTTAACAAACTCTTCAGGTGTAATTTCACCAGTTTTCTGAAACGTCGAATTGTGATTGATTGGTGTGAGATAGTCCCTCAACGAGGAAAGTCTTGAACGGAAATATTGTGTAGTCATTATTCAAACAAAGTAACGGATATGTGCAGTTTAGTAGCAGCCAATAAAGAAGGGGAATGGAAAGGGAAGAGTAGAAAGCACCAGATGAACAGGTAAATTATGCCAAAGCTCTTATCCGAATGATTAGCATACGGAGCGAAACGGCGAACCGATTGAGCCAATTTTACTTGAATGAATGTGGTGGTTTTTTTCTTTTTTTCCCATCCACTGCTTTCAATCTCTTTATTGTTAATTGTTGGTTCTGTTTCTGCTGCTTGCCATTGGACGTTGAATTGTATCCAGTTGACAACAATTGCAGACGACAATGGGTGCCGGCGGTGCTAGGAAAAGAAAAAACAAGAGCGTTGGTAATGCTAAAAACAGAGACAATGGTAAAAACAAAGGGCTTGTTGAAATTGAAGAGGAGAATAAGAAAGGGTCCGATGAGAATAAGTATGATAATGAAATTGATGATATGATTAAGGAGAAAGAGAATACAATTGACAAGATTTATGAGTTAGAGAAGGAAGTTGGTCAATTAGATAGTAAGATTGAGACAGCTTTAAAGCAAACCAATAAATATTGGAAAGACCAGGCCAAATATGGTAAGAAAAGCGTTGGAGAGCATTTTTGGGAGAAGAGAAGATTTGTGTTATTATTTGGTATAATTTTAGGATTTTTCGTTACAGGATATTTTCATCGTGATAAGTTACCATCAAGTTCATTTGAGGAGATATTAAATTTAGATAGTTTATCATTAGATAAATTATCATTTGATTCATTAGATTGGAAAGGTTATATACCAGAAGGATTACAGAAAACTTTACAAACTATAACAGATGAAGATAAAGATGAAACAGGAGCTTTTGCGATTGGTAAAATAATGAAAAAGGAAGGTCATAAATCTAAATTTAATGTTATAATGGTTCCAGGAGTTGTTAGTACAGGTATTGAAAGTTGGGGATTAGATAATATTGAAGGATGTCCAAATGAGAAATATTTTCGTAAAAGGTTATGGGGATCATTTTTTATGTTAAAAACCATGATAATGGATAAAGTTTGTTGGCTTAAACATATAATGTTAGATCCTGAAACTGGATTAGATCCACCAGGAATTAAACTGAGGGCAGCTCAAGGATTTGAAGCAGCTGATTTTTTTGTTACAGGGTATTGGATTTGGAATAAAGTTTTAGAAAATTTAGCAGTTATAGGATATGGACCTGATAATATGTATAGTGCAGCATATGATTGGAGGTTAAGTTATTTAGATTTAGAAAGGAGGGATGGATATTTTAGTAAATTAAAGGAAACAATTGAATTAAATAATAAATTAAATAATGAGAAAACTGTTTTAATTGGACATTCAATGGGATCACAAATAATATTTTATTTTCTTAAATGGGTTGAAGCAGAAGGGGAACATTTTGGTAATGGAGGTAAATCATGGGTTAATAATAATATTGAAGCATATGTTGATATATCAGGATCTATTTTAGGTACACCTAAAGCTACAACTGCATTATTATCAGGAGAGATGAAAGATACAGTTCAATTAAATTCATTAGCAGTTTATGGATTAGAGAAATTTTTTTCAAGAAGGGAAAGGTCAGATATGTTAAAAAGTTTTGGAGGTATTGCAAGTATGTTACCAAAAGGTGGATCATTAATTTGGGGGGATATGAATTCTGCACCAGATGATTGTTTAAGTTTAAATAAAACAGATTGTTTTAATGAAACAAATAATGATTCATTAGGTAATTTTATTAGATTTAAAGAAGAAATTGGAGAATTTTCTAAAAAAAATTTAACAATTGAAGATAGTATAGAATTTTTATTAAATAATTCACCAAAATGGTTTAAAGATAGAACATTAGAGCATTATTCATATGGATATTCGAAAAATTTAAAAGAATTAAAAAATAATGAGAAATTATTTAATAAATGGTCAAATCCTTTAGAAGTATTATTACCTAATGCACCTGATATGAAAATTTATTGTTTTTATGGAGTTGGTAATCCAACTGAGAGAGCTTATTATTATAGAGAAGAGAAAGATAAAAATATAAGTAGATTAAATGTTAGTATTGATACAAATGAAGGTACATCAGTTTTAATGAGTGATGGTGATGGTACTGTATCATTATTAACTCATTATATGTGTCATAAATGGAAAGAAGAAGGTAGTGTTTATAATCCTGGTAAATCTAAAGTTACAATTGTTGAAATCAAGCATGAGCCAGATAATTTTGATATTCGAGGTGGATCTAAAACTGCTGAACATGTTGATATATTAGGATCTTCATTCCTCAATGAACTGTTGTTGAAGGTTGCCAGTGGTCATGGTGATGAGATTGACGATGTTTACGTAACACGACTAAACGAGATAGCACGTGACCTGCGTGCATTTTAGCGAGCTGAGCCGAGCCGAGCCGAGTCGGGAGTTGGCTGTGTGGTTTGCGGAAAAAAAGAGAAAAAAAAGGGCGTTTTTTCACAGTTGAGCGCGCGTGGGTGGCAAAGAAAAGTTTTTCGTTGTTTCTGTTGTTGTTTACGTTTACGTTTACGTTTTAGTGCGAAAAACGGTTGAGCGCGTTTCTTAAACGACCCGAAGGCGCAAAAAGGGCAAAAAGGGCGAAAAGGGCAAAAAAAGAATTTTTTTTTCTGGTTTCTGGTTTTAGCCGTTTGTTGTTGTTTTCGTAAGGGACCGGTGCTGACCACATGAGCTCGTTGTTGTTGTTGTTGTGTATATCTGTTTTGTAACCACTGCTGCTGTAGACACCAAGACACACACCAAGACACTCAAAGATACACACGTTTGCACAGCTGCTTTCTCACTGACAGTATCTGGGAGCACGTATCGACAACCACTACCACACTACGACACACACTACGACACCTCCATGATCTCAAACACGCTTCCTGAATCTATGCTGATGTCAACGCCATCCAACTCTGCCTCCAGCTCTGCCTCTGTTCCAAACACCAACCTGCAGCTTCACAGATCAACCACCAACGCCTCAGTGTTGACGCCAAAATCAGAAAACTCTCTTAACATTATCAACAACAACACCAACAGGTGTTTCAAAAATACAAATATTGCCACCGCCACCGCCACCGCCATTGAAAATGAAAATGGAATTGGAAACACTGTTAATATAAAGAAAAGAATACACAATAACGAAGACTCGGAATCATCTCCTAAATTGAAACGGGCAAGAATGCTTAAAATGAAACTAAAACTAGCATATTTCAAAGTCAAAACAAATCAAACTGATATATCTTTAAATAATCTTAAATTCCCTAACAACGGTATTGTTAATGTTAATAGTGGTAATAACGGCAACGGTAACAGCTACGGTAATGGCAGCGGTAATGGCAGCGGTAATGGCAGCGGTAATGGTAATGGTAATGGCAATAAAACTCCGCCAATGATTACCCACATGAATAACAACTCACCATTCAATTCACCTTCGTTATTAGATAAAACCGTCTCTTCTAAAAACTCTTCCAAAAATAACAGTGGTAAACTAAACAGGAAACTAAATAAATTTTCAATGGATGATATAATTTCTAAAAAATCACCAAAATTGAAAAATTTTAACTCACACTCGTTAAAAATTAATACAGGCATAATCAAAAACTCTAATAATAATTTAGCAATCTCAACAACTTCTGCACCTCCAACTTGTTTAAATTTCCCAGTAACAGTTAATAACAACTACAATTCTCTATCAACGTTAAATTTACTTTCAAAATCTTCAAATTTAAATTTAAATTTAAGTTTAACTTCACCTTCAAAATTTATATCAAATAAGAATATTGTTAATAATGTAGCATTTAATAAATCTTTAAATAAACCTAATTCAAATCAATTCAAATTACCTCCACTTTCAAAACTTTTCGAATCAACTAACTTACCATCATTTAATAACCATTCAATAAATAAATCTTTAATTGATAATGATTTAACAATTGAAGAGAAAGATGATTCTCATTTTTTGAATAATGAATCAACAAGTACTCCAATTATCAGAAGGCATAGTATAGGTAATACATCAATTAATGATCCTGAAATGACTATATTACAAACTTCTAACAATTCAATTATGTTAATGCAAACTCCTGTACGGAATCACAACAGTGCTTCGACTACTAATAGTAATAATACTAACAATCAACAGTTAAGTATTAATATATCGAGTAGTAAAATTTTGAAAAGGTCGAAATCTGAAAACGATGAAACAACCCAGATAACGTATAATTCTCCAACAAAAGTATTATCAACGCCTTTATCAATGGGTGCCGCAAAATGTTTATTACAACTGGCACATAGGTAAAACGAAGGTTCAATGAAAAAAAAAATAGGGGAAGGGAGTGAGTATAATGAAGGGCAACAACATATTAGCATTTGCATTAAAAACAAAGCATTAACAACACACAATTAAGAAACAATTCATGCATACGTCTTTCATTATTAAACTATATGTGATATTATTGTCATTTTTCTTTTCTCTTTTTCTTTTCTCTTTCTAAATATAATATTATAGAACTTATAACTACATATATATATAGTATATATATTTTTAAAAACTATTGCTTTTTAACTTTCTGTTTATTGTTAAATATTTTAACAAAACTTTCTAATCCTACGCCAAAGAACACCAACAACAATCCTAGCCATTGAAACATATTTAAAACGTGACCGAAAAGTAAAACACTTATTATCATACTTAACATTTTACGTGTAACTGTAACTGTAACTAGTACAACTGAATTAAATTCTTGCAATGTTATAAATATGAATATTTGTCCTAATGAACCACACAGACAGAATTTAAACAAATCCATTAAAATCTTATTATTATCGTTTGATTTAACAAATTGTGAAAACTCAGAAATTTCATTACTGAAAAGTAAAGTGTAAACCAATAGATTAATAAATGTGAAAAAATTTAAAAATGTCATTAAATGTGCACTTTTTAGTAAATTATTTGATTTTTTAAACAATATATCTTGAGCTGAGTTCATGAATCCGTCCAAGAACAACGATGCGATTAATAACGACAATCCGAAAAATAAATTACTGTTTGGATTATTCGAATTATTTTTTGATGATGAACTGCTTGAAATTGTAAAAACTGAAACTCCAATTGTAATCAACAGTGCAATCAAATATTTAATTTTGGAGTAAATTGTACCAAAACAGACAAAATGCACGAGCATTACAGGTATTAGTTTGCAACTTTTGGCTAATAAATATAACAAATAATCGACATAGTTTAGTGACATGTAACTCAAAGGTGAAGAGATTGATTGTGATATTGAAATTAAATATAGTAAATAAATACTATTCTTAGGGAGTTTTGGGAAAAATCTGATTGTTGCATCATTCCTCGTTTCAATAAACAAGTAGATGGATCCAATTATGACTGAGAATAGTGACTGGACTAAGTTTATAACTAGCGGCGAGTTAAAATATACGGGATTGTTTAAATCTTTTGATAGTGAATAATCCGATGAGGTTAGTTTCTCTTGGAGATAAGACCATGAGAGGAATGAGATGTATATTGCAGAAACGCAAGTTATCAGCAGTACCGGTTTCTTCATGATTCAAGCACCCGCAGCTGGTAGTCAAGTGATGGATGGTGGAAAAGCAGGGGAAACAAGCAGGGAAATCAACATTGTTGAAATTTTTCAGTTTGCAAAATCCCCGTTTCTGGTAATTGAAGCGATTGACAAGTTTTTTTTTCTTTTTCTTTTTCTTTCTTTACTACACTACACGATACTATTCTGCACTTTCCCGTTTTTTAGGTGCCAGCAACGTATTACCCGGGGTTTTAGGCGACAGATGGTGTTCCCTATATTGGTGGGGATTGGAGTGACAGTGGCAGCACTTACTTTAAAAGCTACGATTGAAACAGTTGCAAGATGCAAGAAATTGACACCGTACGACATTGCGAAATTTAACTGTATCGAGATACCGAAAGAGGGGAATGGTAAGAT
Organism: Pichia cabralensis; assembly: GCA_030569495.1. Classification (NCBI taxonomy): domain Eukaryota; kingdom Fungi; phylum Ascomycota; class Pichiomycetes; order Pichiales; family Pichiaceae; genus Pichia; species Pichia cabralensis. The sequence goes on along the minus strand of JAJMLC010000007.1, from coordinate 18,689 downwards.
TTGGCCAAAAGATAATATCTACTGGAGGAGATTTAATGAACTAGACAACGAAATGGAGATTGGAGGGTTTTCGGAACGAATGAATAGGTTTGAGGCAATGCGGATATTGGGGATAAGCAGTTTAAGTGAGTTAAAGAAGGATGAAATTCGTAAAAGACATAGGAAAATGATGATGCAAAACCATCCTGACAAAGGTGGCAGCAAATTTTTGGCGATTAAGATAAACATGGCAAAGGAAGTTTTAGAAAGGGAGTTTCCTTGAAGATTGTATATACAACAAGACATGTATAGGAACACGTTTATATAAAGATTATATAGAGAATAATAAATTAAGGTAATGGAACAAGAAAAATGAAAAAAATAGTAATGATAGTTGATATTAGCGGTTTTTATTAAGTAGTAAAGAGCAGAGAGATTTCTGGAAATCCAGAGGCAGAGTAACAGAGCTGATAAGCTCTTGCAAGGCTTTGGCGTCGGTTGGGTTGGATTCGTAATGGATCAAAATTGTGTTCAAGGATCTGACATTGTCGTCGTTTGACATAATTTTATACATGTGTGAAACTATATCGGAGTCAGGGTTGTTATTTTTCAGTATCCTGTTGAGTTTCTGCTGCACTTCGTCTTTGGCTGATTGTGGGAGCGGAGGCAGTTTGAAAGATGCTGTAGAAGTCGATCTCGAAGGTATCCGAGGCGAAGGACTTGGAGCTGCCGGTGCATCGCTTTGGTCTATATGAGACACGTATCTTCTTTGTTTCCTTGATTTCCTTGAATCCAGAGAGGAGAGAGAGGTTGATGACGGGTTTTGGGGCAAGACCGGGCAGTCGTTCCATCCTTCGATGTTGGAGCTGGCAAACTGGTATGACATGGTGTCTGTGGGCCAAGGGGTTGTGTCCAAAAGGAGGGAAAAGGTGAAGAAAAAAGGGAAAGAAGGGTTTCTGGAAAGTGTTGATTGCAGTGTTTGCAGCTGTCAATGTGTTTTGCGTTGGCCGAAACGTGGCGAGAAACTCCGTGCGGGAGAGGAAAAGGTGTTTTGGGGGGGCGCGGGAAACTGCTGTTTGGCGGGGGGGAAGAAACGAGGCCGCTGCTGCTCTGGGGGGAAAAAAGCAGTTCTTCGGGGGGAAAAGATTCAGCGCTGCGGTGCTCGCGGGGGGAAGAAAAAAAAGACGAAAAAGACGAAAAAGAGGAAAAAATTTGTGGAAAACAGCTAAAGGCAACAACAGGAAGAAGAGGAAGACAAGTAAGACAAAGAAGACAAGAGAGCCATGTCTATTGTCACGTCAGCAGCCGGTGGAGCCACTTCCCAGAACGATGTCAGTGTCAGCAACAACCTCTCATTGATTGCGTCACACTCACACATTACAGGGCTAGGATTAGATGAACATTTACAGCCAAAGGAAATATCACAAGGTATGGTTGGTCAAATTGAAGCACGTAAAGCATTAGGTATTATTTTAAAAATGATTGAAGAAGGGCAAATAGCTGGTAGAGCCATTTTAATTGCAGGGCCTCCATCAACTGGTAAGACAGCATTAGCAATGGGATTATCACAAAATTTAGGTAATAATATACCATTTACTGCAATTACAGGTAGTGAAATATTTAGTAAAGAAATTAGTAAAACTGAGAATTTAATTCAAAGTTTCCGTAAAAGTATTGGTATTAGAATTAAAGAAGAGACTGAAGTTATTGAAGGAGAAGTTGTTGAAATTCAAATTGATAGATCATTAACTGGAGGTCATAAACAAGGTAAAATTACAATTAGAACAACTGATATGGAAACAATTTATGAATTAGGTAATAAAATGATTGATGAATTGTCAAAAGAAAAGATTATTGCAGGAGATGTTATTTCAATTGATAAATCTAATGGAAAAATTACTAAATTAGGTAGATCTTATACAAGGGCAAGAGATTATGATGCAATGGGATCAGATATTAAATTTGTTTCATGTCCTGAAGGTGAATTACAAACACGTAAAGAAGTTTTACATACAGTTTCATTACATGAAATTGATGTAATTAATTCAAGGCAACAAGGATTTTTAGCATTATTTAGTGGTGATACAGGTGAAATTAGGAGTGAAGTTAGAGATCAAATTAATTTAAAAATTGGTGAATGGAAGGAAGAAGGTAAAGCAGAGATAATACCAGGAGTTTTATTTATTGATGAATGTCATATGTTAGATATTGAATGTTTTTCATTTATTAATAGATTATTAGAAGATGAATTTTCACCAATTGTTATAATGGCAACAAATAGAGGTATTTCTAAAACTAGAGGTACAGATTATAAATCACCACATGGATTACCAATTGATTTATTAGATAGAACAATTATAATTAAAACCAATTCATATAATGAAGAAGAAATTGAGAAAATTTTAGAAATTAGATGTTTAGAAGAGGAAGCAGAAATTAGTAAAGATGCAATTAAATTATTAACAAAGATTGGATTAGAGACATCATTAAGATATTCAAGTAATTTAATTTCAGTTTCTTATTTAATTAGTAAAAAAAGAAGGAGTGAAATTATTGAAATTGAAGATATTAAGAAATCTTATTTATTATTTTTAGATTCTAATAGAAGTGTTAATTATTTAAAGGAGAATGAATCTAATTATATTGATGACAATGGAGATGTTGATTTAAGTAATAATAATTTTGCAGGAGGAGAAAAAATGGAAGTTGATGTATAGTTAGTATATATACAATGTATAATTTAACCATAGTAAGTAGAGAGAGAGAGAGAGAGAGAGAGAGAGAAGAGAAAAAGAGAAAGGTTTGTTCGCCCAATTGTGATATTACAAGTTGTATTATATATATATATATCTACTATATATATCTAGTATATGAGTGAAAGTTAAGAACTTCCTTTTGTATTTAAAATTAAACCTATAATCATACCGTATAAGCCTAAAACTTCAGCGAAAATTAATATAAGGACGATACCAACGAAAAGCTTTGGTTGATGCATAAATTGTCTAACACCTTCATCACCTACTATACCAATTGAATAACCACTTGCTAAACAAGCTAAACCTACTGATAAACCACAACTTAAATGCATAAATCCATTAAATAATGTATAATCACCTGTTGGTGCCAATCCACCAGCAATTAAAACTGCAACAACCAATCCGTAAACTGATAAAATACCAGACATAACAACGGGTATAAGTGAACGCATTATAAGTTCAGGTTTAAAAGTACCTATACCTGCAATACCTATACCTGATTTTGCTGTACCAATTGCTGCACCGAGACATGAAAAAATCATTGCAAATGCACATCCTGCAAATCCAAAGAATGGAGCAAAAGCTGGTGCATATTCAGATGCTACTACTACCGTCATTGTAGTGAAAAAAAAAAGTGTTTGATGTGTTGAATCTCTGTGCCGGGTTCACGTTCAGCTTCAAATTCAGGTGCAGGTGCAGGTGCTGGCGCTGGTGCAGGTTCAGATTGTGATAAAGCAGCCAGTTTGCACAACTGTAAAGGAAAAAGACGTGAAATGCGAGAAAAGAGGGAAACGGTCGATAGTCGGCGCGTCTATCGGCGCGGCGGCGACGCGTCGCTTATTTTTTTACTTTTTACCTTTTCTGCTTTGCTGTTGTGTTTTCTGCAGCCGGGAGAGAGGCCGAGAGGCAGAGAAGACGATAAGAAGAGCTGGGAAGAGCTTTGAAGAGCTTTAGAGAGCAAGCGGTGTGCAACGATGGAGAGACCAGGCGATCAGAGCAAAGTGCATGTGTCTGCAGGGCAGCTGGATGCGATTGAGGCGTCGTTGGCTGGACACCTGGACAAGATATGTCGGCACGGGTTTGCCAGTGTCACTGCAAGCGATTACACGGAGCAGCAGCAGCGGGAGCTGCACGAGATACAGGACGAGTTCCTTGCGGGCCTGATGGAGCAGCTCGCCAGCACTGTAGTGGTAGACGACAGCTGCAACGAGTACAGAGACGGTGACAGGGGCAGTGGTAACAGCACACACACAGACAAGACGGAGCCATACGACTTTGCACTCAACGACAAGCTCAGAGACAGCTACACGCAGTTTGAGCAGCTCGTGGCGCAGGCGGCTGCGCTGCGGCGCCGTGTGCCAGCGCAGTGTCTGCGGGAGACGCACACGCTGTTGCGGGCGACTTCCCAGCAGCTGCGGGCCGAACTCGACGAGCGTGTGCGCGCCACTGCTGCCCTGCTGCTGCTGCTTGGTGAGTCCGCCCCAGAGTCGGCCCAGGATTCCGCCAATGCTCCCAGCTTGTCCCCGCAGACGGTGCTGGCGGCCCGCGAGGAAACCAGAGACGCGGCCGACCAGCTCGATCAGCTCGCAGCGGTGGCCCGTTTCTGAAAAGAACCCTGGCCGGAAGAAGAAGACGACGACGAGGTAGACGACGAGGAATAAGAACAGCACTAGACACAACAGGCACACACACATGAACCCTATTGTGAAGCAGTACTCGGACCTCGTCGGCAAGTCACTCCCTAAACCACCGTACCCGGTCATTTCAACCGGCGTGTGTGGGTTCATGGTTTTGACATGGCTGGCAACTTTTTTTAACAACAACATTATAAACAACTGGTCCTTCTCACCAAACTGCTTGCTAAACAACTTCGAAACTTACAGGTTCAATACTTTCCCACTAGTCCATTTGAATTTTCTACATCTTTTCTTTAACTTAATTACATTGTACTATCCACTATCAGAATTTGAGAAATCTCACGGTTCTCTACACACTGCAATCATATTAAACACTTTAGGTGCTGTAACTGCAATCGCTTACACGATTACTTCGTACATATTAGTTTACCTAAACTTATCAGATGAAAATATTTTAAATATATCAATTCTTGGCTCTTCAGGCTGGGTATTCACATTTCTAACAGTTCACTGTTGTTACAGATCAATAAACCAATCGCTAATTTTAATTAATCATTTTAATATTAACATTCCAACACTTTATCTACCATTAATTTATTTATTAATATCATCGATACTAATTCCAAATTCTTCCTTTATTGGCCATTTGATAAGTATCGTTTTAGGTGTTTTGATTTTTAAAAAAGTAGTATCCTTAATTACAATACCTCCATTTAATATACTAGATAAAATAGATAATTTAAAAATATTTAAAAACGCAATTGAAATAATCTTCCCTTCGGAAATATTTGTTTGGACAAGTGAGTCAAGTGTTAAGTCAAGCAGATACTCAAACAGTAATTTTGTTACTTCCGAACTACCGTTACACCATCAGCAAATCGACCAACAAATCCCAACTCCTTCTTTTGAAGGCACCGGCGATAAACTAGGTTCAAATTTATAATCTCTATAGGCCTTATATATATATAAGAATTAAATAACTAAGTAATTCTTGACAGTGTGTTTCCGCATATCATTTATCTGCTGTAAAGCAATTCCCTTAGACAGGCTATATAAATATATATATATATATATATATATATATAAAATCCCAAACAAAAGATACAAGGACTCATATCCGAGAAACAAAAATCATCATGTACATTTATATTTACACTACACGCTATACACTACTAACGTTTTAAGATTTTAGTAAATTCTTCAATATCGATTTGACCGTCAGAATCTGTATCAGCTGCAGCTAGCATTTGCTGTGCTTCTTCGTCAGTTAATTTTTCACCAATTGTTGTTAAAACTCTCATTAACTCAGTTTGAGAAATTTTACCATCACCGTCAGAATCGAAAACTTTAAAAGCTTCAAAAATTTCTGCTTCAATATCAGTTTCCTTAATCTGTCTAGCCATCATTGTTAAAAATTCAGAAAACTCAATTAACGAATTACCATTAGAATCAATTTCGTTAATTAAATCTGTTAACTCCTGCTGTGTAGGATTTTGTCCTAACGCTCTCATAACTGTACCTAGTTCGCTTGGTGAGATCTTACCGTCTCCATTTTTATCAAAAATCGCAAACGCTTCTTTGAATTCAGCAATTTGTTCAGGTGTTAATTTATCAGACTGTAGTAGTATTAATAGTAATGGCAAAAATAAGTATGCGGAACGACGAAACGCATTCGCAAAAATTCAGCAAACGGGAGGAAGGGGGGGAAATGCCAGTTTCCTTGTTAGTATCTGTCTAAATTCAATTCGTCAGCCTGTCTGTCCAGCAGTACATACCATCTTGCACACGGTGGGGGAATGGGTGGTCCAGGAAGACGTACACCTGCGGTGCTGGTGCTGATGTTGTCCTTCGCCAGTGCACAAGAAGAACCTTTGCCACCCGCACAACGCGCGCAGCGCAGCGCAGTTTTTCCGTGTGTGCAGGGGTTATATATAGCAACTGCAGAGACAGAGAGGCAGAGAGGGAGACGGAGATGGAGTCGGAGAGGGAGATGGAGATGGAGATGGAGGCCTGTCTGCTGCTGGCTGCTTGAGAGACAGAGGCAGAGACTGGCAGCGGAGCCTGCGTGTGCCTGTGTGCACACAGCGGTTCACTTCAACTTCAATTTCAATTTCAACTTCAGCTTCAGTTGAGGCTGCAGAAGCGACGATCGACCGCATCATGTTTTTTATTTTTTTCACTTTTTCAGTTTATGATTATTATATAGTTTATAGGAAACACAAAGTACAGAGAGTCGAAACAGAGAGACAGAACAAAAAGTGGGGCCAGACGGAAACACAAGAGAGAGAGAGAGAGAGAGAGAAAGAGGTAAAAAAAAGGGGGCTAGGAGAAAACTGTAGTGAAACTAGTCACTGGTTTCAGCCTGAACACATTGTACATGCTTCAGGATTGTCAATTGCACAAGCAATTACTTTTGAATTGAAAATATCAACTTCACTGCTGTCTTCTTTATCTTCTTTGATTATTTCAATAGTTTCCTTTGTTTCAGTAATTACAATTTTTTCAACTACTTCCTCATTTTTAATTTCCGTTTCCGCTTCTTCACCTTCTTCTTCAATTTTTGGTATAACTGGTACTTCATCATTTAACTGTAATTCTTTAAATTTATTATATAATAAATTTGATTTATTTGGAATTACAATTTCAACATCTTCAACTTTACTTAAATTTCTTGGAATATATTTTTTAACATTTAATTTATGTAACATTGCTTCAACTGATCCTGCATTTAATGCAGAATTTGAATCAACTGTAAATTGAATTGCAGCTGCAGCTGCTTGTGTTCTTAAATAATACATACCAGTTTTTAATCCTTTCTTCCATCCATAAAAATGCATTGATGTTAATTTACCCATTGTTGGATTTTTTAAATGAATATTCATTGATTGTGATTGATCAACGTATGCACCTCTATCAGCTGCCATATCAATTATAGATTTTTGTGATATTTCCCAAACTGTTTTATATAAATCTTTAATCTCTTGTGGTATATTTGGTAAATTTTGAATTGATCCATTATCTGATATAATATGATTTTTCATTGAATCATTCCATAACCCTAAATCAACTAAATCTTTTAACATATATGGATTAACAATTTGAAATTCTCCTGCTAAAACTCTTCTTGAATAAATATTTGATGTATATGGTTCAAAACATTCATTATATCCTAAAATTTGTGAAGTTGAAGCTGTTGGCATTGGTGCAACTAATAAAGAATTTCTTAAACCAAATTTTTTAATTTTTTCTTTAATTAAATCCCAATCCCATAAATCTGTTGGTTTTTTACCCCATAAATCAAATTGTAAATAACCTTGTGATGCAGGTGATCCTTCAAATGTTTCATAAGGTCCTTCAATTTCAGATAATTCAATTGATGCTTCTAATGATGCATGATAAATTGTTTCAAATATTTGAATATTTAATTCTTTTGCTTCTAATGAATCAAATGGTAATCTTAACATCATAAATGCATCTGCTAATCCTTGAACTCCAACTGCAATTGGTCTATTTCTTAAATTACTTGTTTTAGCTTCAGGTACAGGATAATAATTTTTATCAATAATTTTATTTAAATTTTTTGCAACAACTTTAGTAATTTCATGTAATTTTTCAAAATTATACCAAGTTGTTGTTTCATCTGATTCTACAAATGCAGGTAATGCAACTGATGCTAAATTACAAACTGCAACTTCATCATTTGATGAATATTCAACAATTTCACAACATAAATTAGATGATTTAATTATACCTAAATTTTGTTGATTTGATTTTTGATTACATGAATCTTTATATAACATAAATGGTGTACCAGTTTCAGTTTGAGCTTCTAAAATTGAATACCATAATTTTTGTGCTTTAATAGTTCTTCTACCTCTACCTTCTTTCTCATATTTTTCATATAATTCTTCAAATTCTTTACCATATAAATCAGATAAACCTGGTGCTTCACTTGGTGAAAATAATGTCCAATCATCATTTGATTCAACCCTTTTCATAAATAAATCTGGAATCCATAAAGCAGGGAATAAATCTCTTGCCCTAATTTCTTCTTTACCATGATTTTTCCTAATATCAATAAAATCTAAAATATCTGAATGCCATGGTTCTAAATATAATGCAAATGCTCCAGGTCTTTTATTACCACCTTGATCAACATATCTTGCAGTATTATTGAAAACTCTAATCATTGGAATAATACCATTTGATGTACCATTAGTACCTGCAATATAAGATCCTGTTGATCTAATATTATGAATATGTAAACCAATACCACCAGCAGTTTTAGAAATTAATGCACATTGTTTTAAAGTATCATAAATACCTTCAATTGAATCATCTTTCATTGCAACTAAGAAACATGATGACATTTGATTTCTTGGAGTACCTGCATTAAATAAAGTTGGTGATGCATGAGTAAAATATCTTTTTGACATTAAATTATAAGTTTCAATTGCACTTTCAATATCATTACCATGAATACCAATTGAAACTCTCATAATTAAATGTTGAGGTCTTTCAGCAATTTTTCCATCTAATCTTAATAAATATGATCTTTCTAAAGTTTTAAAACCAAAATAATTATAATTAAAATCACGATCATAGTGAATAGCATTATCTAAAATAACTGAATTTTTTTGAACAATTTCCCAAGTTTCTTTTGAAACCATTGGTGAATGTTTATTATTTTTAGGATTAATATATTTATATAATTGATCAACAACTTCACTAAATTTTTTAGTTGTTTGTTTCTGTAAATTGGAAATCGCAACTCTAGCAGCTAATGTTGCATAATCTGGATGTATAGTTGTCATATAAGCAGCAGTTTCAGCAGCTAAATTATCTAATTCAACAGTTGAAACTCCATCATAAACACCAGAAATAATTTTCTGTGTAATTGCAGATGGATGAACATGTTTGGTGTCTAATCCATAAGCTAATTTCTCTAATCTTGAAGAAATTTTATCAAATTGAACAGGGACTCTACGGCCATCTCTTTTAATAACGTTCATTATGTGTTATTGGTAATAGATGTGCTGTGGAAAGAAAGGGAAAGAAATGGGGAAAAAACAGAGAATACACTAGGTTTGAGAACTTCAAAAACAGAAAGAATGCAAAGCGTAAAGAAGGAAAGAAACACGAAAACTGGGAAAGCAAAAGAAGAAAAGAAAAGACCCAAAACACGTAAAACTGGGCATATCGGTGTGAAGGCGACAAAACTGTGAAACAAAAAAGAAATTACGCGTCGCAAACAAAAAAAAACGCGTTTCAAACAAAAAAAAATAATTAAAAAATTAAAAAATGAAAAAAATTTAAACAATTTCAAACAAAAAAGGGCTGGCGCGTCGATCGGCGGTCACGTGCGGCCACTGAGGGTTTGCGCTGCGTTTTCTTTGGAAGAACCTGCGCGCGTCTGTGTTTTCTCGTGCTTTGTATAGAGGAAGCAGAAATACATTTAGCCACCCGCGCTCCGCAGCATAACAACTTTCCTGCAAAGCAGCACTTCTCGCAGTTCTGCGTCGACGACTAATTTTTCACGGAAAACGCGTGCGGTGCAAGGCGGGACAGTCGCCTGCGAGGGAAAAGAAGGAAAAAATGAAAAATTCGTGGAAAAGTTTTTTTTTTTGTCGTTGTAGAAGACTATTACATTATTTTCAGATATTCTCTTAATCTGTTTTGAAATTTTACCTTAGTTGTATTTTCTTTAACATAACCCTAAACAAACACACAATGGCTAAGGTTTCAAAGGGTATGTACTCGTTTCCAATATTACCATATGGTTTATAAGATTATTTATTGATTAATTCCACTTGTAAGCTACTTTAAATTAAGCAAGAATGAAAGAATTTAAACGATCCAACATTATACATCAACAAACGTAGATATCCCAGACAGATTATTTTATACATTATAAATTAAGCTATCAGATTTACATAGGATATTATTTGAAATTGAAAGTTAACAAACTAATCAACACATAGTTTTTATTCATACCACGGCAAAAACAAAAATCAGCTTATATAGATTCACTGAAAATTTTACAGTACATACAGTTATTATAAAATATTACTAGAGAGAGTATTAATTGGAGATATTACCACATTATCCACTTATTGCATCACTTCCAATCCCATCTGCTAATCCGTTGATCCTCTTACTCGTAAACTCACTAATTATTCAATAATATAATCACTTATTCACCATACATGCAAACAACTCATGAACTGAAATACTAACATTTTTCATTATTTTCTACATTTCCCTTTCTTTTTACCCCGTTTTTATTATACAGACGTTTCTTCTTCAAGATCCAAATCTAGAAAAGCATACTTCAATGCTCCATCATCTGCTAGAAGAGTTATGATGTCTGCACCATTATCCAAAGAATTAAGAGAACAATACGGTGTCAAATCTATGCCAATCAGAAAAGAAGATCAAGTTTTAATTGTTAGAGGTTCAAACAAAGGTCAAGAAGGTACCATCTCTTCTGTCTACAGATTAAAATTTGCTATTCAATTAGAAAAATTAACCAAAGAAAAATGTAATGGTGCTTCAGTCCCATTAAACATTCACCCATCCAAAGTTGTTATTACTAAATTACATTTAGATAAAGACAGAAAAGATTTAATTTCAAGAAAAGGTGGTAAAGCTGAATAAATTTTTTCTTAAAAAATTTGTTAATTAAAGTTTTATATAAAATAAATTTTTTTCAAATCTGTTATATATATATATATATTATGTAATACAAAATCAAAAAATAAAAAAAAAATAAGTAATTATGGAAACTTTTCTTCAAAGTGGGAATTCTATCTCTTGCAACAAAATGTATAAACTGTTTTAAATTCAATTTTAACTTCTTTGTTTATATCCCATTTTAATGTATCATTGATTTCTTTCCAAAATAATTTACTAACACTCTCCTCTTTTGAATGTTCTTTGTTCCATTTATATGATGAACTCCATGTATCAATATATTTAAGATAATTTTCAAATTTCATCTCTTTACATATCTTTAATGCTTCATTATCAATCTTCAACTCATCTTTAAAATTATCTTCTAAACTTTCAACAATTTCAACTCCTAAATTAACAAACCTATAACAACTTAAAATATTATCAAACTTTTTCTTATTAATCTCATTAAATAAATAATTGTTCATATCTTTGTATAAACTTCTTAAATTTCCACGACCTGGTTGTTCCCAAAACTCACCTAATTTACCTTCACCTTCGTAAACAAAATCTTCATAAATTTTATTTGCCTTTTCGATTTCATCGCCAGTTTTCTTGTTATATTCAACAAAAACTGGATCAACGTATCCCCAATATGCATAAACTCCGATATCATTTTTTAATACTTTCGAAACAGATTTAAACATCAACTCTTTATTCATCCAATGAACACATTCTGCTGCTAACACTAAATCAACAGTATTACTATTGATATTCAAATCGATTGTTTCACCTGAGCATTGTAAATAACTGATATCGAAGAAATCATTCATCTCTATATCCAATCGATCCAATTTTTTATTTATCTCTAATTTGGCCTCGTTTAGCATATTTTCTGATACATCAGTTACTATAATTTTACAGTTATTCAAATTCTGCCAAATTTGGAATTTTCTAACTTTAAATTCGGCAATAACATCAATTAAACTGATTATATTAGTACCCGGTCCTGATCCTAAATCAACGATACATAATTTTTTGAAATCGTGCTTCTTCTGTTTATGCATAAAATTAATTAGATAATAGTTGAATATATATTTGAAAAAACTGTCATCATACGATGGACGATATTTAAAATAATTATCGGAATCAAACTCGGTTGCTGAAAATGCTGACATTGTTTATATAGTAATTGCAATTGCAGTTATCTATGTTTACTCAATTTAAATGTATATGCCGAGTCTTTCTCCGAAATAATTATTGATTTGTTTTTCCAGATAATTAATCCCCTACAAAATTTCCCGATGCGGAAATATTTTAAACCAGTGCTTGAAATGCTTGAAATGCTTGAATTGCAAGCTTATTTACACGATCGAAAATGATGACGTTGTTATTGTTACAATTATTGTTGTTGTTATTATCATATATATGCAAAAGATTTATAAAGATGTGAAAAAATATATAAAGAGAAAAGGAGAGAGATTAAAATATATTTATATAAGAATAAAAGAATAAGATAATAAAAGGGGGGAATAAGGAGAAATTATAAGTTAACAAAAGTAAAGAGAACATTCATAAAAAGAGTAAGTTTTCAAAAGGTTAAGAAAAGAAGAGAGGAGGGAGATAGAGAGAGAGAGAGAGAGAAAGAGAGAGAGAGGAAACGGTTTAGAAAAGTTATTAATAAATAAAATAATATCAAATAAAATAATATCAAAAAAATAGTATTAAGTAAAATAAAGAAAGGAAAAAATTTGTCCTCATCAAATGAGAGCACTTGATATATCAATCTTGGACATCCAAAATAACAATTCGTTATGAAACAATCATGCTTGTAATATTTTAGTTATAGCTTCATCAAATAATTTTTTAACTCATTGCTCTATACATATAGATATTTAGTGTTTGAATTTTTCCATTATTTTTGATCATTTCTATATTTAAAATTCTTGTAACATAATTCTTTGTTGATCTCTAGCCCATTTTGCTGTGTCTTTTGTTGATTGGGAATATATAGGGCTATTTTTAGCTTTCTTTAAGAAATCATAAATCCATCCTTGTTTATAATATTGTAATGGTTCATTTTTATAAATTTGTGCAATATCACCTAATAATCCAACAGCTGATCTGTAAATTGAATCATTATTACATAACATTTGATTAGCATAAATCATTGTTAAGAAATTAAATAATTGAGGTAAATATTGATTAAATGATTGAGGATTATCATGCAATCCAGTAATTATACCAATATAACAATCTAAAACTGATGATTGTAATGAAAATATATAATCTTCAGTTTCAAGTGAATCATCTTCAGGTTCTGTTGTTTGTGCTGATAAACAAATTTCCATTACAACTTGTAAATATTGAATAAATTCATTGCCAATCGATGATGCAATATCACCAAAACATGATAGAATCAATGGTCTTAATTCCCTTCTTATATTAATATTTGAAATTATATTACCTAAAATTGTCATAAAACCTTGACAATATGGCATAAATGAATCGCCTAATGAATGACAAATATCAACAACTAAACCAATTGAATGATCACAAATTGGTGATTCAATATTTTCTAAACCTTTGGTTAAAAATGGTAAAAATGTTGGCATATATTTTTCAAAATCTTTTCCAATTGATGAAGAAATTGCTGATATTGCCATGAAAATATCTTCTTCAATAATTGAATCTGATAATTGAATTTGTAACAATGTTAAAAATTTAGTCATTAACTCATCAGAAATTTCAGAAATATTTGGACCAACTCTTCTAATTATGTTTGTTAATAAAGATAAAATATTAGATTGTAATTCTTCTAATAGTGATTTATCTTCACTTGAACAACTTACTTTACCAGATTGTAAATCTGTTTGGAATTGGATTGTAGAGTTTAATCTATTAAGAACATTATTGGCAATTTCAGAAACTATTGGTAATTGATCATCGGAACTAAATGTTACAAATGTGGATAAACATTCATAAGCAGAAGTTCTTGATGAACTTTCATTATCAGTTTTAGAAGATAATTCTAATAAAATTGGTATTATTGTTGGATAGAATTGAGATAAAACATCACCTAGTTGTTCAGTTAAATTGATTAAAGTCCAACAACAATTTGTTGCAATTTTAGAATGATCTTTTAAACCTTGGCATAAAGCTTGAACAATTTGTGGTAACATTGTATTTACATCAATTGCGTCAACAACTAATTCAGCAATTCTACCTAAACACCAAGAAACGGTATCTTTAACTTGAATATTTTCATCATTAATCAATTCAACAATAGGAGGTAAAGCTTGAGTAATTAAATCTTTTAATTCATCTCTATTTGGACCATCTAAAATAGAACCAAAAGCCATAACAGCAGCTTCTCTTTGTCTCCAATTTGGTGAGGAAATATTTGCTTCAACGAATTGTAGAGTTGGTTGAACAACGTAATTAGTTGTATCTTGTGCAAATAATTGTAAACATGCAGCTGCTGCCATTGAGACAGTCCAATCATCATCTTCAAAATCTTCATTTTGTCTGGTCAACAGATTCAATAAAACTGGTAAAACTTCTCCAATTGCAATTAATGCAAAATTATAAGAAACTAAATCATCAATATTGCCATTTGCCTGTAAAAGTTCTGCTTTATTAATTTGAATATCTAATTCAACTTCACAAATAGTACTCCAAAATTCAACTGCCATACAGGCAACTCTATCATCACTAGATTTCATACCCTCAACTGTTAAAGTATATAGTGCTTTTTCCATGTAAACTGACATATAATCGTAATATAGATTCATAATTTTGGATAAACAACCAAAAGCTAAAGCTTGTAATTCAAAATCGGATATAGTTGAAGCTTCACAAACCACTTGCATTATATAATTTCTTTCACCTTCTCTTTTGAAATTTGATTCAATAAATTCCAATGAGTTGATTAATGCATTAATTGCAGTTTTACGAACATCAATGGATTCTTCACTTGATTGAGCACCTTGAACAATTGCAATTAAAATACCATTTGAATAACTTTGGAGAATTTCATTTGTTGGATCTGCAGATTCACAAATATAACCAATTGTTAATAAAGAAGCTTTTTTAACATTCACAGGTTTCTCAGGTTTGGTATTTTCGACAATGGAATCAATTAAATTTGGCCATTCATTTCTTGGTAATTCAATTTCTGCTATTGAAGCAACAAGTGAAGCAGCTTGACCAGCAACTCTTTCATCATTTGATAAAAGTGTGTTAATTGCAATTTGTTTAATTTGGTCTTTAGTTGGCTTGTCTACGTTGATCCATCTTTCAGCTTGAAATTTTTTGGTCTTGTTATCTTTTGACGTTAGTTGATTCTTTAAATTCAAACCGGCCAACATTCTAATTTCAGTTTTCTTAGAATCATCGCCTAAAATTTGTGTCAATAAACCCATATATTGAATCCAATTATCTTCGGAAAGCTTAACTAATGCAGCTTCTGCATTTTGTCTGTCCACTGGATTTGGATTAAGAATTGCATTTTCTAAGTATGTACTGATATCGTTATCCATGACTGCAGATTTTATTTCAGATAATGTCAAAATTGGAAATTGATGAGGTAATTATGTTTGAAGCAAAAGGAAATTCCAAACTATATGTATGTAGAATAGGGGAATAGAAAATATTTAAAGTTCCAACAAACTCTTTTCAAGCTATACAATAAATGTGATCTATCACAAATAGCAGTACCAGATGTGACCTGTAAGATTCTGATCCAACCCGTGTTTAAGCAAAAAAACAGTGTTCTTTCGAAAACAAAACACTTCATGATGGCAAAACGTGAAAAAGAAAAAAAAATTGAAAAAAAAAATTTTTGACAAAAATGAAAAAACGGCGTCGGTCGTCCGCAACATGTTTCTGTGTTGGTTTATTGTTTTACTTACCGTTTTGCTCTCTTTCCCACTTTCTGCAGCGTTTGGGCTGTTTGGATGAGATCTTGACGCTATTATACAAAGCTATATAGAGTGTATTGGTTACCGTCCCGACATCCCTACTGTGTGTAGCCATTCTTTGGCTTTGATGCAGTTGAAGAAGTTCGACAATTCATCAAAGCTACTATGCTCACTATAAGGAACGTGTATTTTGTGAACTGGGTTTCCAACTGCACATCTGTCAAAAGATTTATCATATCTTACAGATAATGACTGTGATCTATCCGAGGTATAAGTTTCTGTCCACCCTGTTGGTATGACCACTAGTACAGACTTGAAAGATTTATCATAAGAATTTAAATATTTGATCATGTGATCCTTTTTTGTTTTCATCATTGGCATCAAATGGATCTGGCACCGGCACGGATCCTCTTTAGTAATTAAAGTGTCCAACTCTTCCCATTGATATTGCTGCAGTATTTCGTATTTCTCTTTAGTGCAATAAATTTTACTTCCCAGCGCATTGGCTATGCCTATTGCTAATCTTTCTTTTCCAATAGAGTAGGTCCCTATAACGATTAACAATTCCTCCATTTTAAAATCTTTGCTATTCCTTGAAAAAAAATCAATTACTCTATATTGGGTAGATTTAAAAGTTGAGCATTTCTGTTTTATCCAATCACTAGTTTCGTCAACCACGTCTTGTTGTTTTGGAAACGTATATTTTTCATTCAAATACGTGTTATCAATATAACACTTGTCAAAACCGGTAGGGAATTTTGCATTTAGCAAATCAATCATTTCTTGGTTACATCTGAAGTCTCCACAGTGTAGATATCTTAGGCCGTTACATTCTAAAATGAAAATTCCTGCCCCTGGACAATGGTTTGCGTCAAGACACGTAATTGTGATATCCGTGTTTGGAATTTTCATTGTCTGGTTGTAGCTTAAAACCAGCATTTTTTCAAAAGGGTATTTAAATTTTAAGCTCATTAGTCTTGAGGTGATATCAGTACAAACAATTAAGCTACCTCTATCCCAAGATTTGGTCATGCCACCATAATGGTCACTATGAAAATGAGTTAGTAGATAAATTGAAATTTTAGGGTCGGCCTCATAACAGAAGGCATCAACTGCAAGTATATTTTTGTTAGCGGTATCAGCGTCTATTTTGTTGTCACCAGTATCGATTGGGTTAAAGTTAAGTATTTTTATATCGGGTATAGGTCGTTTCGGTTTGGGTATTCTTTTAGGTTTGGATGTTTGTTTCTTTGTGGTTTTCTGTTTCTTTTTGGGACTAAGTACAATATCCGTTTCTATTTTTACATCTGTAATTATTGTTTCGCTTTCATGTTTAACAACAACCGAAGTATCTGCGGGGATGTTAGATGGTATCTCATTTATAAAATTTGGATCAATACACTTATTAACGTGTGTGTTCCTCGAGAATATAGTTAATGCAGATAAATCTAGTTCGCAAACAGGACACGATATTTGCAAAATAGGTTTATCAGACTGTTCTGCTGCATCCGATTCTCTCTTTATTCGATTGGATGCTAGATCAAACAACGTCCTCTGTCGTTTCATTGCACTGAGAAGACGTTCCTGCTAAAAAATAATGTGAAAAAAAAAATTAATATTAAAAAAAAGAAACGTTCTTCGTCGGCGAGATAGTTTAGCTTTAATACACGAGAATTAAAGTTAAGAAGGCCGTATATGTTCTATATATGTAGGAATATATTTATGTATTTATATGCTATTCAGATATGTATATATGTGTGTATGGTATAAATGATACGTATTTGTAGAAGCTAATGCTGGGTTTGCTTGGAGTTTCTTATGGGGGAACAAAAAAAAACCTGGTAGGTTGATACTTTGATTGGGGCTGTAGAATTTTAAGTAAGAACATATGCATGAACACAGTAAGTGTTTGAAATGCTGAAAAATGCAATGTATGATTGGAAATAACGGAGTATCTAGCAAAAAAAAACACATGGGGAGAGTTTAATTATCAAAATAGTGATCCCATAACCAAGAACATGAAAACCAATTGTTGGTAATATCTAAGTCTATGTCACAGGAGCATCTATTCTCAATTCTAAAGTCTAAATTTTGAGGACACTGTAAATAAGGTGAATGCTCGTAACCGATATCTTTAAATCTTTTAATTTCACCTTTCTTCAAAATAGTTGATAGAATTAAAGTTCTAATTGGAGCATCTCCCCATCTTTCGTAATAAAATCCGTTAAAAGAATCCAATTTTTGGAAAAGTGATAAGTATTGGTTTGATCTGAATAAGTTTAAGTTGCCGATTTCAAAATTTGTCCAGAAATGGCATAGATTATAATCATTCAATGATTTATCAACTATGAAATTAGAGTAATTGTCATCATTGTTATAAATCAACGAATCATCGTTAACTGATGATCTAAATGCATTAAATAATGAAGGTATAGTTTTAGGGTATTCTAAAGCAGAGATAGTAAATCCATATTTAAAGTCATTTTCAACCATGTAACTGAAAATATCATAATTAATATCACAGTATAATTTTACACCTGGTTCGACTCTCCAAAAATAGTCATAGTCTAATAATAATGGATGTAAAGCGAAAAAGCCACTTTCAAATCTACACATATTTCTGTAACTAATTGAATTATGGTAAGGATAGGCACCATCGGGGTCATTTTCAATATATTCGATATTTTCAAACATCAAATTTTCATCTACTGTTGGAGGTATTG
>JAJMLC010000006.1:0-35904 GCA_030569495.1 Pichia cabralensis | reverse complement strand
GCTGCATGTGTGTGTTATTAAAGTATTCTGTAATGATGTAATCTTATGTGTCTTAATACACCACGTGATTTTGAGTAAACACATTTATGTATTTCAACAACAATAAGAACTTATTTTTAAATACAATTATATTTTAATATTATCTCTTAAGGAAACCCGAACTTATATATAGGTTACTCGCCTACCAGGCCCACCAACGACAATTCTTATATTGTCAACACGCTTTTAGATTTAGCTCATTACTAGATCTATACATTACGATAGCCTTCAATCAGGACTATCCTTATTAACCTTTACAAGGAACCGGTTCTTTTCAAAAATTAAAAAGTTTATGTGGCCCAACGGTTGGAGATTCTGTTTTTGTTAAACCTCAAGTTCGATTCTCGAGAAGTTAAACGTATATTCATTGGTTTTTTGGGAGAAATTTTTTTTCAAATAATGTAATAGCTATAGAAGATTGTTTTTAGTTAACTTATAAATAGAACAATAAGTAATTATGATTTTCTATGATAATACATAAATTTGTCTGAAACAGTTAAAAGAAGTGAAAACGATTTAGCACTTCCTCGGTAAACCAGTTACAATACACAGCGGCAAAAATCAAATGTTTCACACGATAATGAATAAGAACTATTATCAAATGTTAAAAAGATTATATTCTGTTTTTATGTTTACAAACTTGATAAGCTTATCGCATTATATAAGTGTAGAACTGTATCTAAAAAAATATTTTTATTTTAAATGAATTTTAAAATTTTCAACAGAAATTTCAAAAAAAAACCAGCGAACTCAAAAGTTTGCTTTCATCATTTGAACACGTTTTATTATGATGTACCAATTTTTTTCTTTCCTTTTTTTACATTAAGGCAACAAAATCCAGAGATTAAAGGGAGCTTAAATATCAATACATTCGTATTTATATTTTGGTAAAAGCTCACAATCTCTGTGGAGGGCGACACTAAGATAATAAGGAAACCAAATTTTGAAAAATTCTTATAAGATACCGGGCTTTATTTTGTTAAATCGTGAATTTTAATGATATTAGCCTCTGTTGGGTCAAATACTAATTAGATTATTTATATTCTACAACTATTTATGTGTTCAATTATATGTGTTACTAATAAACAAATTTGCCTCTTCCTTTTGGACTTTTGCCTTGAAATTCTTATTAAAGTTTGTTGGACAAATCTTTCTATAATGGCCGATTTGCTCATAATTAGAACATCTGACCTCCTTCTTCTTCTTTTCCTTAACATAATGGACTCCTTCTTCATTATGCGAATCCCTATTATTTTCAGTTTTGAATTCATTATACTTATAATAAATTTCCTTGACCGTCACATCCCTCGACTTTTCGTCATCACTTACCTTTGTTACATTCAAATATTTCATGAAACCAACGGCGTCCTTCTGTGGAATGTTAACATAAAATTATAGAGCACCCATGTCTTTTAAACCTGGAATGTAGACCATCGAAGTTGATAATAGTTTTGAAAATTGTTCTAAATCCTTAGAACCACCATTCATTAAGTTTTTCATAACCTTCAATTTTTCTAAAGGAGATAATTTGTTCAACTTTTCATTCACTTTAAAGTGAAATTGTAAGCCTGAAACATCGTTAAATCTTTCATAGATTGTATTTGAAAAATACTTCTTAACACTGACTGTTAAGATTTTGCCGAATAAAATAGGTTCACTACCAGTGAAGCTTTCAGAGGAGAAAAATTTATTTAAATTCAACAATGGCATTTCATTACCAATTAAGGTTGACAACCAAATTTTGAAGTTTGGCCAATCAATTGGATCACTAGATTGAGTGATCTTTTCCAATTTGATGAGTTGGAAACATCTTTCAAAGTTGATCTCTGGGAGATCGTTTTGGAATTCAACATTGGCTGAGGAGAAAGTGGCAGTGAAATATTTTGTGTATAAAAATTGAAATTGAAAATGCAACTCTTCACTTATTGAAGGTATATATATTTTTAAGTAAATACTAAATTAGTTGATTAATCGCCCTGCTCAGACATTTCCAATTTTTCATTGAAATATCCTTATATTTTGATGTTATTAGTTAAAAGAGAATATCGTAAAATCTTAAGTAAAAACAAGTAAATTAAAATTTGAAAGAAACTGTATTTAAAAATTTTTCAAAAATTTTTTTGAGAAGAATTATTATACAATCAATCAATATTTGGTAGCTTCTTTACATATTGTTTCAACATAAATAACATGTTATATTGAAACTATTGCTTCCTTCATTATATATGTATATATATATGCATAGCATCATAAAATATAAACGATACTAGCTGAAATGGTTGCCAATCTTTAAATCTATATATAATCAAGGAAGCTTTAGATGTATTCTGTTTGAACTATGGCATTATTTAACGTTGTAACAAGAAAGAGTGTCCGTCAAAAGGTTATAAATCTTTTTTTAATCAAGAGCGAAAATATAATGTTGAGGTTACATAAATTTTGCAATGATGCTGTAGAAGAAAGGGGGTGGGGAATCCGCAGCCAATCATCGGCAAGAAAAACAAACGCCGCTTTGAATTGATGGAGGGTGGAATCTGAAATGAGAATCACGCAGGGAAGAGGTAAGCTCCAAGCAACTGTAAAATGATATGGGCTCAAGCAAGCAAAACCATTTTTAAAGCAGAAAAATTGGCAAAAAGTTCAAGACTTTTTGTATTTTAGTTAAATGAACAGCATTTTTCCATAATATATTGTTTAGAAAAATGGCAATGTAATAGATTTTACCTACTTATATTTTTCACTCATTGATAATTTGTACTAATAATTCATTAATCGTCATTTATGTAATATTTTATGCGTAAAGATCATCATTGTTATTAAAACAATTACTAAAAAATTAGTAGGTCAAAAGTAAAATGCTCCATTATTTTTATAAAACTATCCGATATAGTGTAACGGCTATCACGGTCCGCTTTCACCGGGCAGACCCGGGTTCGACTCCCGGTATCGGAATTTAACTTTTTTAAAATTTTTATTTGAAAAAAGGCTGTTAAGATTTAGTGTTTGTCAAAAAAGTTCACTACGTACATTGTGTGTGTGTATATACATAGACGTACATGCTAGTATAAAACGTATATCTAACTATGAAAAGTTTTTTTTACACACTATTTATTATAAACAAAAGCATAATTATGAATATCATTTGAAAGCTTTTAAAACTAGTAAAAAGATTTAATATATTGGATTCTCATATAGCTTATAATAATCTACTAGTTTTCCATCTAAATTATTTTCTCCCGCTATAGGTATAGAAACCAGTGTTCTGAATGAGCAACAATCCCCATTTCTACAAAGGAAAAGAAAATCCATCCAATTCCTTTTGACACCAAAATTGAATTGATCTTCAAAATTATTTATTTTTCTATTATTGATAAGATCGTTTGTAATTAATATTGTTTGATCTAAACCAACCATCCTTGAACATCTCGATGTAAGAATTCTTGTAATTAATTTCAAAGGAACAATCATAATTTTTTTAAATTTATTATGATGGCTAGCACTAGGGACTATCGATTTAGAAATGTTTGCTTCAATATCTTCAGTACCACTATCAAAATTATTATCACTGATAACCTCAGTATCAATTTCACCTTGGATCTTTAAATTCAAGTTCTCTTCTGTTTTCTCAGCTATTTTACCTATGTTATCATCTGTTGGTATAGAAGAAAAATCGTTGATAACATCTCCATTATTTTGCGAATGAGAGTGTGAGATCTCATATGTGGTACAGCCTTTAGAGATTTGAACAATTTGTACTAGTAATAATGTAGAAAGCCAACTCATTTGTATTATAGTCCATGCTAATAAACAAAACATAAATTTCGATCCAGTGAAACCTGCACAAAGACTTTGTGATAGATATGTACAAGCTAATACTTCATTTTTATTCTTTATCGTATTGAAATATTGTAAGGTTAAAATTATCCAGCATATAATTGAAAGTTCAAGAAATAACGTGAAAGCAAAAAATATTTTGTGATTTCTAACTCCTACGTTATTGTTTACCCACGGACAATAATGGTCAAATCTTGCAATGTTTAAACCAATTTCTCTGGAAAATTTCGAACGTAAAGGTTTTCTCACATATGAATTAATACAAAAATTATTCGAATCATATTTTCTCAGTTTTATAAGTTCGTAAATCGTCTGACAAACTTTATCTTCATTTGTTTCTTTAGGAATATAACCAGGATTCATTAGCATACTTTTTAAAAAAAAGTAAATTGAACAGATTGACCCACTTAAAAAAACCAAATTTAAAAGATTCGAATTTTTAATAGTTACTGGAATAATTTTAAATATCCATGTTGCAATACACATAAAAGCACTTGAAGCAAATATACCTGCAAAAAATGGAGTCCTGGTGAGTGTAACTTGTTCTTTCATATATGAAGGCAATATAATTTCTTTTATGAATATTTGTTGACCTACAAACAAACACAACAATAAAATAGCTTTAGAGTAAATAGATTCATTTATCGAGAAACACCACAAGGTTAAAGGTAATGTTAAAAATGGGAAAAAAAAAACAATGAAATTAGTCCAATTCTCCTTTAAAAATTTCGAATATTTTTCTCCGTTAAGTGCATTTCTGTTATTTTCTTTTAGAATGGCTTTCCACATATTTGAAATTTTCATATCTGAAGCAATATCCCATGCCGTTTTTCCATCTAAAGTTTTCTTACTTACATCACAATTGGCTTTAACTAATAATTGAATAACTGATTTATTATTACTAACTAATCCCCAATGTAAAGGCGTGAAGCCATCAGAATCAACTAAATCGACATTAGCCCCGGCATCAATCAACAACTTGACAGTAAGAAAATCACCTTGATATGCTGCCCAATGTAATGCTGTACGTTTATGTGGATCAAATGTGTTTATACCGTTAAAACCAACAATTTGGTTATTTAATTTATGATTCTCCTTTTTATTTAATGTCCAAATAACATATATTATCATCATAACATTACTTGAAAAAACTGATGCTAGAAAAATACCAATTCCTGTTTTATCTACTATATTAACATTTGCATTTGTTTCTCTTATAAGCCAGTCTGACACGTAAACTAGTCCATATCTTACTGCCCATAACAATGGTGTAGCCATCATATCACCCGCTGGAACATCTGGATCAGCTCCAATTGATACTAAAAATTTAATTGTTGAAAGTTTATTATTAAGTGCAGCCCAATGTACCAATGTGATACCATCTGTGTCTGTGATATTTGGCGATAACGGATTTGGATTTTTTGATGACTTAGTTAAATAGTATTTAAGAACTTCGATATTACCACGTTGTGCGGCCGATACTATCTCTTTTATAATATTTGGATTTTGATTCATTTGTAGTAATTCTTTATTCAGATGGCTGTGACCCGAGTCTACAAAACTGATTTGTTCATGTAAAATCTTGTCTTGATCTTCGTCTTTTCCATCTGTTGAGTTATTACTTGAATAACCATTACAAATAATTATATCAGGGTCTACATTTCCTTGTGGTTCTATAAAATCATTATGAATTATATTTAAATTTCCAAGCTGCAAATCATCATTTAAACCAACCATTCCTTCAAATGAGAAACTAATAAATAGCAGGGCATAGTTCAAAATAACACGGAAAGAGGCAAAGAATTATCATAAATCAGAAAGCCAAAGTTTCATCAATAACAAGATCAGGGTGCTGAAAAAAATACGCCCAAACATGAGTTTTTGTGAGAGTAAGATTACGTAAAAACCAAAATTTATGAATGAAAGGTAGCTGTTTGCTTGATCATTTTCACGATTTTGATTCCACATTTCAAATTTTGAAAAAAACATTGCACCTCTTTTTTGATTTTTTAGAGAGAGAAACAATCCAAATTATAAGGTACATCTTGATCATTTTATATAATACTCATAAGGCTTTTAAATTTCAAATGAAATTTACCTAATATTACACAGCTTAATATTTGCTATTGATTTTTTTAGCTTATGCATTATTTACTTGCCTTAATTTAGCTTAAAACTTTTTGTTTTCTAAGGTTCAAGTTATGTGTATTTTCTTAATTAATTTTTTAAATAATATAAATTTATTTCATGTATTACATTCTGTTTAGGAGAAATATCAACAGCCATCAAGTTTAGCCACTGTTTATATATATATATATATGTTATTTGCAATTTACACAATTGTTATTTGTATAAGGTTAAATATAAAGAAAATGATTTAAAAACAAAGTTAGAGGTAAGATAAAAGGAAACAAAACAAATATTTATAAAACAAAAAATGAAAAAAAAACAACTAAGTTTTAACAACTCTCATAGTATTAGAATGTCCAACACCTCTTTGGTGACCTTGAATAATGACGACAGTATCGCCTTTCTTGAAGATATTCAATTTAAGAGCTTCCTCTATAGCGTAATCGACTCTGTTTTGAACATCTTGTATCCAATTTTCTTCATAAACACCAGTATATGGAAATGGATAAACACCTCTATAAAGGTGGCAAAATCTTGTAGATCTATCATTTCTTGTAACCATAAGGATTGGACAATTTGGTCTGTATTTAGCACAGAGCCTTGCAGTTGTACCTGATGTTGACAAAACAATTATAGCTTTAGCATTTTGTTCAAAAGTAGCGGTAACAGCAGACATTGCGATAGTTTCTTGAATATCACAAGGTTTTTTAGTAGCTTCTCTGAGTTCGGCAAATTGTGTATAATAAGGTAATGTCATTTCAGCTATAAGAGCAGTATGGTGCATCATTTGAACAGCTTCAATAGGATAATCACCTTTAGCAGTTTCACCAGAAAGCATGACACAATCTGCACCATCAACAATAGCATTACCAACATCAGAAACTTCTGCACGTGTTGGACGTGGATTATAAGTCATTGATTCTAACATTTGAGTTGCACAAATAACTGGTTTACCTGCAAGATTACATTTTGCAATTAATTGTTTTTGAACAATGAAAACTTGAGGAGCTGGGATTTCAATACCTAAATCACCTCTAGCAACCATAACACCATCAGTTTCAGCTAAAATTTCATCAAAGTTATTAACACCTTGTTGATTTTCAATTTTAACAATAATTTTAATGTCTTTTCCTTCTTCACCTAAAACTTCTCTTATTTGACGAACGTCTGAAGCACTTCTAATAAATGAAGCAAAAATCATATGAACTTTATTTTTAACACCGAAAATCAAATCTTCTTTATCTTTTTCTGATAATGCCGGTAAATCAACATCAGTATTAGGTAAATTAACACCTTTATGAGATGATATTTTACCAGCATTAATTGAAACTACTTTAATATTTTTATCATCGATAATTTCTAAAACACGAAATGATAAAACACCATCATCAACATAAATAATTTTATTTGGTTGAATAACTTTAACAATATTTTTGTAATCAATATACATAATTTGATCATCACAAATTTCTTTATATTTGTCATCAGTGGTAAAGATCATTTCATGATCTGCTTTAATTGAATAATCAATAGAACCTTTGGTAGTACCAGTTCTAATTTCTGGACCTTTGGTATCTAAAGCAATTGCTAAAGGTCTACCAGTATAAATTTCTTCTGATTTTCTAGCATTATCAATAACAGTTTGATGATATTCATGTGTTCCATGAGAGAAATTCATTCTAGCAATATTTAAACCAGCTTTTCTAAGTTCAACAAGCATTTCAACACTATTGGTTTTTGGACCAATTGTACCAATAATTGATGAACGTCTGAAATTTTTTTCAGGAGTTTTATTAACGTCTAAATTGACTAACCAGGATAATTTTGATGATGACATTGTTTAATTGTTTGATTATTTAATCGAGTTATTTAATCTTTTCTTTTCTTAGTTAATTTAATGAATTGAAGAAAGAGTATAAGCGTAAAGAAAAATATCCAATGGTATTTATAACTTTTTCAAATCAATTAAAAAAAAGTGGGATGATAGGAAAGAAAACAAAAGAAAAATAGCTAATTTAAGTTAAGCAGTCAATTCCGTAAAGAAAAGCTGAAATGGATAAAATGTAGAAACGGAATTTAACTTTTTATTCTGCATCAATCATCTTATAGCACATGGCGAGAAAACAGGAGAAAACCACGGAAAACCACACGCCGGTAGACGTGTGCACGTGACCTGCACCACATTTTCTCGTGAAGCGAAAACAATAGGAAAAAAAAAAGAAGGAATCCTGAAATGTTCCTTTTCTTTTTTTTTTTTTTTCAAATATTCCTTCTATTTAGGTTAATCACAGCAAGGCCATGTCCATCATCTCGTCGTTGGTATCTGCAAATACAAATGATATTAACAAAGGATCTTTCAATAATGAGAAAAGATCCGTCGCCAAAAAAGCTTGTCTAGCTTGCAGAGAGAAAAAAATTAAATGTGATGGTGAATTAGTTATATGTTATCCTTCTGATCCTGATACTAAAACAACTTCTTATAAAACTTGTTCAAATTGTAATGCTGCCTCTATAGAGTGCATCTTTGTACCTAGTAAAAGAGGTGGTAGAAGAAAGAGGAAAAATGATAATATTTCAAAATTTTCAAAATCTGAGAATTCCTCAATCATATCTTCAACTATCACATCAAATAACAATAATAGTAATAGTAATAATATTATTAATAATACTAATAATCACAATCATAATCATAATCATAATAATAGTGAAAATTCTACAAATGCTAATGACGATAATTTCATTTCAACTATGAGGCCAAATCAATATACTCTCCCAGATGCTCAATTTAACACTAAAACAAATCATTCCGAGCTGATATATCCTTTTCCACCCCAATCATTACCAAACCAATGGCAGCAAAATAATCATCAGCAACAACAACAAATTTATAATATGCCGGCAAGTTTAAATCAAACTAACAATTCTCAAATGTTGCCACAATTTCAGCAACCTTTAAAATTTAATGAAAATGATGCCTATAATCAGAACAATTTAACATTTCAACAGCAACAGCAACAGCAACAGCAACAGCAACAGCAAAGACTAAACGATCAACCTTTTCCTTTGCAGCAAGCACAAAGACAACAAGGGAAACAACTGAATATGCAACAACAACAACAACAACAACAAAATTTGAATCCTTACTATTCTGGATTATACCCTGTAAATTATTTCAATCAATCTTCAAATTTTGATAATGATAAACTTTCAAGTTCTTTTAATCATTATAATCAACAGTCATTATACCCTTATCCACAATATATGTACTATCACCCTGACTTTCAGCAACAACTTTTACCCTACTCACAGCATATTCCTTACCCCTACCCACCTCCAATACCAACGCAATCTAGCCCTCAATTACAATCTCTTAATCCATTAAATCAACACTCACTTCCTCATCCTCCTATAAATTGTTTACCATTATTTCAATCTCAGCAAATAAATAACAAAGAGCAACGTGATTTAATTAATCAAAACTTTGAACAGCAGAAAATACTCAATCCACCCCAATTACCAGATATAGATTCAAAGATACAATATCATACAAGGCAACATAAATCAATAGATTTTGAAAATAGGAAATCAAAACATTATATAGAAAAAAGAAGCGATAACAATAATAACTCTTCGTTTACTGATTCATCATCAAATGAATCAGATATCTCCCCAGAAGATTCAATAGTAAATGAAAAAAGTAAAACAGTAAATGATTTTGATAATACAGTTAAAAATAATAACGAGAAAGATAACGATAATGATTCATGGTTCTCTTCTTTAGCACCAAGTGACTCTGTTACAATGATTGGAAATAAAAAAAAGAAACAAGCACTTCAAAAATTTGAAAATAATTTTAATTCAATTAAAGAATCAGAATTAGAAAATAAAAATTCATCAAAAGCAAAAATCAATAGCTCACAATCTCAATCTAACTCTTCAAATTTAGCTTCCAATTTAGCTTCAAACTTAAATTCAAACTCTTCAAATCCTTCGAGTTATGATTTATCAAAACCTAAATCAGAAATTTCTGCAACAGAAATATCGACAACAGAAAAATGGGTTGATGCTCAATCGAACGAATTAAAGAGATCCGCTTTAGAAAATGAGCATGATTTAATTCAATTTAAGAAAAAAACTAAAAAATATCAACCTTTAAAATTGAATATATCATTACCTATGTATTTAAATGATGAAATATTATTCAAACTAAAATTACCAAATTTTCAAACTATTTATAAATTGATTGGTATATATTATAAATATTATCATCCAAATAATTTGATTTTACCTAATATGTCATACTTTGTTGAAAATCTTTCTATGTCAAGTAATATTATTGGATTGCTTGCTGCAATGTTTAAAGTTTCGGCAAAATTTTTATCACATCATGAAGTCGATAATGATGTGTGGGTTGACGAGTCTTACTGGTCAAAAATATATGAAAAATATAAAGATGAGCAATCAATTTTATATAGACTGATATCATCTATTATTCAATGTCAAAGAGGTGATGACGATTATATCAAGCTATGCATTGAATGGATTAATGTCATTAAAATTGATGAATCAATACTAAATATTCCTTGGCAAAAGTATGAAAACATGAAAACAGCTGAACATGCAAGCGCAGGATGTATATTAGAAAGAGAAATACTTATTAGAACATACTGGAATGTTTACAAAGTTTATCTTTTTAGAAGGTTGAGTTTTGGATTCCCATATAATAAGCTACCAGAAGAACCAGTATTTAAATTAAATAAAAATGTTGAATTACCTTTACCCGATATTAAATATTTTAATGATACCAAGGATTTATCAAACTTTAGAGAAAATTATAATAAAAATTTAAGGTTAACTTCAATTAGTACCACTCACCCTGATGGATCAAAATTGTTTGATTCTTCTTGCTTAGTAGTTTCATTGAATTTGCTTGAAGAAGTTATTAATTGTGTTTCAAGTAAAACATTATTTGACTATACAATTTTAAGGTTTACTCGCAGGCTTAACAAAAATTTTCAAATTCATAATGAATTTAAACATTTGCAACCATATCAACTTGAGACACATCCAAAAAAGGAACCTCATATTATTGTTAATGCAAGTAATTTTACAAGTACTTTTATTAATAGACTATCATGTTTAATTTTATCAATTAGTTTATGTGAAAAAATTTTGGTTTATCCTGTAAAATCCTCTACACAATTTAAATCTCAAATAAATGCTTTTGACGATTTAACATTAATTGAAGTTGATCCTAATATAATTAATAGAAAAAATAAATTATTAACTAGTAAAGAGGAGAGATTAAGAAGTTGGATTTGGTTTTTTAAATCGTTAGATGTTATTAAAGATTTGTTAATATTATTACAATTAGGTGACGGTATTTGTTCCGCAACATTAGGCGAGAAAAAACCAATTGGTGAAGTTTTTGAAACATTAATAGGACCTTGTTGTTCTGGTAGCTCAATAGTTGAAGAATGGTGCAAATATAATACTTGGACAATGAATGTTAGTAATGTACCTGTTGAAAATCAAGGTTGGATTCAAATGCCTTCAATTGTTGTTTGGTCAATGATTCAATCATGGTCAATAATGAGTTCATTTTGTGTTTTAATAAGTAAATTTGAAATTGTATTTGAAGAATGTGAAGTTGAAAATGAACATGATGAGTCAAATAATGACGGAAATGTTTCTTTCAGTGAAAATGAAGATGAAGAACGAACACAAGTGACTAAAGATGCAGGGAGAATTTCATGTGAAGCAGATTTTAGAAAAAAAATTAAGTCAAACGACTACAATATTGGCACCACTTATGATAAAGAATATTTTGAAAACTGTAAAAAATTAAACATTAGTATAATTGATAAGGTAACTAAAGAAATTATTATTTCTGGAATTCCATTTGAATCAGCTCCTGCAATTTTTTGTGATATTCATAAAGCACAGAAGACTTCCAACAGTAGTTTCAATATAACTCTTGAATCAATGGGAATCATTAGAAAATACCTTGGTGTTTTAGAACAATATTATGGCGATTGTAAAGTTGGTGTTGTTTATTGTGATAAAATCATTGACTATCTTTTGAAGCTGCAGAGCAAATGTTGAATTGAATTGGATATTCCAATTCATTTTCTAAATTTTAGTAAGAGATAAAAATTTGAAATTTATAAATAAAAGTATAAAACATTAATATATATATCAATAAAATAGTATAAATGATCGAGCTCTATTAATAAAGTAAAGTAAAATAAAATGAAATGAAGAAACAAAAATGAAAAAAAAATGTTAATTAATAAACCTAGCCAAACAAAACCAAACAAAAAAAGCAACAACTCTATTATATTACAAAAGCATGAATTTACCTAAAACTTAAAACCATTTAAATGAAGAATCATTTGTATTCAATAATCATTCCTTCACATTGATTAGTTTCAACGTGAGTTTCTAACCATTCTTTGTTAGTTTTAAATTCTTTAAAACAAGCAGCGCATCTACCTTTCCTATTACTTCTATCACCACTTTTTGTGCCTGTTGGATAAACAAAATGTAAAGCTTTTAAATGAGTTTTAAACGTATCACGTCTTGTAAAACCACCAGTTGGATGACATTTTGGACTATTTGATTTATCATTTGAATCGTAAATACAATTAGGATCAAAAAATGGACATTGGTAAGGTTTTGATGCAAAATGTTTTTTTTTATGTCGAGTAAGATATCCTTTAACTTTAAAATTTGTATTACAAATTTCACAAGTATAAATCTTTTTACTTTTATTAAAAGTGGATATTAAAGAGGATGTTGAAGCAGTAGAAATACAACTTGAAGTTGAAGATAAAGAATGAGATTTATTATTTTTGATACTTTTACTTAACTCTGAATTTGATGAATTTGATGTAGATAATTTCCTATGCTTTCTTAGAGATGTAGTTGTATCATCAATATTAATTTTGTTTTCAATCTTTACTTTGTTTTCATTCTGATTATATAAATCAAAATCACGCTTTAAATGATTTTGTTGAATATTTAAATATTTTTGAGTAGCTTTAGTAGAATCTTCTACTTCTGGGATGTTTAAACTTGTAAAGCTATCATTTTCATCAATAATGAGATCATCATTCAGCATTGAACTTTTAATATACGATATCATTAATTCATCATCTAATGGTAATGTATTTTCATCGTTGGATATTAAATTTTTATTTTTAATGAAATTATTATTACTGTTTTCAATATCAATCTCATTATCTGTACCATAATAAGAATCATCATCATCATAATCATCATCATCATAATAATCATCTTCATATTCATCATAATAATAATTTAAGCTAGTTTGATTATTTAAACTTTCTAAAGGTTGTGAATTATGATTATTTTTAAATAAATTATTTTGAGAAAGACCTGATTTTTTATTAATTTTGTGATTTGATTTTAATGCTGTTGAAGTGATATTAATAGATGAGAAAGTATTTAAAATATTTTGTTGTTCATGTAAAGATTTATTTTCATTAAATAAATTTGTGGTATCTATGGTATTATTTTTATTGTCAATTTTGTGAATAAAAAAATCTTTTGTATGACCAATATTATCAGTATTATTATTATTAATAATATTATTATAACTGTGATTATCATTAATACTATTATTATTATCAATATTATTATCAATATTCTTATTCCTATTATTTATAGTTAAATCATTATAAGTATTAGTGATATTATTACTTGCAATATTATTATTATTATTGCTATTATTATTATTAATATTATTACCATTATTGTTATTATTATTGAAAACCAGATTTTGAAAGTCCCAACTAAAAGGATTTGGAGAATCAAAATTATAATCAAATTCTGAAACAGCACAAGAACGTAAATTATTTGAAGTAGATTTTATATTTTGATAATTTGACGGTGCTAAAAACAAATCGTTACTATCATCACTATCATTATTATCATCATTGTTGTTTTTTCTAAATTTCGAAATAAAAGGTAATCCAAAAACATTTTCAATGATATTGAAAAAGGAATTAAAAATAGGTAAAACAAAATTGAATTTTTTGTATAAAAAATCAATTAGATATGATAAAACCATGGTAGAATTTCTTTTTCTTTTACTTTTCTGTTTTTTTCTCTTGCTATCTGAAGATTCCTCAAAATATAATTAAATTTCTTTTCCGGTGTTTTAAAAGGTTCATAAAATAGATTCTATTCAAGTATTATTAAAAATGAGGGAGTATCGATTTGAAAGGTTTAAAAATTTCAGCAAATACAAGCTAAAAAAATTACCAAGGGAGACTAAAAAATTAAGCTAAGAGAAGGAGCCATGTGGTATGCCTGTTTGGTGAAAAAATTTGAAAGAAAACGAAAAAAACGGAAGTTGAACTTTTCACTGTGTCTTTATCTTCTACGTGCCGTACATGCAAGCGGCATCGTGCCAAAATTGCTTTACGCGGAAAGGCCGCGAAGACAGAAACGCGGTCGATCGTCCGCAGCCTTTTTTCCGGTTATTATTTTTCCTTGTTTTTTCCGTTTTTCCTTGTTTTTTCCGGTTTTTGGTTTTTGATTTTTCTTTCTGTTTAGCAACGCTTATAGTTATTCCAACAGAGGCACAAACATACAAACACACATATACATACACAAAAATGCTACAGTCGTAAACGATATTTCTGTCTTTCTATATATACTACCTTTTGTATTGCTTTTGCTGGAGTGTATTTCATTTCGTTTCATTTTAACAAATGTGTTTTTTTTTTTGAATTTTTTTCTTGTTTCATTTCATCATTATGATCTTAATTAAAGCTCAAAGATACTTTTTGAATGAATTATCCCCTATAAATCTATATATCTACACACCATGTTGCAACAACAGTTGATTAAGATAAGCTTTCTTGCAATGCACAAACATCGGTGCACTGCTAGTAATACTTCATTGTAAATTTAAAAAAATGTTATAAGTGGCCAAAAAACCAAAAAAAAATGCGGGCAGAGATTATGTTATATACATATATATAATATAATATGTATTATATACTTATTCACATATTAAGTGTCACTGTCTATTATATCCTTTAGCATAAACTTGCTTATTGTTTTATAATTATAGCCTATTATGAATGGTGAAAATAAAAATTTATTAATAAATAATAAAACAAGTTCCCAAAATCTTACATCATTTTCATCATCATGTATAATTCCAATGTCAAAATTGTCAAATTATGATTTATATAATCAGTTAGGTCAAGGTACGTTCGGTATAGTAACAAAAGCTAAACAAAAGAAATCAGGTAAATTAGTTGCAATTAAAAAATTTTTAGTCAGTGATAAAAAGGAAGGCTTCCCTATAACTGCATTTAGAGAAATTACAATTATGAAAAAATTGAAAAATATTAATATTTTACAAATAGTTGATATGATTAATGAATTAGAATCTTTTCATATAGTAACTCCTTATATTTCATCTGACTTAAATGGTTTATTAAATAATCCAAGAATAATTATTAATTTATCTCAAATTAAATGTTTAATGAAACAAATATTAAATGGTATTAATTATGTTCATCAATCAGGTTATTTACATCGTGATATTAAAACTGCTAATATCTTATTAGATCATTTTGGTATTGTTAAAATTGCAGATTTTGGATTAGCAAGATTGTATCATGGAATTCCTCCATCAAATGAAAATTCTTTACCAGGTGGTGGAAAATTCGATTATACAGGTTTAGTTGTAACTCGTTGGTATAGATCTCCTGAATTATTATTAGGTGATAGAAAATATACAACATCTGTTGATATGTGGGGTATAGGTTGCGTTTTTGGTGAATTTTTTACTAAAAAACCAATATTAGAAGGTAAATCAGATATTCATCAAGCCGAATTGATTTTTAAATTATTAGGATCTCCAAATTCTGAAAATTTCCCAAATTGTCATTTAATTAATAGAAATAATATTAATCTAAAAATTAATTTTAAAAGATCTTTAGAAAATAATTATTCAAATTTAATGAATGATGATGCATTAAATTTATTTTCAGGTTTATTAACACTTGATCCTTTAAAAAGATTTAATGCAATTAAAAGTTTAAATTCTGATTTTTTTAAAAATGATCCTTTACCCTGTTCAATTGAAAATTTATCAAATTTCGAAGAATCTCATGAATCTGATGTTAAACGTTTTAAGGAAGAGTCAAAATCCATTATTAATGATAATAACAATATAACTAATAATAATTTAAATACTTCTTTTACTAATTTGAATAGTTTGAAAAATAAAACTAATGAATCATCTTTAAATCATAGTAAATATGGTATAGATTTACCTACTTATATGAATCGTGATAATTCAACAAATGATTTTAATTCTAATCAAAAAGTAAACTCAAATGATGAAGCTTTCCCAGAAAAATCAAATAAATTAAATAGATTCCCTAAAAATCAATTAAATCAAATTCAACGGCAATTACAAAATTCTAATTCAAAGAATAATAAAAGAAAATTTGAATATGATAATAATTATGATTATAATTATGGATATGATTATGTATATAATTATCAAGATGATTATAATGATTATAAACAACGCAGATTTGATCAAAATTTTGGATATGAAGGAAGAAGTGATTTAAATAATCAAAATAAAAAAATAAACCATGGACGATCAAGATATGATTATACGAATGGTAAAGAATTGTATGGTGCAAATGCTTCCGGCCATAGTACAGGTTTAAGTGAATTAACAAAAGTTTTAATGAAAAAGAAACAAAAGCTCTCTCAAAATGATCAAAGTAAAGATAAAGAAAAAGATAACGATAAAGATAAAAATAGAGAATAAAATTTATAGAATATAAAATAGTCAAAAAAAAAACCCAAATGAGAGTAACCATTGTATATAATATCATTGTATTATAATATATATATATATATAAATATATATATATATAACCCGAAGTAATTTAACCCTATACTAATTTACATATTTACAAGAAACAGCTATAAAAAACAACACCAGTCAATGATTATTTCACAAATTTGGTCTGGGTGTTTTATTTACCATTCTAATTAATTATTAAAATGATTTATTAGTAAGCTGTATTTTCTGAAGCTTCGTCAATCTTTTATTCGCTAATCTAAACAGGAAAAGACCAAATGCAAAAGACCCTCCAATAACGATATAAAACCAAACATTTTTCTCTTCAATAAAATTTTCTAAATTCATACCATAACTAGCTGCTACAAATAATAAACCTGCAAAACACATCAATGAAATACTTAAATTTAAATTCAATAATAATAAATCATTTCTATTTGAATCTAAAATAATATTTATAATTTCTTCAGTTGTATGAACATCATTAACTCTGCTTTCAATAGTTTGAACAATTGAATCACAATGTAATGAATAACTTTCAAGTATTAATTCAACTTCTTGATGATCATCTTTTGACCTTCTTGTACCATCTTGTTTTTCAGTTAAATATAATTCTGATAATTCGTCGTCTTGGTCTAACATTTCATCAATTAAATCACGAATTAATGTAGCTTTTTGTAAAAATTGACTTAACTTTTTAGAAACAATTAATAAATATTTTAATTTTGCTAAATCTATATCATTCTCTAATTCTTTTAATATTCCATTAATAACTGTAACATGAATCTGCATTTCAATCATTAAATTATCTAATACATCTGCAAATATTGCTTCAAGTGCTCTAATTTCATAATCTAATTTATCCTCAATTTGTGTATTTTTCAATTTTTCACTTAAATTGTTAACTAATTTGTTATCACTATATGTTCCATCATAATTGAATAAAACAACAGAATCTGATTTAATTAATGCCTTTATATGTAATATACTTAATAATATACTTTTCTCTCGTATAACAAGTAACGGAACAATATCATCATACCCTTTATCTATTTTCCTTAAATCTCTTGGTAATAAATCATGTTTTAATAATAACTGTGTTTGCTGTGTATCAGTTGACATAATTCTATATTGCCCATTTTTATCAAATAAAATACATCTCATTAATGATGTTGCATTATTTCCATGTCCATGATGATTGGATGAATATTGTAATGATGCTGCTGGTGATGATGGATGTGCTAAAACTAAATCTGCAGAAAGTAACATATCTGATGGTATATTATTTCTTATGCTTTCAGATATTTTATCATTACCCTTTTTAATGTTATTTGTTTTCTGATTAATACTATTTTTAAAATCTTTATCCTTATATTTTTTCATATTATTATTTATACTATTATTAACATTGTTGTTATTATTATTAGAGATCTGACGCCAAAATATTCTAGTCAATGAATTCTTTGAGTTAAAAGCTTGTCTTAGATAATAATTTCTGTTAAAAGGGAGCATACTACGCCCAAACAAACTCATGACTAAGCCGTTTACCCCTATGCCAATGCAACAGTACCTTTGCTCATTTGTGCTGCAAATTCATGTTCAAATTCCCTCATTTACATCGTGAGGCGTTTACGTAATCGTTACAGATTCTAAAAATTTAAAGCTTATGTCAAAACTATTCTTTCTTTGTTTACTGTCGTTTCTTCTTAATTGTTTTACAGTTCCCTTTGCTAGAATCCGTTGCAATTGTAATTGTGCTTCTGAATTATAATGGTCCGTAAATACAGTGCAGACCAATTTGAAGTTACCACAGAACTTGGTAGGGGAGCTTTTGGTGTTGTTTATAGAGGTCACGATTTAATATCCAATGATGTTGTAGCTATTAAACAGATTGATTTAGAATCCACAAATGATCTTTCCGAAATTCAACAAGAAATTCAAATGCTTTCAACTTGCAAACATCCTAATATTACTCAATACCATGGTTGCTTTATGAAAGGCCATAAGCTTTGGATTATAATGGAATACTTAGGTGCTGGTTCTTGCTCCGATTTACTAAGTGCAGGTCCATTCAGTGAGAAAGTT
The DNA here is from genome assembly GCA_030569495.1 of Pichia cabralensis. Classification (NCBI taxonomy): domain Eukaryota; kingdom Fungi; phylum Ascomycota; class Pichiomycetes; order Pichiales; family Pichiaceae; genus Pichia; species Pichia cabralensis. The sequence continues at coordinate 16,946 of JAJMLC010000006.1, read as the reverse complement.
ATAAGTTATATTTTGGGTAATGTCTTAAATGCATTATTATATTTACATGATAATGGTAAAATTCACAGGGATATAAAAGCTGCCAATATTTTGGTGGGATTAGATTCGAAAGTAAAATTGGCTGATTTTGGTGTTGCAACTCAGCTTTCAAACAATCTAAGCAAAAGGTTAACGTTTGTTGGTACTCCTTATTGGATGGCACCAGATGTTATTAAACGTGAAGAATATAGTTTTGAAGCTGATGTATGGAGTTTAGGAATTACTGCAATAGAAATGGCTTACGGAAAACCTCCATTAACTGAATATGACCCAATGAGAGTTTTATTTAGGATAACTGAAGGTCCAGCACCAAGTTTAGATTCTGCGTTTTCATCTAAATTCAGAGATTTTGTATCAAAATGTTTAATCAAAGAGCCTTCAAAGCGTGGTACAGTCAAAGAATTATTAAACCATCCATTTATTAAAATGGGTAAGAATTTAGATATAAAAGAAATTAGTTTCTTATTAGAGAAAAAGAAAAAATGGGAATTAGAAACAGGCATTAAATCAAAATCTTATTATATACCCACTGAAGAAAAAGCTTTCAATAATCATTCATTTGAATTATATTCAACTACTAAGAATAACAATAACAATAATCATAATGAAAACTCAGACCTAGGAACTATCAAATGGGATTTAACCTTTAGCAACGATACTTTAAAACATATAACCGAATCTGTTAAAAAAATTAATATTGTTCCGCAAAGTCCTTTATATTTAAATTCTAGCAATACAAATATATCTCAAGAAGAGCAAGAGAAAAAAGACAAAATGAGGAAAGAAATGATATCATTATTAAATCAAACATTTTCAAAAATTTCCCAAAAGTATAATCTGTCAACTTCTCAATATGATAGTTTAGTTAATTTTGAAACGTTATTAATTGATGCTTTTTTTCTGAATCACGATTCTCAATACAGATATATATTTAGTAAGTTTTATAAGTTGTTTTTAAAAAGGTGCATGAGAAGCGAAAACAAAGATTTACAGAAATTGATCTTGCCTCAATATTATCTTTCTGAGGTTAATGAGTTAAATAATTTTAGAACATCTGAAGAGAAGAGAAACGAAACTACAGATAATCTGATCGAAGATATGCTGAAATTTGCTGAAATATACAACCAAAAAGACACTTCTGAGTTAAATTTGAGTAATAAAATATAAAAATTGGTTAAAAAAATAAATTCGATATATATGTAAAACAACAATAGTAAAAAAAAGGATGAAAAAAATTTAATTATATTTATGTATTAAAAAATAATGATAAAAGGAAAACATAAATGCACCATAGAGTTCTTACCATCTGGCTCATTTATTTATTCGAATATGAATATTTGAAACGTCAACAGTAATACTATCTATTCTATCATCTAATTTGATATTATCATTGGAAATGCAGTCTCTTAATTCAATGACTATTGATTGATCATCATTAGTATGAACATTTGAATTGTTTTTACCTTCTTCAGTTTTGCCATCGCTTTTGATTTGATTGGATAACTTATTAGACTCCATAGTAAGAACTTCTTTAGAAATTTTCTCAGTTTGGTTCAATGTTTCATTTGCTTTTTTAGTATTTGGTAAGCTGCTTAAAAATGAAGTTCTCGTTTTCATTCTGAAATTTTTTAAACCTGGAGCCTTTATTTCTTTATTACCAGGACCACTGATATGATTTTTACAAACAGGATACGATGAGATGATTTCTGATGTATTGGTTGTTTTTTGTGATGAAGTATCACCTGCTAATTTGGTTTTTTTGAAGAGTAAATGTGTCTTTTTTTCTGGTTTATTACAAACATGATCCTCAATAGGGATGACTTGAATACCTAGATCAAGTGCTGTTTTCTCCAACTCATATTTAAAAGCAATGACTTTAACTGTGCCGCATTTATTCCTCAATAGTTTGAAAACATCTTTTATCAATTCTAACTCATAGTCATTTAATAATTTGCTAAAGCCCAAATTATTACGTCCTTCAAATTTTGTTAAATCGACAATACATTTTACAACTTTGAGAATTTCATTTTCGAATATTATGTTTTCTTTGAAAAATTTTAATAAAATTAAAGCATATTTATTACCGAATACCTTTTCAGATTTCATACTAGTTTTAGAATTTAAGTCAGCATAATTTCTTCTTGGAGTCAGTTCAAATTCTTGAAGATTTTGAGATCTATATTCTGGTTTTTTTTGATACCATTGATATAGTGCTGCAAGAATCATACGTGTCTTATACTTTTGTAAAGAAGTAAATACTTTGTTAATGTGTTCATTAACTACTTTTTCATTAGAACGATCAATTGAAGTTTGCACTTTTTTCAGCTCAGAAAAGGAAACATTAGAAGTAGCAGAATGTGTCATCACAGGCGTTGTCTGTAAGGTTTTATGATTGGTAAAAGTTTTATTAAATTGTATATACTTTGTTCAATCAATGAATATATGATGTCTATTTATACCTGAAAAAATTTAAAAATGGCTGGTAATGAGTTGAATTCTCAATAAGTAATATCAAAATTAATTTTAAAAATATACAACATTGAAAGGAAAATAATTGATACATCACATTTTGAAAATCATCGAATATTGCTGGTTTTTTAAGCAATAATAAAAGAAGAAACAATACATAGCCACTCATCTAAATGTGACACATCATATTATTTATTTCATTATACAATTTTTAAATCGATCATAGAGCATAAAGATTACAGGAGTATTAAAAAAACAACAGAGGGCAACCACAACTACATGAATTTAGGGACAATTAATAAAAATTTTGGACTTTAATTAAGATATATATATATAGACATGTAAATGTATAAATAGAAAAGTTAAAAAAAAAATTAAAGGATCAAGGATAGTTATAAATTTAAGTTACCTAGCTTTGCTTGTAGTTCACGAATATGATTTCCTTTAGCAGAGCTTTCTCCTTCATTTTGAGAAGGTACAACAATTTCTGAAACAAATGATGGTTTTTGAGGTTTTGGAGGTTTAATAGCTCCTGATAACGAAGCAGGTTTTTGAGGTTTTTGAGGTTTTGGCGCAGACAATGAAGCAGGTTTCTTTGGTTTCTGTGGCTTTGGAGGAGGGGGCTTCTTTAATTCCATAGAATCAGGTATCTTTTCTATAGGTAGTGGATGCAGCGGTCTTTCATATGCCTGGTGTTCTGTTTCTAGCTGATACTGATTTTGAGAAATGTTTGAGGACTGACTAGGGAACTTCGGAGATGAAGGCACGTCACCACCCATAGAAGAATTAGTTTTGCTATGTGCTAATGGTGGTGGTTGAAATTGTGATATATCAGGTAATTGGAAACTGCGTGAAGCTGATTCCTCCATCAATGATGCTTCTGATTCATTATTATGAATTGAGTAATTTCTTTGAGGTTGTGTTGGCATTGATAAATTTTCTGATGTGGAATTTGTTGATAACTGTGGTGATTCTTTATTTAAATTTTCAACTGAACTGTTTAATGAATTATTAAATGAATTATATACTGGCATACTTTTAATTGAAGCTTCTTTTGCTTTTTGTAATGACTGTTCTTTAATTTGTTTTAATCTAAATATTTCTGCTTTTTTTCTTTCACTTTTAATTTCTTCTTCTTTTGTCAACCGAGCTTTTGGAGGTGGTGCACCAAATTTAGATATATCAAAATCCATTAAGTTAGTTTTAAATGTTGGCTCAGGCTTAATTTCTTCAGCAGAATTAGTAGTTGGTAAGGTGGCAGTTCTTGATGGAGGGGTTTGTACATACAGTGATTGTCTAGTTTGCTCATTTTGATTCTGATAAACAGGAGATGGAGCAGGCAGAGGAATGTTATTAACAGGTTGAATAGGTTGTTGAGTGGCTCCATAAGCAGATGGATTTTGTTCAAAAGTATTTGGGGTTTGATAATTGTTAGAAGGAGCTTCCCTTGCTGGCGGAGGTGGTAAACTTCTTGCTGGTAAAGGAACCGGTGCATTTAAAGCTGGAATTGTTTGTTGCTGATATGCTGGATTATAAATTCCACTTACAGTTCTTGATGGTATACTGGAAAATTCAGAAGTAGATGTATTTGAAGAGTATGAAGGGTTATTATACAATTGTTGATTTAATTGATCATTTGATTGAGGTAAACTTGATTGACTGCTATATCCATATGATTGCGTTTGAGCTAAAGGTGGGAGTTGTTGAGGTTGCAGAGGTTGTTGAGGCTGCAGAGGTTGTTGAGGTTGCAGAGGTTGTTGAGGTTGTTGAGGTTGTTGAGGTTGTTGAGGTTGTTGAGGTTGTTGATTATAGTAAGGATGGTTATAAGTCAAAACATTTGGAGGTGTTGATTGCCCATTGTTATATTGTTGTTGATCATACGCCGGTGGAGGTTGTTGATATTGATATTGACCTTGATTAGGTTGTTGTTGTGATTGTAATGGTTGCTGATAATATTGTTGTGGATTTGACTGTGTATGATCCAGCGGTTGCTGATATGACTGTTGCACTGGTTGGCTGACTGCAGGTTGTTGTTGAATTGGAAGATTGGCTGCAGGTTGTTGATACAATTGTTGAGGCTGTTGTTGAAATGATTGTTGCATTGGTTGTTGATACGATTGTTGAGGTGGTTGGTTTGTTGTATAAGTTTCAGCTACACCATATGCACCAACATGATGTGGAGGTGGAGGAAATGATTTAGGATCTTTATAGTTTATTGCACCAACAGGTGCTGGTTCATAATCATCATCTTCATCGTTACCTGATCCACCATTCTTTTTATTATTAGAATGATTTTTGTAAGCACCATAGCCAGCTTTTGAAACAGCCACCGTAGCTTTTCCTGCACCTTTCAGAGCAGATATGCTACCAGATTTTATAGAATCCTTATTATTATCCCAAAAAGATGACATTGCCTTAAACAAAGAACAAAAGACAAAGAAAAGAGAAAGAAAAGAGAAATGTGTGAAAGAGAAAAAAAAAACACAAGAGGAAAATAAACAAACTGTGTTTTCGTTGTTGATTAAGATTGTATAATTGTTTACTTTTTTTTACTTTTTTATCTCTGTATATTTCTCATTTTAATATGGTTACAAATTGGTTTATTGGTAATATTAAATATTTAGCTGAATATGTCGAAAATATTAATTAATCATACTTATAAATGTTTACCTTTAACTATACTTGACGATGAAATATCAGCTGAAAATATTATTAATAGTTTATGTTTAGATAAAGGCAGTAATGAATATAAGATATTATTAAGTAAGTTATCTGCAGGTATTATAACCAATCATCTTTATGATTCATCAATATCGTTGAATAATTTATCTAATTCAAATAATATAGGGAATTTCAATAATAATTATGGATTAATACCTTTGAATAGTAAATTATATTCGAATGGTGCAAACACTCAAAGTATACCATCAATAAATCAAATTTATGAACTTATGGAATGTAAGATTAAAATAGATAATGAAAAAATAGATAAAATAGATAGTAAAGTAATAATACCATTAACCGGGCATTTTAGGTATCAGTTACCATTGATTTTACCACCACAAATTTTAGTAATTATTTCAGATTTTCAAAATCGGAATAAGTTATTATTAATTTATCATGGAAATAATAAATTATTTGATATTATAACTAATTATTTAAGAAACTCATTTAATTGTTTAATTGATCAAGATTTTAAATTTAATTCGAATTTTTTAGCATCGAGTTTAAATTGGAGTATTGAAAATGATAAATTAGAATCTGTTGGGAACATTGGGTTATGGTTTGGGAAATTAGAAACCAATGGTAAATTAGGGACGATAATAGTTAGAATTTTTGAGAAAGATATGAAAACAATTAAGAACAGTGTTTTAAATAAAGATGACAGTGGTGGTAGGGGGAGTGACAGTGACAGTGACAGTGACAATAAGGACGGCGATGATGATAATAAGAAAGATAAAATAATGGAATATTTATATAATCATTTAGAGAAACAGACCAGTATAAATTTTCACAAATTATTACTAGTTCGAATACAGTGTGATTTATTTACTATATATCAAGATGGAAGGATAAGATTTACAGATAATATGACACCTAAACCGAGTGTTAAAAATGATAAAAGGTTATCAATTTGGGGTATAATTAGTAAAATATTAGAATAATAAATTTCATATCAATTAATTTTATAAAGTCGTTAAATAGTGTGTATATTTATAGAAATATAGATACATGTTAATTTGAATCTGTGCCTTGTTGAAGTTTATCAAAGTCAACATCGAAACTACTTCCACAGCCACAACTACTTTTAGTTAAAGGACTTTCAACAATTTTAAAACCTTCACCTATAAGTTCTTTAACGTAATCAATTTTAGAATCTCTCATAATTTCCAAAGCTTCTTTATCTACTATAACTTTTCCACCATCTCTATCAAACAATGAATCTCCATTATCTGGATTAAAATCATTTTTTATATCAGTTATTTTAAGATCGTATTGGAAACCGTGACAACCGCCTGAAGATACCAATAATCTTAAACCTAAATTTGGGTTATTTTCTTCTTTTGATAAAGATTTCAATTTATTAGAGGCAGATTCAGATATCATTAAATATAATGGTAAATTATTATATTGAGATAATTGTTGATTTACTATTTTAGTTTTAGATAGTTCATCACTGATATTTGAAGATAATGAAGATTTTGTGAAAAGTTTTGGTTTATTTGTAGTTGATTGAAACCTTAACAACCTTGGATTTTTATATATTATATTTGACTGTTTTATTATTGATCTGTACATGTTCAATATTCAATGGAAGGGTATCTATGTGTGCTTAAATGAAAGAAAACGGGGTAAAGAAGATGGAGCCCGAAGGAAGCAAATGTGTCATTACTAATTGGAGAAAATATTTTTTTTTTCAGGTTTTTTTCCTGTTTTGAGACGAATCATGGGTTACGTAAGCAATTGGGGGGGGGAGGAGGGAAGGAAGAAAAGTGGAAATGGGACAGAAAGATACTTAACGGGGTTATAATACAAAGTAGATACTTATACTACAAAGTAGATACTTATAATACAAAGTAGACAACTATAAAGCTCAAAACACTTCCTAGTAGCAAGGAAAGGTTGATTATCAAAGCAGTGAAAGGGGCAGCTGCAGTTTTTTCATTTTCGGTGGATAGCAAATTACCAATTGACATATAAGCGTTACTAAACAACTGACCATTTGTGATACCAAAGAAAAACTGTGCTAACATGTAAGACCAGTCATTTAATTTGAAGCTATTACTATTATTATTGGGATTATGAATATTTGATAATAAGAACAAAGGTAAAAATAGTAATCTTAGTAAAGAATAGACAATTAAAATTTGTTGAGATTTAATTTGGAATAGTGTATAAACAGATAAAATACGACCTATTAAATCTCCTAAATTCCAAATTAAATAAATCAAAGGTATAAATAGTTTTTTATTGATTTTATTATCGATTGACTCAACATGTGAAGCGAAAACTGGGAAGATTAGAGTAATTGAAAAAGTTAGAATGATTGTTAATTCAACGATTTTCAATTTTGACCATAAATATTTAAAATTTATATTTTTAAACTCTAAGTGATTCAAATCGTGTAAGTTGTGTAAGTCTTCTGGGTCGCTTGAATCGTCTAAGTCGTTCAAGTCGTTTATTTGATGATTATATAATTTTTCTTCATAATGATTCATTAGTACAATTGATATCTGTGCTATGATTGCAATCAGAATTGAAACCAAAAAGTATTTAATTGCGTCGCTAGATGTCATATTATTACTACTATTACTAGTATCAATGCCAATATTATCAGTCCCATTATTTAGCGTAATTGATAGGATTAGAGAAATTGAAGGCAAAACACCTGCAATAGCATTACCTACAACGGAAGCATTAGCATATAATTTCCCTTGAATATTGACTAATGCCATTAGTCCTACTTGAATATAGCAAGAACCAATTGAAGTGAATAGAATATTCAACTGAATGAAAATAAAATTGAAAATTAACCAATTTTCAGGTATAATTAAAATTGATAAAATTAGCAACGTGAAGATTATCATCTGAATATAATTACCAAGTTTTAAATACTTTAAATGATTTTTATCATTATCGTTAACGTTGTTCCTTTTAGATAAATAAAAATTGAAAATTACTGAGGTTAGAGTTGAAACTGTCATCATTGAAGATGAATAGTTTTTGGATAGCAAAGGGATATTTGCGAATCTATGTTGGAAATAGTTCGAAGCCGATAGGAAACAGTTCCATGGCCAGAGAGAGGATATACCGAGTAGCAGATAAACAGCATACTTGAAAGACCTGAGTGAAATGTCAGCTAGCGGAGTGGATACGATGACCAAAGTGTCGTCTTTTGAAGCGGTATCGGCGAATCGCCCCGTCTGTCTGCAGCCGCTGTCCACCATCGTTCTGTCCTTGCACACCCAGCTCCACAGCAGCCAGAATGCTGCAAACCTGCACAAACCTGCACAAACCTGCACAAACCTGCACAAAACATGATAAAAAGAAAACGGGACACAACACGCCAGCCTGTCGCAAAAAATTGCAGCGGGCAGGTCACGTGCGCGCCGATCGACGCCTTTTTCCTCTCCATCGCGTAACACGTTAAAAAACTTGGAAAAAAGCTGAAAAAACTGCAAACAAAGCTGAAAACCTGCAAGTGTGTCTGCCCAGACAACAACTGCTGCTGCTGCCCCCACTCTCCAACACACACAATGCAAGTACACATCCAGCTGCTTACCCTATTGATATCTCTGTTCTTGTCGTCTGCAAACGCACACATTGCGCTTTTGCCTCCACGTGGTAAAGAATGTTTCTACGAAACTCTTAAAATTCACGATGAGTTGGCAGTTACCTTCCAAGTAGGTGACAGAGACAGGGACGCAACAACTCAATTGCACTGCGATTTCTGGATCCAGTCTCCAACAGGTAAAGTAATCAAATCTCTAACAGATGCTACTGACGGTAACGTTCAAATTAAAGCTGCAGAAAATGGTAAACACGTTTACTGTTTCTCAAACGAAGATTCAAATATGCAAACAAAGGACGTATCATTTAACGTTCACGGTGTCGTTTACGTCGATGTCAATGATAATTCCGGTAATAATCTAGAATCAAGTATTCGTAAATTACTAGAATTGGTTTACGATGTTAAAAATGAACAGAATTACATAGTTGTCAGAGAAAGAACTCACAGAAATACCGCTGAATCAACTAACTCTAGAGTCAAATACTGGTCAATCATCCAATTGCTCGTCGTCGTGCTCAACTCCCTCTTCCAAGTATTCTACCTCAAAAGATTCTTCGAAATAAAGTCCTCCTTCTAGCCCTACCCTATATACTAACTAGCTTATATATCAATAAAAAACTATACAATCTCGTAGTCAACACAACCGATTCTCGCTGTGGATTCTCTCACCAAACGACAAAAAAATTCACAAAAAAACACCAAGTGAATGAATGAATAACACTCCTGCTTTCTTGTCCTGGTACTTTCCCCTGTCTCCCAAGCGTTGCACTTTCCTCTCCCCCCTTTTCCCTTCGACTAATGTCTTCAGCCCAAGCGTTCCCTACACACACACAAGTCAACCTATCCCCAGAATTATTACAATCTCTCGACAACTCAAAAGACTCAGCTGTCTCTCGTGAATACCGTTCAATTCAATCAAAAAATTCAAATAATTTAAACAGTTTAACTGAAAAGGCAAATAAAAATTTATTAAATCTAAACAATAAAATCTTAAACAGCAATCCACATTATCCAGAAAATATGAATGGTGCCCCTGAACTTAACCAGAAACTAGACTCAATTTTCAATAATTTAAAAAATTCAGATCAAGCTAAAATTGCTAAATCACCTGAACTAATTGCTGCTGAAAATAATGTTAAATCATGTTTATTGAAAAATAAAGGTAAACCACTCAATTGCTGGGATATCGTCTTGGATTTTAAAAAAATCGCAGGTAATCCTTAATTATCCGTTTTTAATTTCCACATTTCTATACACTCTTTTCAGTTTTTCTTTATATATATATACAGCATGTATATTCTTATTTATTTATTTCATAATCTAAAAAAAAATTACATACCAACTCCTTTATATAATAAAACAAGTGCTGAGTCTCCTTCACTACCTCCACTTAAACTCATAATTTTATCCTTACTAACAACACTTACTTTATCATCATCAAATTTATACCATCGTTCATCATCTTCTTTATCTTTAATAAATGATTGATAATGTCCACTATCCGCACTAGCACCTTGATGTGCAATTACTCCAACAAGTTCATAAACACTAGATCCACCATATTTTTTAACAGCTTCAGAAAATTTCTTTGAACTAATATCTTGTATTTTCTTCATATCTTCCCTTTGTTTACTATATTGCTCCCTCGTTGTTAAATCAATATTAGGTCTCATCTTCTTAATTTGTCTTACTTCTTCTTCATTCTCTTTCTCAATTTTCATTAATTCTTCACGTGAACGCATCTTTTCTTCTTTAATATCTTCATCAACAAATTCTAATATATCAAGTTGAAATGGAAATTGAACTTTCCTCATAATTTTAGCTTTTTTACCACTATCCCTTTTCCAAAAAAATCTAACAAAATGAACTGTTAAATATTTAGGTAATTTACTAATTTTACGATTAATTTCAAAATTCGCATTACGTCCTAATATTTCACTATTTTTTTCAATATTTTCCTTTAATCCATTCCTTAACCCATCTTGTAAAAAATTTACTTGTGCATTAATATGACAATTCAATTTAAGTCCATCTTCAAATCCATATTTAATTTCTTCTGCATTACTTTCTAAACATTTTGTTTCTGTCTTAAATTCAATTTTAAAATCTTTCTCTAATTCAGGGAACGCATTTAATAAACTTCTTAAAATTTGTGAATAAGCTTCTTCTGCATCTTGTTGTTTATAAATTCCTTGTGGTGTAGTTTCTTGAAATTGTGGAAATGCATTTCTAACTGATGATAAAAAATTTAATGGCGTAACTGCTTTACTAATATCATTATTATTATCAAATTTTTCTAAAACACCTTTTAAATTTTTAACAATTTGATCATTTCCTGAATATTTATTCATTTCATCTCTAAATTCATCAACTACATTCAATAATTGAATACTTGAATTCATATAACATGTATTACCTAAATTCGTTAATCCTTTAGGTAAATTTAAATTATTACCATCAACAATTAAATCACCATTTTTATTATTCTTAGAATCTTCAACAAATTTAATATTCTCAACATTCTTTATAATCTCTTCTAATGGCGTACCTAAAACCATAATTGTTTGCCCTTCTTTAATAACTTTACTTAAAATTGCATCGTCTTTAAGTGGTCCTCCACGTACTAATATTTTTTGTCTATCTGGTGGAACATTGGTTAATGATGCTACCTGTAATTTCAACGTAATACCACTCTCTTCTCCTTCAACCTCAACAGGATACACTTTACCTGCATGTTTAATCTTAATATTAACCAACCCCATTATGCAATTGCCTAATCAACAGAATACAAAAACCCCTTAACCAAAACCAAAACCAAAAAAGAAAAAGGAAAAGAAAAAGAAAAAGAAATAGGTCAAACAGTAAACTTGTGTTCCTTTCATGTTTTAATATTTTTGCCCTCACAAAAATTCATGCTTTTTTTTGTGCCTTCTCCCGCTTACGTAACCTCTGCGCGCACACTCATCTTCACGTGACCCGTCACAGGTATTACGGTTTCAGGTAGCACTTGATCGTCTTCAAATCCTAAGTCTGGTTCAATCTTGCTACCGTCTGCATTTAATAGAGGATCTTTCATACCTAACATATACCTCAAAACAACAATACATCCATTTTTACTTAAAACCAATGAATTTTCTGTGCACTGCATACCCGCACAACATAATGGACATCCAAAATTACATTCACATTCTTCAACATTTGACAAAGATTCTTTTAAAATTAATTCAATACATTCGAATATCCTTGATGATATTCCATTACCACTTCTACCACCTTTGTTATCAAATAATATAATTCTTGCAGGTCTCTTTCTTTTACTTTCCCTTTTGGCAAATTCCTTTTCTGGTGCTTTACATTCACATCCAATTTCATCATATCCTCCTAATGTAACAAATTTAGGTAACGTATTCATTATACTATGTTCAACTGCATGAATACTACCAGCCAATGATAATTTAACACTTTTCAATATTTCAATCAACTCAATTGGAAAATCTATCCAAACTCCTTTAGATTTATATTTAACAGGTGGATTGTTAACTTCAATTGAATCTAAAATCTTTCCACTTTTATCAATTTTAAAAAATCCGAAAACTATACTAGTTTTAACAATATTACCAAAATATACTAACAATTTCCTCTCAAAATCAATTTCTGATTTTTTATCTTCAATTGAAATTTTAACCCCTCTTATCCTTTCAATTAATACAGGATCAACATCTGTAAAATCTCTTTGACTAGTTGTCCAATCAACGTTAACCCTTTCAACTATAGCATATTTCTCATCAACATTAAATTCTTTCACTAAATATGGTAAACCTTGATGAATAAATATTCCTCCTTCATATAACGTAAATGTTGTTCTAGTTTCTTCAATTGTTTCAATAACTTCTTGTCTACCATTACCTCCAGTTATATCAACAACTGCATAACTATCTTCATCTATTGATCTAATAGATATATAAATTGCCGGAAATGGTAAATATTTAGAATCACATGTCCATTTCTTACCATTCCATTCCATTCTTTCCCTAATTAAATTTTCAAAAGTTTCCCATTCAAGATAATTCCACCATTTACTCCATTCATTTGCTAATTCATCATTACTAATTTCAATTTCTTTAAATGCACATTGTAATTGCCCTTCAACTATCATTAAATTTTTTAAATCAACACATAAATCTTCCCAATCATCTCTTTTAATCAATTCTTCAATTTTATTAACATAATGTTGACTAACTGGATCATTTCCTGCAACTAATAAACATAAACTTTCTAAACCTCTTCTACCAGCTCTACCCATCTCTTGTTCAAATCCTGATATACTAAAAGGAAATCCACACATTAAAACAATATCTAATCCACCAATATCAATACCAACTTCTAATGCATTTGTTGCAACAATACATGTTAATCCACCATTAAACATTTGTTGTTCAATTTTCCTTCTATCAGCTACACTATAACCTCCACGATAACTCATTATATGACTTAATAATTCCAAATCATCTTTTAATAATCTTCTTACTTCTTTCATTACAAGTTCAACAGTTTTACGAACAGTACAAAAAACAATGGTTCTAATATTCATTTTCAATATTTGAATAATTAATCTAGCTGTATCAGAAATCATTGAACCACCATGTGATAAATCTGGATTCCATCCAACAATCTTTCTTTCACCACATGGTGCTCCATTTTTTGATTCATCAATCCATAAAACTTTATCATCATCATATTTTTTCTCATCATCATCTTTATCAATACGACATCCAATCATTTTACTTAAATGTAATCTTGCATCATTTAAAGTTGCCGAACTTGAAATAAATTGTACATCATAATTTCCAAACATTTCACATACTCTTCTTAATCTTCTTAAAATGTATGCAACATTAGCACCAAATGTACCTTTATAAATATGTAATTCATCAATAACTACATATTTCAAATTTTGTAAAAATCTACTCCATTGAAGATGTCTAGGTAATAAAGTTAAATGAATCATATCAGGATTTGTCAATATTATATTTGCATTTTCACAAATAAAACGCCTTTCCTTCTTTGGTGTATCACCATCAAATGTTTGAACTAAGGTTTTATCGATGGTTGGTAATTCTTCAATATAAGAAATCAATGCACGGTATTGATCTTGTGAAAGTGCTTTTGTTGGAAATAATAATAATGATGTTGAATTAGATTTTGTAGTAAGTGATTGTAAAATTGGAATTTGATAAATTAATGACTTACCAGAAGATGTTGAAGTAGTTGAAATAACATGTTTATTGTCATTCAAAATCGCCTTAATACCTAATGATTGATGAGAATATAATTTATCTAAACCTTTTGTCTCTAATAAATATTTTAAATCTGAATGTAAATCAACGCTATTATAAAAATCTAAATCGTATCTAGCAATTTTGGGTGGTATATTAAAAATTGAATTTTGAGAGATTTGATTTTTGAAAATCGACGATTTCTTAAAATTTTCTAAAATTTCATTAGTTGGTCTATGTTTTGAATTCAAATCAACTTGATTTATTTCAGCTATAGGATTGATAAACTTAATATGCTCGGGTATATATTTTTTAGAAATTTGATTCAAATCTATCCTTGATTCAATTTTATGTAGTTTAATGAAAATTTCCAAATTTTTCCTAAATCGGTTGTCCCGCTTTATAATCAATTTTTTCATTTCATTAGGTGTCATACCTTTTTTAAAATCATTATTATGATATGTTTTGCTTCCTGCATCAACAAACTCTAAAATCAATATTTGATTACTAATACTTGAAATATCATTTTTATCAATATCATAAATATCAACTTCTTTCTGCTTAAATCCATCTTTCCAAGTAAAATGTTTCTCCTCTAAAACCAACTGATTCTTATCAACGTATTCAAATATTATATTATTTGGTGTTATTGCTTTCAGTAAAGTGATATCCTCAATTGTTAATTCTTTATCCATTGATTTAAGTATATGCTCTTTAAATAAATCAAATGATGTTATAATATGTTTCCTACTCGATAAAAACGTATAATAAGAAACCAATTTGAAATGTAGCTTCAACAGATTTTGGAAAAACCCGCTTTTCATCACTAAACTGCACTCATCTTCGACACCCATACCTATCTACAGCCCACCAAGCTCTTTCCAGAAGTGCTGATTTCTAAAAATTAAACAACTTTCTCAAAATTGGTATTTTCTTTGTTTGCGAATTCATGAACCAGAAAAGTGGCTCAGCGTTTGGGCTTTTTTCACGTTTTTTCCCCATGTTTTTGGAAACTGCTTTCTGTGTGTTTGGTACTCATGTTGCTACCAACCAGAGTAGTGGTAGCAAGACTCGGAATAGAGCAAATTTACTGAGTGGATAAGGGTGTAATCCTAAACAAGATGGTTCCCGAGGTTATGTATATGTACAGGCTTCTTTCTTATATAAATGTTCGTTAATATTACCAACCTTTGGAAATGCTACGCAATGTTGACTATGATAAAGGAAGTAAAATTCATTTTTGATAAGTTGAAAAATTATCAATGTTGTGTCTTAGCGGTAAGGTTGATGCCCTTGAACTCTAATAAAACACAGCTACAGATATTCAAAATATAGATGCACCATTGCTATCCACAATAGGTAAATAATGATCTGACGACTCCTCAAAATTACTTGTTATGGATAGCAAAGGGTTGCATTTAGGTTTGAAATATTACCCAATGCAGAGAACAATGGAATAATGTTGGACAATATATATATGGCTTCGTATTTTGAAACCATTTCAGATATGTGAAACACCGTTTGGCTGTTTGCTGAGTTTGAGCTGAAAAGTTATTTAAAGACCTTCAAATCGTTTCCTTTAATCATAGTTTCTTCAAATATATTTATATTTTTATTCTTTTATCAGACAAAACAATCACAACAATCTTTAAACAAATTATAAAAATGAAATTCTCTACCACTGCTTTAGTTTCAATCTTCATGGCTGCTTCTGTTATTGCTTCCCCAATTGCACAAGCCAATGCTGATGCCAATGCCGCTGCTGATGCCAATGCTGACGCTCAACCAAAATTAATGTGGCATAGATGGATTAGAGGTCAAGCTATGTACTAGATCGCTAATCTAACAACTTATACCAATTAATATCAATAAAAAAAAAGAAAAAAGAAAGGAAACAAAACAGTTTATTTTTAACATTTCAAAACGTTGCCCCTCAAAAGTTTTATACTCTTGAGGACATTTTAATCCTGAAACTTTCAATAATGGATTTATCAACTTTATACATTATATAAAACATATATATATATAAATTTAAATTCATCAATAAAATAAAATCCTAGTATTAGAAATTACTTCTTGATACTTTTGTTGTTATCTTTTACCGCTATCACATTCTGTAAGTTTTAATATCAACTTTAGTTTTCCAAATGCTAAAATTTAAATTTTGAAATAAAACTCTTACTATCATAAATAAATTGAATATTTTTATTTCAACATCTCATAAAGTAGAATTATGATTGGGCATAAGGATGAGTTACCTTTTCAAAGCTCTAATTATCAAAACATTTTACAATAAATAACTTATTATACCATAAACAGGTTTAGTATGGCTACAAAACAGGTTATAATCCAGAATTACTGATGCGCTCAGATATTTGAAATACTCTTTTACTTTACTTATCTTATTATAAATTTTTTTACTAGCTAATTAAAAACAATTTTATCAATTCATCCAATCTATTAGGTTTTATTCCTTTTCCCTGCTCTTTTTTCAAACAGGATTTAAAATTCCATTTATCCATTTCATCCAAATTTACAACTTCTGTTACTGATTGCACTATAATAATTCATGACTTCTTTTATAATACATAATATTTTAACTATTATTCTAAAGACGATGACTTTAATCTTAACTTCAATTCGATTCAATTTTTAATGCCATTTCAATATCTAAATCAATTTCAATCTCAAATTTCTATTTTCAATTCTATTATAATATATTCCAATTGTGAAAATAAGGATTACGATTCAGCTCAACGGTATGACCTGATCGGGGAAGGCTCAACGAACCACCACCTGAATTAGATTCTCCAATCATGTTATCATTAACAATTTGTGAGAAAGATCCTATTGTGGTTGATTCATTAGTT
>JAJMLC010000005.1:36694-65363 GCA_030569495.1 Pichia cabralensis | reverse complement strand
CAGAGAAGATAGGTATAGATTTCTCCAAGAAGCTGCATATCATGCTTTATATATATATAATTACAGCACATATTAAGAATCAATACTAACTTTTCCTTCCCCCCTGTTTATGATATAGAATGAAATTAGTGACCAAAGAAAACGAAGTTTTTTATGGTCAGCTGCATAGTTATATGCCACATACATTACTTACACTATTAGTATTCCCAACAAAGGAAGCATTATTAGAAAGTAGTGTATCAAACCACACCAATACGAGAAATTCAAATTTTTTGTCAATTTCTCCAACATTTGTTCAATCAGTTGAAGCTATTGAAAAAGAGAAGTTGAGGAAAGCCAATAATTCAAATTTTGAAGATAAACGTCCAATGATTGAAAAATTTGCTGAAAAGATCAATGCACCATCTTATATACCCCCAGAAACACTTGGTAAAAATTTCCGTAATCCAAATAATAGAGTAATTTTAAATCAACAAGAGAAATTTAAACTTGCCAAATTAGGTAAGCCTTTACATTTAGACGGTAGATTGATTTTAAAACATTTATCTAAAATTGTTAATATTGATTCTATTGAAATTGATGATAACAATGCAATATTATTGAAAATACATCAAATTAAAATTATTAAACCTTATAAAACTTCTGATGTTAAATATATTGGTAATGAGATTATCAAAAACAACAAAAATGATAAAAATTCAGGGATTATAAACTCGATAAAACAAAAAGTTGATGATGCATGGAAAGAACTAGATGAAAGACAAAAAGGTGGATAGTAAATATACTCATATATGTGTTGTGTAAATCTAAATATCTTTATGTATAATTAGATGGAAAAACCAATAGATAGAAAGATAGATAAAGCATAAAGAATATAGCATAAAATTGACATATATATATATATATATATACTAACTTATTCCATAAATTTACAAGGAGTTAGTGTATTATTAATCTAATATACAAATAAGTAATTACACAGAAGCTAACTAATAAGAGCCAAAAATATTAATAGGAATATAACCAAAGCAAATAATAATATACATGTCCATTTTCCCTTTTTCTTCTGATAGTTATCCGCTTTAACAAGCTCATGACTTGCTAACTGATTATTATTTGCATAATGCATAATACTGTTTTCAATAGAATCAATCTGTTCTCCTTGTTGATTGACTATCGTATCTAGATCTTTAAAAATTTTATTAATATCTTGAACGCCCTGTGAAATCGTATTAATAGCTTGTCCACGTTTCTGAATCAGTTCATTATGAAACTGTAAGGAATTTTCCGATAATTCGGGATGTGTTATCTGTAATTGGGTCTGGTTTTGCTGCTTACTTGAGCCTTCTGACCCATACTCATTCTTATTGAGCCCACCATCATTATTTATCAATGGTGTCTTATCATTATTGTTGGAGTTCATATTTTGTGTTGATATCAGCATTTTCTCAAACTTTTCCTGCACCAAAGGACTATTTATTTTGTCATTATAACCTCGTAGAATTATCTGATAGTTTTTATGCATTAAATTCGTCTGTTCACTCAATCTCTCCACATTAAACCTCAAGAAATTGTCGTTATCTTTGATATTTTTTTGCCCTTCTAATTTACCCAATAATGCCATCAGCTCTGTGTATAGCTTTGAACTCTTTTTCATTAATGTTTCTCCCTGTGTCCTTATATCTGGTGTATCCCTGTCCGTTCCCAAAACACTAGTAAGCCTGTTTATTCCATATATTGCTGATGTGAATTCATCTAGCTTGCTTGAAGTTTCATTCAAAGAACTCCGATAACTATTGGATCCAGTCTCCAAATCCGGAGCCAAGTTGAAACTGGATGAGCTCGTAGGCTGTGCCTCATTTATATTATCACCTTTATTGTTGAATGTTGCAAACGACATCAATTAACTGTAAGTCAATCAAATAATCACTGCATGTGGGTGTTCCAACATGCAAGCTTTCTCTGTTTCTGTCTCGCAAATACTTTAGCTTTGTTTTATCAAACAGCGCGTCGATCGACTGCACGCGTCTGATTAGGAATTTGCAATTGGAAATTCACGCTTTCACCGTTTTTTTGAAAGAGTTAACGCGTCATTGAGATGATCAAATCTTTGCTAATTATTGCCTAAAGTATTCGAACTCTAACAAGTAAACTGCCATTTCTCAATTATGGGTAAAGCTGAAAAACTGGCTAGACTTAGGGCTGCTAGAAGTGGTAAAAAAATTGAAGATATCGACTCAGATAACGACGAAAATGTCAATATTTATGACGAAGTTGATGAAACACAATATAGGAAACATAAAAGAGACCGTGTTTTAAATGATGATTTCATTGTTGACGATAACGGTGAAGGTTATGCTGAAACAGGTGCTGATGACTGGGACAGCCATAATACTGCCAATGGTAATAATAATAAACGGTATAATTCAGACACAGATGATGAAGAAAATGGAGATGAACCTAAAAAATTGAAAAAAGTCAAAATACTCAAAGATTCTAATACTAAATCGATTGATAATTTCTTCAAACATTCATCTGAGAAAAAGCCAAAGGTAAAAAAGGAAACAGATATATCTGTGCTAAATGATATCTTGTCAGATTTTGCAAACGACACCAAATCATCTCTGAAAATTAAACGTCCTTCAAATAAGAGTAAAAACCCATTTTCTGTCTTGAATTCACACAAATTAACAACATCAACGCCTTCTGTTAAGAATCAATTAAATCAATCCTTTTCAAATAATGTAACATCGGCATCAAGCGACCCATTTGATGCATCTTCACCTATCAAAAAGAAATCTAAAATTGAGAATACTACTTTTTTTACAGCCCATGAAGATATAAACAACTCTACCATATCAACTCCTTCTTCTCCCATTAGAAACATGAATACAAGACCCATTAAGAGTAATGATAACACTAATCTTTTAGATGATTTGAAAAACGTTTCCATGGATGTCTCAATTCAAGGGCCAACTGATAATGACGAAGAGAGTGAAGATGAAGATATTATTATATCAAAAAGAAAACAAAACACAACTGTAAAAGTTGACCGTTCCATAATTTTAACTTCATCAAAAGTTAAAAAGCCAATAGACTCGTCACCTTTAAAAAATGTTAAGCACATTGATATCGGTTCTTCACCTTCCAGAATATCTAATACTTCAAATATTTCTAACATGTCGAATTTTTCAAATATTACATTTGAAAAACTTGAAGGTCAAGATGTTGTTATGAAAGATGAAGATGGTGATGAAGGTATTCAAATGTTTTGGTTAGATTATATGGAATTGAACTCCTCTCTTCTATTATTTGGTAAAATCAAAGCAAAGGATGGTAGATTAGTTTCCGGTATGGTTCAAATTAATGGTATTAATAAAGCACTTTATTTTTTACCAAGAATAAAAGAGAATGAAGATATAGAAGATTCAGATGAGGCAAATAATCAAAATGAAAATAAGAAAGAGAATGAAAGATATTCAACTATGGATATCTATGACGAAATTGTACCATTATTAATGGATAAATATGGATTGGATTCCATCAAAGCAAAACCTGAGACCAAAAAATATGCTTTTGAACATTATGAAATTCCTCAAGAAACAGAGTATCTAAAAGTATTATTACCTTTTGATACACCTAAAAGTCAAGGAGTTGTTATACCTTCTAATTTAACAGGTGACACATTTCAAGCTGTATTTGGTACAAACTCTTCAATTTTTGAATCATTTGTTTTACAACGTCAAATTATGGGTCCTTGTTGGTTAACGATCACTAGTTGTGATTTTACATCATTACAAAATGTTTCGCATTGTAATATTGAGCTATCTGTTTCATCACCTATTGATATTCAACAAAATTTATATACTAGAGATCCCCCACCTCCGTTAAACATTTTATCAATTAATGTGCAACCTTTCATGAATGCTGAAAAAAACAGACAAGAAATTGGTTTAATATCGTTAGCTTTATATAAAGATATACCTCAAGATGTTCCATTATCAAAAGATTTGCAACCAACAGAAACTATTACATTGATTCGACCAGTTGCTAATAGTTTAACTCTTCCTGTAGGACTTAAAAATCTGGCTGATAAAAAGGGTATACCATTACGTTTATTAAACAATGAGAAGATTTTACTTAATTGTTTAGTTGGTCTGGTTAAGAAATATGATCCTGATGTCTTTGTTGGTCATAGATTAGAAAATGTTACACTTGATATATTGTTACATAGAATGAGAGATTTGAATATAAACAATTGGTCAAATATGGGGCGTTTATCAAAAAAGAAATTTCCTGAAAAATTCAGCAGATCAAATGGTAGATATAATTTATTTTTAATAAGAGAAATGCTAGCAGGTAGATTATTATGTGATATATCAAATGAAATGGGACAAAGTTTAACAACCAAATGTCAAAATTGGGAATTAGCTGAAATGTATGATGTTGTATGTGGTGAAAAATATACACCAATTGAAATCAATTTGGCAAATCCGTTAGTTTCAGAAGATGCTCCTAAATTGCTTGCTATTATAAATGAAAATTTATTAAGTGTTAAGATTATTGCAAAAACTTCATTTACAATGCAGATATTGTCTATATCTAAACAGTTAACAAATATTGCAGGTAATGCATGGTCTCATACATTAGGTGGTACAAGAGCTGGTAGAAATGAATATATTTTATTACATGAATTTGAAAGGGAAAATTATATTGTACCAGATAAAGAAACACGTAAACAAAGGGAAGAAACCTTGAGAAATGGTACCAGTAGTAATTTTGATAATGTAGAAAATGAAGATGCTACAAACGTTAACAATAAAAAATCTAAATTTAAAGGTGGTTTGGTTTTTGATCCTGTTAAAGGTTTACACAAAAATTTTGTTTTGGTTATGGATTTCAACTCTTTATATCCTTCAATTATTCAAGAGTTCAATATTTGTTTTACGACAGTTGATAGAAGTAATTTACACGACGATGAAGAACTACCTAAAGTACCAAATAAAAAAGATATGGGAGTTTTACCAAAATTGTTGAAACAATTAGTCACAAGACGTAAAGAAGTCAAGTCATTAATGAAAGATCCAAAATTAACAGCTCAAGAAAAGTCCCAATTAGATATTAAACAATTATCATTGAAATTAACAGCAAATTCGATGTATGGTTGTTTAGGTTATGTTAATTCAAGATTTTATGCAAAACCATTGGCTATGTTAGTTACCAATAAAGGTAGGGAAATCTTAATGGATACCAAACAACTAGCAGAAAGTTTAGGACTAACTGTTGTTTATGGTGATACCGATTCTGTCATGATTGATACTAGAGCTGAAAGTTATACTGACGCTATTAAAGTTGGTAACGAATTTAAAATCAAAGTAAATGAAAGGTATAAATTATTGGAAATTGATATCGATAATATCTTCAAGAGTGTTTTATTTACTGCAAAAAAAAGATATGCTGCATTTGATTGTAAACTTGATAAAGAAGGAAATGAAGTCTGTAAATTAGAAGTTAAAGGTTTAGATATGAAAAGGCGTGAATATTGTCCACTATCTAAAGAGTTATCAATATTTGTTTTGAATAATATTTTGAGTAAATCAGATTTGCAAGAAGCATTTAATGAAATTTATAAAAAATTTGAAGAAGTTAAAAATGAATTTAAAGAAAATAAGATACCTATGATTAAATTGCGTATTAATACTAAATTATCAAAAGATCCAAATAAGTATCCAGGTGGTAAAAGTATGCCATCTGTTCAAGTTGCTTTAAGATTGCAGAAGCAAGGTAAAATTGTTAAAGCGGGTAATGTTATAACGTACGTTGTTACGCTTGGTGAACCAAATGAAATTAAAGAAGGTGAAACTGCAGATCAAAATATGACAGAGATTTCTAAAAGAAGTAGGGCATTGAATGAAGTTTTAAACAAAGATTATAAACCAGATATAAGATATTATTCAGAAAAGCAAATATTCAATCCAATTGATAGATTGCTAAACAAAGTTGAAGGGTATGATGTTGTTAGATTAGCTGATTCATTAGGATTAGAAAGTCAAAAATATGAAGAAAAAGCTAGAAATTTAAATAAAGATAATGGATTACAACCATTAGAATCTACCATACCTGATAAGGAAAGGTTTAAAGATACTAAAGATTTACAACTTCATTGTATTAAATGTAACACGGATTTTAAATTTGGAGGAATCCAATCAAGTGATGATTATAAAATTTCATTTAAAGGTATTGAATGTAAAAAATGTTCATTTTTATTTTATCCATTATTAGTTTCTGCACAACTTGAAATATTTATAAGGAATGAAATCGATAAATATTATGAATTTTGGCTACAATGTGATAATTGTGGTTTAGAAACTAGACAAATCAGTGTTTATGGTAGAAGATGTATAGGGTTCAATGGTACAGCACATGAATGTAAAGGTGTTATGAAAGTTAAATATACTGACAAACAAATCTTTAATCAATTATTATACTTGAAAAGTTTATTTGATGCTGATAAAGCAATAAGCATGCAACTTAAACCTATTGATGATAAAGAAAATTCATTAAGTGACAGCGACGTTAAAACTTTAGCTGAACAGAACCGTAGAGAATTTGAAAATTATTCCAAAGTTGTTCAAAAATATCTTGACGTTAATGGTAGAAACTATGTTGATTTGGGATCTATATTTAGATGTAGTTGATGTGGGCGTGTGTGTGCATGTATTTTTAAAATAATTTTTCGTAGTTTGTTCATGTATATGCTTTGTGCATAATGTATATTTTATAACTCGAACGATCGAATTGCAAATATTTATATATTATATAATATATGTATTTATAGAAGAATTATAAGAATTAAAAATAAATAAATAAGGTTGAATAGGAAACAAGTATTTCCGAAAATAAAATAAATCAGGTCAATTTAATAAATGCTTAATCTTTCTTGAGTGAATCAATTGATGAAGATATAGATTCTCTTGAATCATGAACAGTTTTAACTAAACCATTCCAAGCATCGTTTTTCAAATTTTGAGTATTTTTAATAGTTTCTTCAATTTGATTACATGCATTATGTCTAACATCTTTAAAATCTGGGAAATACTTTGATTCTAATGCTAAACCGATTTTACCAAAACCTTCAGAGATATTAGCTGAAGTTTTAGGTAATGTAAATTTAAGGGCAATTGAACCAAATAACAAAGGTGTGATAAATCGTATTGGTAAAGAATGATTACGTGCGACAATTGAACCAATCAAAGTTGAAGTTAAAACAGTAATAGAATCTGGTAGTAAATTTTCATTTTCGTCTTTGAAAGACCAAATTCTGTCGGTAGTCATACCAAAATGTGCTTTTGCTGTATCTGTATAAAATTCAAATTTTTCATCAAATGCTTCATAATATTGTAAAGTGGTTTCACGTATTCTACTAACGAAAGATTGTAAACCTGGTGCAGTTGTTATTGCATTACCGAATTTGTTGATGGTTGATAATTCTGTTAATTCAGATTTTGGGTGTAAATCCTGTGCAACAGTTGGTAAACCTGGCGTGCTGTAAGTTTCGTCTTCGTCTGTATAAAAGGATCTACCCATCTTAATGTTTGTCTGAGTCCTGGTAAAGTCAGGTTTCTTCTTTGTGATTCTCCTCTTCGTATGGTTTAGAGAAAGTGTTGAACTTTGTTTCTCGCATTTCTGTTTCAAATTTTCACGTGACTCGCTAGCATTTAAACAGGAGAAAAAAGAAGGAACAAGTGGGAAACTACGTGGAGACAATTAGCAAGAACGAGTAGTAGGATATATTTATATATAGATATAGAAAGATGGATGTCAGTATAAAATAAGATAAGATATAAAGTAGGCTGTGGGTTAGAAAAGGGTTTTTAAATTATTGTTCGTTTTTTTTGACATGTTTTTTAAATTTTAAATTTTAAATTTTAATTTTAACTTGAATTTTGTTTAAAGATTGTAACCTCTAAATGAATAATTGGATTGTGGTGAACACCATTGCTGCACCACCTAAAACGACTAAAAGAATGTCGAGACTACGAGAAAATTTGGTATTTGCAACAGCTTTTAAATGAATCATTGGTGGGTACATGTAAACTAGAGGGATACATGCAAAACAACCAACAAATGAAACAAATAAATCTAGATTTGATGATCCAAGGTAAGCAACCGTGGAAGTAAGTAAAGTGATTAATAATCTGAAAAAATTTTTAGACCATTTGATTTTTAAGTTATTTTTACCACTGCTATTATTTCTTTTAAAAATTCTTGATTCCATTAATCTAATAGCAGGTAATAATTGTAAAGGAACGGATAACATAATAGCTAAAGCGTAAAAAAATTGAATTGATATAACCGGTATTGCATCTTGAGGTAAATTAAGTATAACGACAGTTTTAACATTTTCACCATAAGTTAAGTAACATAACCAACCAATTGTTATGAATAAACAACAACAAACAACTATAACAGCAAGTAGAACTTTTGGAAAATCTTCCGGGTGTTTCATTGATTGTTGAACAGGTATAATCAAGCCTATACCTTCAAAAGCGAAAATTGCAACACCTATAAACAATGACCAATTATCACTATTAAAATTGTTAATTTTGGAAGGTCCATTAACAATTAAATCTTTTGAAGTATAGAAAACAATTGTTATTATACCTGATAAAATGAAAATATTAGCTAATAAAGCAGCTAATGATAATTTAGTAATATTTCTAATTAGAGACATTGGAATGAAAAAAATTGTTTCGAAAATAACGAAGTAGTATAATGGGAAATTTACATTGATTGTATTTTTAACAAATGCCTTCAAATTTTCTGCTGTAAAAACTGTATAAGCAGCAACAAATCCAATTTGAGATAAAATAATTGAAATCAAAATCAAATATTTGAAGGTTTTACCATATAATGAATTACCTAATTCTGCAAATGAGGTTATACCGGTTTTAATAGTCGATTGAGATAGAACCAAATAACAATAATAAGATAAGATACTGAAAAGGAACAACAAAATGATTGAGAATATTAAACCACCATTGCTAAAAGCTTTTGGTAAGAATAAAACACCTGTACCGATAAAAGCTTTAACTAATAAAAAGAATGCTTTAATTGAAGAAGTTTTCTTTTGATTTTCTAAGTTATTATCATCTATATTTGCTTGTTGAGAAGAACGTAGAAGTGGAGATTCTTGGTCAATTTTATCACTTGAAGTATCATAATCGCAAGCAAGGAAATCTTCATCTTCCAAATTTTCACCTGCAAAATGTCCATAAATAGTTAAAAATTCCAAGAAATTTTTAGTCAAAAATGTTGTAGGTTTAGTTAATGTATAACCATATTTATATTTTTGGTTAGTAATAAAATCTCTTCTAAAACCACCTGGTAATCTCAACTGTGAAGCAGTTGAACCTCTTCTATCATTTTCAGAAAATGATTTTGATCTTCTAATTTGATTATTATTTATATGGTATAAATCCCTTGTCATATCCCCTGATGCTAATTTCAAAGAGTTTGAATGATCAGTTGGTAAATGTTTGGAAACATTTTTAATGATCGTTGAATCGTCCACATAAGAACCAAAAGAGTTAGGGGATATCAAAGAATTGTTGTCATCGTCAGATTCTATTAAAACGGGAGAATTTGATCTATTTTTAGGTGGTGTTAAATTAAACGAAAATAGTTTCCTTGAATTTGGAGTATTACTATTATTAGCTAATAAATCTACTGAGGAATTAGAATTCCTATTATTTGTTGAATTATTGATAGAGTTATTGTTATCTCTGAATTGTTGTAAAGTATTTGATAGATGAGAATATGAGCTTGGAGTTGTTGATAGTTTTGCAATAGACTGTCTCCTAATATCAAAGCTATTAGTCGGTGTTGGTGCAATTATAGGTATTGGTTTATCCGAGGCCATTGTTAGATAATAAAGAGAAGAATTGCAGGAGCAGGAGCAGGAGCAGAAGCAGAAGCAAAAGCAGACGCAAAAGAAGTCGAAGAAACGATAATAAGCTGCAGACAGATTACACTCCAGATCAAAAGTGACAGAGAAACCGCTTTAAACTGCGAAGCAGTAATATCAAGTGTCGGAGATTGCCTAATCGGGTCCGGTCACGTGCAGCATCACGTGACGCGTGTTTATTTTCTCATTTTCTCATTTTTTTACGTTTTTTTACGTTTTTTTCAGTTTTTCTTTGTTGAATCACTCCAGGAAATGCAGACACGATGATGAACACGTTTAGGCACGGAGGAACACTATGGGTTGGTGGCCATTCAATAGAGGCAGCAGCAATGGCAGTAACGAGGAGACAAAAGAAATGAGTCCTGTGGCTGTAGAAAGCCAGGACAGACCAATGTTTACCGAATCCACTGCACCAAATCCTAATCTACCACCAACTAGCAGAGAATCTACAATGTCAAAAGAAATCAAGTCTTATGTTTCATCACTTTCACTCAAAGATTTTTACATGTCAAATTTAGTAAGTATACCTTGTTTCAGAGAAGCGGGACTATCTGGATTTACATGTTTCTTTGTTTTCTCTTCAGTTTTGTACGTTTATCATCGAAGTTTAAGGAAATCTGTTAACTGGGGTTTTGGTGGTTTGCTATTAGGGTCCATTTTCGGCTGGGAACATTGTAACAACGCTAGAAGAAACTCACAAATGGCAGTTAGACTAGCACAGCAACGTTTTGAACAGAAATCTTCGGGGAAATCTGATTAGAAGTAATCATGACACTATCTTGTACATAGTATTTATATAATTTATATATATATGTATATATATATAGTTAAATTTTTTAAATGTTTCAATATCTTACAATATCCTTGATACTCGATCGATCAACGATCATCGTATCAACCACTCAGGTGCAACACTTGGATTGATTTCAATAGTTGAAACATCAAATGCTTCAATTAACAACTCAACCAAGATTCTACCACCTTTAACTCCTGTAAATCTTCTATATTCTTCACTTACACTTGCTAAATTCCAACCTTGAAGTTTCCTTAAACATCCAATGACTGTACCTGTTCTATGTCTTCCCATACCACAACAGACTAACAAAGGATGATTCCTTTTATCTGAAATAATTTCTAAGGCCTGTTTAATACTACCTTCACTTAAACCATCCCAGGAATTAGTACCAATGGAATCGTATCCTAAATTATAGAAAAAATTTATATTGTTTTCATCAATGAATTTTAGGAAAAGATCTTGAGGATCTTCGATTGCCAACCAAATAACAGATTTAAGATTTAATTGTTCTAAAAATGAATGATTAAGCGATGAAGGTTGGCCTGACCTATACAGACATTTCTCTACTGAACAGAAATTTAACGGTGGAACAACCCTGAATTTGGTTTCGTTATTACTGTTTTTATTATATTGAATCTTGTCACCTTTTAAATCAGTTATTAAAACTGCCCCAGGTGGTGGTATATCTTTATCTTTTTTATCCTTTTTGTCCTTTTTGTCCTTTTTATTTTTTTTATCAGGGTTATTTAAATTATTCGACACATCTGCATCATTGGTTACTTCGGCTCCATGTGTGTCTGACCTTAATTCAGATCCTTCATGTCCTGAACTCATGGTTGTCCTGTCTTGTTTTCACTTGCAATCTGTGGTGTCAAAACACTATAACACGCAGATTAATTTAATATCTTGCACACATGAAAAATTACCCGCACAATAATTATCAACACGTATAGTTAACACAACTCTGGACAAGAACGCTCTGACACGTTCTTGCAGCACCAATTCACACACACAAACACAGACTCACAATGGCTAAGAAGGACGCTAGGTCTGTAGAATCTACTACTAAAAAATCAGCTGCTTTAGCTGCTACTGCTACTGCTACACACAGCTCTGGAAATAGTAATGCCAACTCAATTATCAAGGAAATTCAAAACTCAATATCCACAGCTCATAAACAATATTTAAAAGATCTCGAAGATGATCAGAAACTCAGACTTATCGATACATTTTTAGCATTCTTAGTAGTCATAGGTATATTTCAATTTGCATTCTGTATATTAGGTGGTTCATACCCATTCAATGCTTTCCTTGGAGGCTTTTCTGCTACGGTTGGACAGTTTGTTCTAACTGTTGGATTAAGATTGCAGTCAAACAATTCAGCATTGTTTCATAATCTGTTACCTGAAAGAGCATTTGCCGAATATATTTTTGCAAGTCTTATATTGCATTTTGTAATCATACATTTTATCAACTAAGCTTCAGGGATTAAATACTAGTTAAAAAGATTGTTTTTTTTTTTTCAAAATCTGTATATAATACATTATATATACATTTATATTATTTAAGTAAATATTCTTTAGCGATTTTAATATAAAAAAAATATACATAAAAAGCAAAAACTGTTAGATAGAAAAAAAATTCATTTGAATAGAAGTTAAAAGTAGCAATGAATAATATTATTGTTATTTTGGTTTTATGATTTTTACAAGGCTGGGACTATTACTCGATTGATGGTTCATTACTTTCATTATTTTATCACATTGCAAGAATTAATATATATATATATATATTGCTGCGAGTTAGAACATATAATATTCAGTTAAATGATTTGTTATTTTAGTTTTCAGTTTGTTACGTTCAAGTGTTTAAAGTTTTTCTTAATAGTTTTCACTTCTTTCCTTTTTCACGGAATTAATTTACGATACTCATCAAGCTTTCACCGCCACTACCATTTTGTCGTTTGCTACTACTAATATTACTATTGCTGTTATTAATACCATTGTTATTAATATCGTGTATTTCTATATCATTGTCAGCGTTTATTATACTGGAGTCGTGCATCAACGTATCTTCATCATCGTTATTGTTGTTGTTATTGTTATTGTTATTACTATTATTATTATTATTACTAGAAAATGATTTTATTTTTTTGGATTTTGAGCTGTTATTTTTATTCCTTGTATTCTTCAATTTATTTACCTGATTTCTCTGAATATCTATATCATTGTCTTTCGTTCCTTCTTTTTCACTTCCGTTTCCATTTTCATTTTGATTTTCTTCTTCATCAGAGTCATAATCGGATCTTTCATCTTCATCATCTAATTCATCTTCACTATTATAAATTTCAAATTCACATTTATTAAATTCGTTAATTTGATCATCTGTTATAGGTTTGATCCTTAGCCAATTCATTCTTGGACCACAAGGAGCAACCTCATTTATTTTAAAACCAAATAACTTCAAATTGAATTGGTTTCTTTTACGTGCATCACTTTGTCTGCCAACTTCAGGGAACATTTTCATAAATAAACCTGCAAAACTTGTACCAAAGAAAGCACCATCAATATTTAAATATCTTGAAGAATTAGGTAAATAAATATCATTACAACTTGGACAATATAATCTAACCGTTTCAATACCGGGAGTATCGAATCTACCAATTGGAATTAAATGCATATTAGCACACAAATATCTTGGACAAGAACCAAAACAATTATCCTCAAATTTACTTGCAATTGCATGTAATCCTTGTTTAGTAATTATAAATCTAGCATGAATTAATC
Source organism: Pichia cabralensis (assembly GCA_030569495.1). NCBI lineage: Eukaryota > Fungi > Ascomycota > Pichiomycetes > Pichiales > Pichiaceae > Pichia > Pichia cabralensis. The sequence continues at coordinate 51,814 of JAJMLC010000005.1, read as the reverse complement.
CATATAAAACTTCGGCAGCGTGTTCGATTATCGGTATATCTGTTGCAGCAGCCGGTATTTCAGGTTCTAAATCTAGAATAACGTCTAAAGCTTGTTTATAATAAGGTACAAAAGAACTCAAACCAGTTAAATTAAAATCATCTTCGATAAATTCAGGTGAAACTTCAACAAAATAATCGTGGCCAAAAGTTGAGCAGAATTGTGAGATCCAAGTATCCACTTCTTCACTGCTGTATTCATCCATTGCTGTCTCCGTTGATGCCACCAGTGTCTTCTCCTGTGTCTTCTCCCGTGTCACCATCTCTCTGTTTTGTCCATCGTTCGTTTGTTTCCAGAAAACTTCCCAGCGCTTTAGCCACCGCGCGTCGACCGTCGCCGGACACTGCGCAGAAATGGCAAATCGGTGAAGACAGCATTCATGGATGAACAGGGAACACACAAGGAAGAACCAGTCTGTACACACACAGAGACATACGGGGATGACTGAAGAGTACGTGGTGCTGGAGACTACGTCGGCATACAATTATGTCACATACACTACGCTGTACGCTTACGCCGTCTCATTGGTGTCGATTTCACAGATTGTAGACTTCTTAGTGAGCATGATGAACAGAGGACGTTCGCCTCTGGTTGCAGAGATCAACCAACTCAGTAAAGATAGGGGACACCTCTTGAAGGAAAGAGACGCCATTTCTGCACAGGACCAGTACGCTAAATGGACAAAACTAAACAGGAGGATAGACAAACTAGATGCTGAAATTGCACAAAAGTCTAAAAATTTCAAAGACGACTCAAAGAACTTGAATGCAAAACTGAATACCATTGTTTCTGCGTTACTAAGGTTCCCACAGTATATAATCATTCTTTACTTTTCAAGGAAGCCTGTTATCGAAATCAACTATTTCAACTCACTTTTCGGCACCAACACCTGGTATCTATGGTTCATAAACTTCTGTCTACGTTTCCCATTTGGTGCAAACAATACCATTTCAGGATCCGTGTGGTCTTTCATCATCACCACGGTATTGAAAACTGCTGTCAAATCGCTGACAGCACTCTACACACTGTGTCTAAGCCTGTCCAACACCAAAGCCGAAGCCAAACCCAAAAACGAATAATTTTTTGGTGTCTCGAACATTAAAATAGAAAAAAAACAACAGGAAACTTTGTTTACCTTTTTATAAATCTTTCTTTCTGATTCCTTCTTTTTGTTCTCTGTGCTTTCTTTTCTTTTGTACAAACGGTGTATCCTCTATACAACATCTGCTGGTAATTTGGGACGTGTCCATAATGACTGAAGAAACTGGCCACACTTCACATCCAACGGTATCGACTAAAAGACTGTCTTCGTCTGCAGTCTCATATTCTTTGGCAAGTATACTGAAAGACGACGATAACGGTGCTGCTATAAACACGAGGAGTCCTCAATCAAGACTGACTATGCAAAGTTACTTCAATAAGGAAAATCAATTGTCAAATAACAACACATCCTCAAAACATAATATCCACCAAACCACAGTCACGTCTTCTATAACTAATACCAAACAACCACTCAAACCAATTGAACAAAATAACCTGAATCGAAGATCTCTATCTTCTATTAAAACTAGTTCAACTTCCAAATCTTTTAAATCTAGCAATACTATTAAATCTCCTAAATCCAATCGTTATTCGAATAATAACTTGGGATCTAGTAAATCAACGGTATCTTCTTCTAGTAATAATAATAATAATACTAATAAGAGTAATACTAATAACATAGATAACAACATTGGAAATATTACAAATGATACATCTACTAGGATTTCAAGTGATACGTACGGCTCAATACCTTCAAGTATCTTGGAATATCAACCTGAAGTAATCGACGACTGCCAACACGTTAAAATAACTAAAAATTCAAATAATAGTGATAATAAAAATAATGATAACAATAACAATAACAATAAAACCAACGGGGACTCAATAGTAATAAGCAATATACCATCTAAACCAGAAACTGATCAAAATGTTGAAAATAATGTTCGGAAATCTACCTCTTTTAAAAATTTAAGACACTCACTTTCCATTAAATCATTATCTTCAATCAGTAACAATCAAAACAGTAATAATACAAATGCAGAAAAAAGGAAAAGTTTAAGAAATTCAAATAGAAAATTATCTTTTGAAAATATTAGATCTCTATTATTAACAAATAGAAGGTCATCTTTAGATCTTCCATCAGATTATAGGAATAATATATCTTTGCCTGTTATGCAACCACAAACAAAAGATAAAATTAAACAGAAACTAAGAAATTCTTCTTCGATTGTTTCACTTTCCTCTTTTATTTCAAGTAACAATGATAATAATATCAAAAAGTCCAATAATGCATCATCCAGTTCTAACAGTGATAATTCTAAACATAAAAGTGAAAATGACAACAATAGTAGCATTGACAATAGCAATAACAATAACAATAACCAGAACAAAAGTAAATTCAAAACAGTTGATATTGACCAAATTCATTACTCGTTACTTCTAAAATTATGCTCACAATCGAAACCAATCTCTTTTACTTCTTATTTAAATAAATTTCAAACTATAACACCGAGAAAACATTTAACTATGTTGAAAGAAACAAACAGTAATTTTATTTTTTTGGAATTCCAAAGTTCAAATAATTCAAATAACCAATCATATTTAAATTCAACAGGTGTTTGGAAATTGATTCCAATTAATTCATTTAATACAAATTCCGATATGGGTGTTTCAATAGCAAACGTTATTCAAGAATTAGCATTAACAATGCTGATGAGTTCAAAACCAGGTTTTGTGAAAATCACTTCTGCAAGTTTAGTGAATGGTTTGATTCCAAGCACTCTGTTAGATTTGATTGATAATGATAATAAAACCAATAAAAATTTATTATCAATCAACAATAATAACCAATTATACTTAATTATGAAACTTAAATATTCAGGTATTACATTATCCGATTATAATTTGAAAAATTGGAATGAAGCATCATCAATTTTCCTTCAAGTTTTAACTTTAATGTGCATAGGAGAGGAAAATAATTATGAACATAGAGATTTAAATGTCAATAATATCTTAATTAAAGAAGATACAGGTAATATCGACGATATAAATAATGAAGAATCAGATATTGAAGTCACTATAATTGATCACGCATCTAGTCGTGGTATTGTACGTGGACAAATAATGTACACAAATTTATACGATGCTGAATTTTTTAAAGGTAGTTGTGAATATAGATTTACAATTTATAAGTATATGAGGAAGGTAATTGATAAAAACAATGAATCGGATTGGTCAGAATCTCAACCAATTTTCAATTTACTTTGGATACATTATTTACTACATACATTAATTTTTAAGAAAGGTCTTAAACCTATTAAAATGAATCCCATTTTAAAGAAGAAGAGTAAGTTGATAACAAATAGCGGTAAAGTAGGATTGGAAAATATGAAATATGAGAAACTTTTACAAGCATATCGGATGGTTGATCCAGAAATATTGTTAGGGTTAAAGAAACAGAAATATTCACGTGAAGTTAAGAACGTGGCGGAATTGAAGGAATGGTTTATTTCTTCTTAATTTAGAACAGTATAGTCAAAAAGTGTAAACTTATATATATATATATATATGTATATTACGTAATGTATAAGCCAATCTTTAAAGTATTTCCTCTTTATTTTTTTTTGTGTTTTGAAAAGTGCGTGTTTTGTTTATAATTGAGATCATGACTTTCTTCCCATTTAGGCAACTGAACTTTCAGAGAAAGCGTTTTTAATTTGTTTTCCTTTGTTTGATAATGAGGAAATAGGCATGGACAAAGAATCAAACAAGCTGAAACTAAAAGGTGGGGGGAATCTTTCCACCGTACATGAAGGATTGGCTACATTAACTAATGAAAATAGTAACAATTTTAAAACTCTAACCAAAGATAAACTGCTTGAGAAATATAAAGAATCTGATGATTTAGATTTTAATTTTGAGCATGAAAATGACTTCAATTTAGATTTACTGAAAAGGAAGATTGAAGATAAAAAATCTAAAACTAAAGGAGACGATGCAACACCATTTAAAAATGATAGTAAAGAATACCCAGACTCGATTCCTTCATCGTTATCGTCATCTAGAACTCCTTCAAATATTTCAAAATATTCAGAAAGTGAGACAGAGAATAGTGATTATGCTGATGAATTCGATGATTTAGAAAATTTGAATGATATGGATGTTGCATTAAAGTTATTACAAAATTTTCAGAAACGTCAAAAAAGGGCAGTTCTGTTAGCTGAAATGAATAAGAATAGAATTAAAAACAACGACAAGTTTAATTCCAAAGAATTTTTAAATTTAGACTCAAATTTCCAAAATTTAGAAATACAGGATTTTTCAAATGAATTCAATGATGATGAGTTAAATAGTATAGATTTCAAAAAATTCAAAAAATTTAAAAATAGATCAACTTCTAGTTTAATTAATAAACATTCAATGCCATCAATGAAAAAGATTACAAGCTTGAATGGATCGCCTAAAAAAATCAAAAAATTTTCCTCAACAATGGATTTTAATACAATTACTAAAATACCCAATAATTTAAATGATCCTTTTGAAAGTATAGATGATTATGATTTAACTATTACTTTATCCGATTATGAGAAATTAAAACGGAAAAGTCAAAAATTTGATTATTCAAAATATGTTGAACAACCATCTGTTAGAGAAAAACATAGAAAACAACGTCATAATCGATATATAGATGAAATGGACAGTTATAAAGATGAAGAAAATGATTACTTCAATCAAGGAAATCACCGTCATCATCATCAGTATAAACAAAATAAGAATCAAGATTATGATCAAAGATATACTCAAAACACACCACTACCTAACACCTACACATCTAAATTATTAAAACAGGGTAAAATAAAATTAATAAGATCATTGGGTACACCACGACCTCAAAAATTACCTGGACATTTATATGGTGAAGTGAAATATGATCCACAACGGAAAAAATGGTTTGGTAATGAAGAAGAACTATTGATATTTGAAAAAGTTAAACCATATAGTAAACCTAAACTGATTAAAAAAAAAGATTATAATCAACAGGTTGTCGGAGATATGGTTTACGATAATAAAAAATTACGTTGGGTTAGTCTTAATGGGGAATATGAAGATGATCCATTCGATGATGATTTTGATAATACAGTTATTTTAAATGAAAATTCAAACTTTAGATCAAGATCTGAATCAGCTCAACAAAAAAGGCCAAGTTTACTCAAAAATTACAGAAATGGTAAGAATAATTCAAAAGGGCGACTGGTTCCAAGTGAATCTATTTTGTCCTTATCTGATAATTTGAATAAGCATAATAATAACTTTAAAGTGACTCCAGAGATGTATAAGTCATGGAAAACTGAAGAAGAACGATGGATCAGGAAAGTTGTAAACTGGTTCCCTCACGATGATAACAATCATCAATTCAAGTATGATTTAAAAATATTTTTGAATAAACAATAATCTATCAAATATTTTTTTTGTGTAATTGTAATAATAATAACGTGTATGATTATTCTTGATATCTATAAAAGACGGAAATTTACTGTTTATTTTCTTATCAAAAGATACCAAAGTTCCGCAGCTGAAATTACCGCTTTAGGAAGGTGGCATATACCAAATATCAACGTTTTCAATGATAAGACTTATTTCAAAAATACTATAAAATAAACGAGGGTGTGCTTAATTTTGGAGTAATTGTTTTCCAGATTACTCAAAATGCTCTCATTTTTCCAAAAAAAAAAGATGCCAGAATATACAAAAGACTCGAAAATAATTATTGTTGGTTCAGGGGTATTTGGATTATCCAATGCATTACATTTAGCTAAAAATGGGTATAAAAATATTTTAGTGTTTGATAGACTGCCATTAGAAGAACAAAATTTTACACTTTCAAAAGGGTCAGATACAGCTTCGGCTGATATAAATAAAGTTTTCAGGACATTTTATGCCGAAAAAAAATATTACCAGGATTTGGCATTTAAAGCATTTGAAATTTGGCAAGAATGGAACAGAGATATAAAATTATTGCCAAAAGAGGAGTCCAAGAAATATACCGACTTAAAATTAATTGATATGTGTGGTATGTTGAGAATGGATGATATCGATGGTTGGGAAGAGAAAGCTTCAAAAGAAAATTTTGAAAAAGACGGCTTGGGTTCTTTATTATATGATATTAATAATGAAAGCGATTTAAAAAGAGCTAAAGCTGCTGGTTACGGGCCAAAAATTGATTTTGCATTAAACATCAAAAAACAAGAAATACCTGATTTAACAGGTGTATTTGATACAACTTCGGGTGTTTTGTATGCTTCAAGATGTTTACAATATGCACAATACTTGTGTAAAAAAATGGGAGTTAAATTCATTTATGGTGGTCTTAAAGGTACATTTGAAGACTATATTATGTTGGACGATACAGTAAAAGGTATTGTTACAGCCGATAAAAAGAAACATTTTGCAGATTTAGTTGTTATTAATTGTGGGCCTTGGTCAACAAAAATTGTTCCTGAGCTAGATGGAATTAACGAAGGTACTGCTGGAAACGTTTTAATTTGTAAAATTCCGGAAAATAGGAAAGATTTGATGGTTAAATATACCAGTAGTAACTTTCCAATGTTAAGTTGGAAAATCGGGCATTCTAGAGAACATGACTATATGGGAGGTATATTTATGTTTCCATATATGGAGCCAGAAGGGTATATGAAAATTATTGTTAGACAAACAAAATATACAAACCCCCAAAAAATGGAAAACGGTAAAATTGTGTCTATTCCTAAAACTTCGAATAGCTCACCACCATTTAAAAATTTAACAAGGCATATTTTGAAACAAGTTGAAGAATGGTTGAATATATTTTTCCCGGATTTAGTTTCACTTAATTGGGAAAGTAGAATCTTATGGTATACAGATACTATTAACAATGATTACATATATGATTTTGTTCCAGGTAGAAAGAATCTTTTTGTTGCCTGTGGAGGTTCTGGGCATGCATTTAAAATGTTACCAGTTTTAGGCCAATTTCTAGTTGATAAGTTAGAAAACAGGAGTAACATTTATACCGAATGCTTTTCATGGAGGAATAGTGATGATTTCACATCAGATCCAAATGGGCTTAAAGAAAAGTATGAAAGTAGTAGAGTCTACGATAAACAAATCATTGCTACCAAAGAAGATTATTGTTTTAAGAAACGTCAAGCTAAGCTCTAGATATGTAGGTTGTATACACATTGTACACATGCACACGTTTATATCGTAATTGTTTTATATTAAAAGCTCATCATAAAGATAATTTCACCGAATAATATTACGAAACCCAGTGTCAGTCATGAAACATGCCAACTGTAATATAACCATGCAATCTGCTACACAGAATTTTTCGTATGAACTGAAAATACGATGTGAAAGCTACGAGGTTCGTCAAATGTGTGTGGCGATCGTAAATTTTGATAGGATTACACGGGCTGATCAATAAGTTTTGCTGAAACAAACGTTCAATATTCCGATGTATGTAGCAAATATCCAAGCTGTTGCTTTTGCAGCATTAATATTCGCTTGGAAGGTAATATTAAGTCAGGTTGGCGTGCTGGTACGAAGCATTTCATGATTTTTGCCGTGGCCTGGAAAGTTTCTCTATGCGCCATTAGACACGCCCAAAGAGGAAATATTTGTATTTCCCTATCATGTTTTTGTCCTCGTTTTTTCCCTTTTGTTAAGCTTTAAGCCCTATTTTCCAATTGTAGCAAGATTTGACAGTCACTACTTAGCAACTAGTCTGCGGGATGCGTTTATTATTGTTATTGTGCGAGTAGTTCAACTTTAAAACTCGTTTCCGTTATAATAGATGTTTCAAGTTGAAGAAAGTTCTTTCAACGAAAATCGTTTATATATAGAAGCCATTTCTTCAAAATAGCAATACATAAATGATCTGTAATAAATAATCATTGTAATATGATTTTATAATTTTTGGCTACCCTTTCTTTTTGCTACCACATATATTCTTTTATTTCTTTCCTTTTTGTTTCATTCCCCAAACAAAAACTTCAATCAGATTACTTTCATACATATAGAATCGCAATGAATGTTTTATTTATTATTCTTGTAAATTTATTTGCATATTTTCAATACACTTTGGCTGCTATACCTACCGATTGTCCACCAGTTGTGCATATTACAGTTACAAAAACTTATTACGAGTTAATTACCGATGCTAATAATAGTGTTTCCACTAGTACAAGTCTTACAGAAGTTGTTGAAATAACAATGAACTCTTGTTTTGAACAATATTTACCTTCAAAGACAGTTACAACTACGGTTCCTTCAACTGAAGCATCTACGTTTACTCATTGTGACGAGAATCCTCATTGTACAAGTACTGATTTCTCTACTCCTATATGTTTTGAGGGTGGAAAATCTGGAGAGTGTACTGTATTACCAACATTGGTTACAGATAATGAAGAAACGGTTACAATTTTAACTACATCTTGTGAAGCACCAACAGATGCAACTGGATCATTTGCTTGTCACGAAGTTAATACTCAAGTTAACGTTAATGGTGTAACATCAACTTACGTAGTCACAAATTGTGACAAAGCAGATTTTGATTGTCCTGAGCCAACCACAACTACTTCCACTGTTTTTACCGACTGTTCCGGAAGCTCTCAGACTGCTCAATGTACTCTCTCTGCCACCACTGTTGCTGTCGGCGAATCCAACGTTGCTATCACCACCACTTCCTGTGACTTCCCCGTTGACGTTCCTGGCTTAACTGGTTCTTTTGGTCCTTCCGAATCCACCACCACCTACTCCGATGACACAACCAGCACAGAAATCATTGTTACTAACACCGACTCTGCAGATTTCACCTGCCCTGAACCAACCACAACTACCTCCACTGTTTTCACTGACTGTTCCGGAAGCTCTCAGACTGCTCAATGTACTCTCTCTGCCACCACTGTTGCTGTTGGCGAATCCAACGTTGCTATCACCACCACTTCCTGTGACTTCCCCGTTGACGTTCCTGGCTTAACTGGTTCTTTTGGTCCTTCCGAATCCACCACCACCTACTCCGATGACACAACCAGCACAGAAATCATTGTTACTAACACTGATTCGGCAGATTTTAGCTGTTCATCGCTTGCCCCTTCATCCTCAGTTATTCCATCTCCAACACCGTCATCATCTTCATCATCTTCATCATCTTCATCATCTTCACCATCTTCATCATCTTCATCATTTTCATCATCTTCATCATCTTCACCATCTTCATCATTTTCATCATCTTCATCAACTCCATCAACTACATCAACTACATCACTAACAACATCTTCATCAATTTCATCAATTTCATCATCTTCATCATCTTCATCATCTTCATCATCTTCATCATCTTCATCATCTTCATCATCTTCATCATCTTCATCATCTTCATCATCTTCATCATATTCGTCCACTTTTTCATCTACAACAAAGTGCACTAGCTCTAGTACAACTGTTTCAACTTTTATTACAGATTGTGAAGAAAATAATGTACTTGCAACATGCGTTGAAGGTGTTACAGGTACATTGATTGAAGATAAATTGATTTTTATCACAACTACATCATGTCTAATGCCATCGGAAATCACTGGATCATTTGGTGCATCTATTAAATATGAAACGATTTCCACTGGTAATATTTCCACAATTTTAACTATTACAGATTATATTGTACCAGAAATTGAATGTCCAACACTATCAACTGATACCACTTCTATTACTTCATCTAGTACAAATATAACAACATCAACAACAACAAGCACAGTTACATCATGTTCGGATGATGAATGTTTTGATAGTACAACTTCTACATCAACAATTGCAACTCCTTCGACAGAATCTTCTAATATTTCATCAACTGAGTCTTCTACTAAAGTTTCTTCACAGCCATCTACTGAAAAAACCACTGAATCATCAACTAAGCATTCTACTGAACCATCAACTAAAAATTCAATAATAACTTCATCTAAGCCTTCTACTATAACATCAGAAGAATCTACCACTACCCAAACTAAACCATCTACTATAACTTCCACCAAACCTTCTGAAAAGTCATCAGAGCATCCATCATCGGATTTTTCGAAATCAGAATCTACAACATCAAGTAAGTTAAAACCTTCATTGTCTACCACAGTTACATCATGTTCTGGAGATGAATGCCCAGAAGCAACAACAATAACTACTACAACAGAAGTTACTAAATCAACAAGTCCTCCAGTTGATACTGAACTTACAACCACAAGTAAACCAACAATCATTACAACATCACAAACTTCAACAGTTACTTCTTATACCACAAGCAATGTATACCCTACTGAATCATCAACTTCATCTAATAGTGAAACATCTAACACAATTTCAATTCCACAATATGAAGGTGCAGGTAATTCAGTTACTTCAAACATTGCATTATTCAGTAGTTTGTTTGGTTTTATTTTGATGATGCTTTAATTGTGATACATTATACTTAATATTCAATCGTTCAATTTCATTATAATTATTATATACCAATATATATATATGAACTTTCATTTTTAATTGCAAAAAAAAACTTTTTTTCGCCTGTTTTTCCTAATATCAATCCAATAAATGTTAAAACTTATACATTCAAAGAATCATTAATAACGTATGCATTTTTTTGGACAAAATAATCAATTTTTAATTATTATTATATTCACACAAGCTGCTGTGTTTCTTCTCTCTTTCCCTTCACTTTTTTTTTCAAAACATCGTATATATATATATATATATATATATATATATATATATTTCAACATTTTTCCCCTCTAAACGGAGAAAAAAAGAAAAGCGTGTGTAGCTATATATAAGTATTATTTAAATAAACAAACGTATAAAAGACTGGATGAAATTTAATTGAGCTATTAGGCACAGCTCAGTGCCGTTTGAAAAATTCACAATACACGCCAAGGCTTGGTAAAAACTTCAAAACTCAAAATGCACAGGAACAGAAACAGGAACAGGAACAGGAACAGGAACAGGAACAGGAACAGGAACGTGAGCGCGAACATGCGGTAACGCGTTCTGCGAAGAAAAGTTTGAGGAAATGCTGTGTGTTTACATATCAACAAATAATGTAAATAGTCTAGATACGTTAAAAAATGCGGTTATATTATGCATAGATAATATATTATGTTATATTATATTAGATTAGATTGGATTATATAAGAAGTTATATAAATTATATTAAGATTGGTTTCCTAATTTAAAGAGAAACTTTAGTTTTATTAATTAGTTTGAATGCTGTTATGTAATATGAGTATGTAAAAAAAAAAACACATTCTAAGTTGTTGCTTTTTCCATTTTTGTGTTTTAGGGTTGATATCAAAGATTTGGTGAAGTTGATGTATCGTGGAATGTAGGAGTATCATTTGAGCTATTCGTAAAATATTTATCTTCATTATCATTAGATGAATCTATATTATTAATATGTGATAAATTTGAATCATCATCCCCTCTTTCTCCTTCTACTTCTCCTTCGTCTTCTTCTTGAATATCATTAATACTTGGATCTCGATTAACCAGATGTAAAGGTTTTGGTCTATCAACAACGAATGATGAATTTTTATTATTAGTATTTGAAATATAATTATCATTATCATCTAAATCAGGTTTTGTTTCATTAAAATCTTCTGGTAAATCATCACCGAAACCATTTTGAGCATTTGGATCTCTGAAAAAACGACGTATAGGTTTTGTTATAAAATTACCATCATCAACGGCAATACCTGCATCTCTTCCATTTGAATCGACATAATTTTGAACAGAATTTCTTTGTTTCCTACGATATAAGAAAAATAATGTTGCTAAAATAGCACAAAATATAGGGACACCGATACCTACACCTACACCAATTGCAATATTTCTATCTTTATCAGATATTCCAGAATGTTTGGTACCTAAACTTGGGGATGCAGTTATAGTTTGGAAAAGTGTAATTGTACTTGCACTGTTTATAATAGTAGTTGAAGCTAAAACTAGATATGATCCATGATCGGATGAATATTTAGAAGTTCCTGATGTAGTGGAAATAGATGAAGAAGAAGATGAAGAATGTGAAGAGGAGGATGAAGAAGATGAATGTGATGAGCTTGTAGTTATTGGGGAAAATGAAGAACTTGAAGATCTTGATGTTCTTGAGAATCTTGATGATGAGCTTGATGATGAAGAAGACGACGATGATGATGATGATGATGATGAGGAAGATGAAGAACTTGATGAAGAACTTGATGAGCTTGATGAGGAAGATGTTGTTGGTATAAAGAATGAAAAGGATGAACTAGAAGAACTAGGAGGAATGAAAGAAAATGATGATGAAGTAGAAGAAGTTGAAAAAGTTGTAGATGGTAATGTAGTAGGTATTGTTGGAAAGGAAAATGATGGAGGTTGGAAAGTACTTGAACTTGATGAGGTAAATAAATCTATACTTGAAGAAGAGGAAGAAGAAGAGTCTATATTATTTGGAAAACTGAAAGAATTAACATTAGTTGAAAAATCAGTGGATGGGTCTAAAGAATTAGGTGAAGAGAATGAGTTACCTGAAGAATTAGAATCGAAATCTGAATCTGAAGAACTTGGTGTAACGTTAGTAGTATTTAATAAATCGAGTTCTCCGGCTCTTTTGACTATTTTGAATCGAGGGATGATTGCATTATTTGATCCATTCATTATATTACGAATGATTATATTTGCGTGCACAAACATTTCATCTTCAGTTGAAGTATCTTCATTATTATTTTCTTTAGGATCGTGTGAATGTGAATTCATACAATTATTTGTACTGTCTTCATTATTATTATTATTATTGTTGTTGTTGTTGTTGTTATTATTTTTATGATTATTATTGATATTTTTGCTGTTGTTATAATTTATTATGTTAATATTGTCAGGATTTAATTCAAAATAGTCAGCCAGTAGTATCATGGGCACAAATATTAAACATAAAATCAAAATAGATTTCAAAATTAAGACTAGCTTTCTATTTTTGGATTGTGGGTATACTTTTTCATTTGAGTTAGATTTTTGTTTCTCGTTATTGGGTACAGAGATCATGATGGCTCTTTTGTTTACACAGATATATATTTAAAAAATATATATTAAATGTAATATTTTTTGTATTTTATTTTTTTGACTTGCAGTTTTCCTTATTCTGGCGATTTTGATCAGAAAGTGGAGGGTGTGAAACTGTGCTGGATTGGCTCAACACGAAAGAGCAGAGAGGGAGAAATGGTGGATAGAAGCAACAAGAGGTAAAAAAAAAGGTGTTGATTCTAGTCTAGTGTGAAAAACAGAGAGAAGAAAGGGGTGTGTTGTCTAACAAGAAGTGAATATACTGTAGGATATCAAGGAAGGGAGTGTTTCTAGATGGATGGCCGTATGCAATAAAAGCAGTTGTGGTGCAGGCAAACTTGGGGGGATCAAAGGCTTACCAAGAGGAAGCAGGAGACGCAAACTGGGCAAGCTGGCTCCATTTGCAAGTAAATACGAGGGAAAAAAAATTTTGTGAGGAAAAAGGGAGGAAACTAAAGGGGTTTTTTCGGAAACCTGTGTTGCTATAAATAAAGACAGCTACACAGCACCGAAGACGGTGTCGGAATGGGTGGATAGATAGGTGGGTTGGCCACTATGTGGACGGTGTGGTTGGCAGCTGGCCAGCACAGGGCAGACAACAGACACTGTGCTCCCTGCTGCCCTGCTGCCCTGCTGCCCTGGACACGGTGCAGTGGTTGATCCAAGCTGTATCTGAAACGTTTTTGTTTTCATCTTCGTCTTCGTCTTCGTTTTGTTTTCGTTTTCGTTTTCGTTTCTTTTTTCTTTTCTTTTCTTTTCTTTTCTTTTCATTTCGGTGTTTCCAGCGTCGATCGGGCTGGTGCACAGCAGAGAAGAACAACTGGGTTCGGATGTTTGCAACTACACAACGTCTACACTGTCTGCCACTACTGGTTCTTCTCTTTTGGCAACGGGGTTAGTCTGAGATACGGTTTGATGGATCTGAACTTAGGGAACAGTCTGCGTGCCTGTTCGTCAGGGACTGTTGGCGCAATAATCACATCGTCACCTGGCACCCAGTTAATAGGTGTTGTTATCATTCTCTTATTTTTTTCACTCGTCTGTAACGAATCAACAACTCGTAAAACTTCTGCTGTATTCCTACCACAACTTGCAGGATATGTCATTATCAATCTAATCTTTTTATCTGAATCGATAATGAAAACTGACCTAATTGTTAAATTTACTCCATCATCGTCTATATTTGTAGCATCCTGATAATCAACCATATCGTATAATAATGCAATTTTCCTTTCAGGATCTGCAATTATTGGAAATTTTAAATTGCTTCCTGTTATCTCATCAATATCTTTAATCCATTTTCTATGTGACTCACTACTGTTTACACTTAATCCAATCAGTTTAACATTCCTTTTGGTAAATTCCGGTTCAAGTTTTGCAAATGCGCCTAGCTCAGTTGTGCAAACAGGTGTAAAATCGTCAGGATGTGAAAATAGTATACACCAATTATTTTCACCAATGTATTCATAAAAATCAATCTCTCCAATAGATGTATCAGATTTAAAATTCGGTGCAACTGAGCCTAATCTTAGTGTCCCGTTGCTTGGTGCTCTGATAGACATTTTCGTTCAAGGGAGATGTAGTAGGAGTTAGTCAAATTAAGGTTGTATGGTAAAAAAAGAAAAATGTATATAGGTATTCTCTGTCTTATATTTTTCGTTCCGTTTTGTTTTGTTTTGTTTTGTTCAGGCAGAAGGAAACGGTCGGTAGCTCGAGTGTTTTTTCCTGTGTGTTGTAGTACTACTAGAGAACTTTGTCTTGTAAATGGTCTCTGTTTATCTTGCAACTCCAAACACGCTGACTTTGAAACACTTTGAGAGACTCCATCAAAGCTCCACACTTCTGCTTACAGCAAAAAGCTCTGAAATTTCCTCACGCCCTCCCAAGGCCCCCCCCCCCGCAACCACAGTTTTCGCGCCATGTTTT
>JAJMLC010000005.1:0-36594 GCA_030569495.1 Pichia cabralensis | reverse complement strand
AATGCAAAAATGGAGTGAATAATTTGTATCATGTTCTTTGATTATTTTTTTAATTTGATTTTATTTTATTTCAGGTTTCCTAGTCATTCGTCTGACCATTTAATTATAATCAAAGTAACATTAAATTACTACATTTTGTTTTTACCCCAACTCATATTTGAATTTAACTTAATTATTTTCTGGTCTTAATTTTCTAACTTCTTTACCAACTTTCCAGATTTCCATACCTCTAATAATTTCTAATTCTTTTTCTAATTCTTCTCTGTAGTTAGCTTGAGAGTTAAATTCTAAAGATCTCTTAGTTTCTGAACCATCTCTAACAGAAGCGTATAATTTTTGGAAAACTGGTTTTAAGTTATCTTTAAAGATTGGATACCAATCAAGTGCACCTCTTCTAGCGGTAGTTGAACATGCATCATACATATAATCCATACCATATTTACCAACTAATGGATATAATGATTGAGTTGCTTCTTCAACAGTTTCATTAAAAGCTTCTGATGGTGAATGACCATTTTCTCTTAAAACTTCATATTGAGCAAGGAACATACCATGAATACCACCCATTAAACAACCTCTTTCACCATATAAATCAGAGTAAACTTCTTTTTCAAATGTTGTTTGGTAAATATAACCTGAACCAATTGCAACAGCTAATGCAATAGCTCTTTCTTCTGCTTTACCTGTAACATCATTCCAAACTGCATAAGATGAATTAATACCTCTACCTTCTTTAAATAAAGATCTAACAGTTCTACCTGAACCTTTTGGTGCAGCTAAAATAACGTCAACATTAGTTGGTGGGTCAACTTTAGTTAAATCTTTGAAAACTGGTGAGAAACCATGAGAGAAATATAAAGTTTTACCTTCAGTAATTAAAGGTTTAATTTCATTCCAAGTAGAAGATTGAGCTGCATCAGATAATAAATTCATAACAATTGTACCTTTTGAGATAGCTTCTTTAATTGGGAATAAATTTTCACCTGGAACCCAACCATCTTCAATAGCAGCTTTCCATGAAGCACCACCTTCTCTAACACCAATAATAACGTTTAAACCATTATCTCTTAAATTTAAACCTTGACCATAACCTTGAGAACCGTAACCGATTAAAGCCATAGTATCATTTTTAAAATATTCTAATAATTTTTCTCTTGGCCAGTCAGCTCTTTCATGAACAACTTCTTCCATACCACCAAAGTTAATTTTTTTTAAACCTCTAACAGCGGTAGTGTTAGTTGAGTTAACTTTAATAGCAGCAGTGATTAAAGTTGGTCTCTTTGGGATAGCAGAGATAGCTCTGGATGATGATCTTGCAATTCTTGCAGCGTTTCTGTACATTGTCGAAATTGATTAATGAATTGTTGTAAAACAGGACAAGGGAAAAGAGAGAAAAAAATGGAAAGAAGAAAATTCAGAGCAGAAGGAGGAAGATCAGGAAAATGCACATTGTGGAATGGACGGAAAATTGCGTTAATTTTATACTTGTCGTCGAGAGTGAAAAATTTGAAAAAACTAATAGGAAAAGCGAAAAGCGAAAAGCGAAGAGTCACTGTAAAAACCTGTGCACACGCAATCCGTTACCGGGCCTGAACGGTGTTTCCTCCTGCCCCGGACCTGCAACAGACAATGCAAACTGCAAACTCTGGGTTCAGCCAGATAGCCCCCATTTGTTCTACAAGAGAGAGAGGCAGAGAGGCAGAGAGGCAGATAATCTTATCCCGTAGCTCTTCCCCTTCCCCTTCCCCGTCTCCGTCTCCTTCTCCACGCCGATGCTGTTGCCGATGCAGCTGTATAGACATATTGCTATCGACCAGTGCCTCAACACCGTGAACCCAGTCACGATACAGCCAAAAAGCAGGCTCTGCAGGGCCACCACAGAAACGAGAAAAGAAGTCACGTTGCGCATTTTTCTTTTCTGCTTGGCTGGCTTTCACGTTTTCACACTCAGCTCGTTGCGTGCGTCGATCGGCGGCACGTGGCGGCCGATCGGCGCGTCGTTTTTTTTTTTTCTTGTTGTTCTGTTTTTCTGCACCACCTGTACACCGTGTATGTGTCTATTAGATTTTGCTGTAGTGTGTTTCGCTGAGGGGAATCGCTGCAGACGGAAACTTCAACATGATTTTGAATTTGCTTTTGATTTTTTCGTTTTTGGTGTTAACCTGTTGAGTGTACGTTTGAAGAGGGCTTTCTATCTTCTTATTTCTTTTCCCTTTTTTTCCCTTTTAGTTAACCAACAACCATGTCTGTTTCTTTTATCAGAACCCTTAAAAATATCTGGCGTAACGGCCTTGTTCGTTCAGGTAGACAAATTGCTTACATGAATGATACAAAATCTGGTACCCTTATTGGTGAAGATGACTTTGGTAATAAATATTATGAAACTAGTAACCCTGAAGAAATTCATATGAGAACTAGATGGGTTGAATATAAAGATTTTTGGAGATTCGATGCTACTCATTCAGAACCTGGCTGGCATTATTGGTTAGCATATGGTACTGATACTCCACCAAATGCTCTTAAACCTTCTGAAAAGGCAATTAGACATATAGCTCCTGAAGATTGTCATCCAATTAGTTTCACATACACTAAAGGTGCTTACGTTCCTTATAATACTGCCAAACCAAAAATTTCTACTTGGGAAGAGAAAGTTGCTTCAAGAGGTTAAAATTTATTCGCATTCAAATTAGCAATATAACAATAAACAACTTACAATTCACAAAATCAGAGAAAAAAAACAAATTCAAAACAACAACAACACCAACAACAAATTGGGAAAAAAACCATTGTATTTTAATATATATATGTACATATGTATGTATATATATTAAATTCAAGAAAAAATTCTTTGTAATATACTTACAAAACAAATCTTAAATTTGAGCGTCTATAAATGATTATCCCCTCATTTTACTTTAAATTCTATATGCTATTTATATTATCACCATATATAATTATTTATTTATTCATCTTAAAAACTATATTATACAATCCATAAACCTAATTGCAAAATTTACATCTAGTTATTCTCTTACTACTTATTATATAACGCATTATTTTTAAATATCATTAACGGAAAAGAGAATTAGGAAATAGGAGAAAGAAAAACATTTTATAAATCTATTTTGATGCAAATGTAGCTGCAACAATTAATGGGAAAACTAATGTAACATCAGAGTAAACTTTAATACTTCTAGCTTCAGCTTTAATTTTACCCCATGAAACTGCTTCATCAGGTCTTGCACCTGCATCTGATGCATCAAATTCTTGACCTGTATTAATATAAACTGCCCAATCTGCACCATTCCTCATTAAACATGCATTAGCAATATGATGTTTAATTAATCCACCACCTAAAATAAGCATACCTGCTCTATAAGCATTCATTGACATTGAATTTATTTTACGAATATCTTCAACAATATCTAATCTAATTTGATTTGGACTTGCACGGAAAGTATGGAAAAATAACATATCACCAATTGAACCATCAGTTAATGCAGGACAAAAAATTGGAATTTGATTTTTATGACACCAATATAAAACTGATGTTTCATCATTAATTTCTTTACCTAATCTATCAATAAATTTCGATGGTGTCCAAAATGGTGTACCAGCATTTAATGCATCTTTACCTTCAGTTTCAGCAAATTTATTTTGTTCTTCTAACATAGTATCTAATAATGGAACCATCCATTCTTCAAATTTACAATAATTATCATTTGGAACAATCATATTACCAATTCTATTTAATCCTTTATCACGTAATTCTTTACCAGGTTGATGAAAATCACTCATAAAAGTTGGTGCTAAACATTTAATAATATCTTCTTCAATACCACCAGCTGTTGAAACAATAGCATCAATCATTTTATTTTGAGCTAAAAATCTTAATGTATCTCTTAAACCTGATGAAATTAAATTTGATGTATATCCCATAAAAATTGTTGTTTTCTGATATCCATTTTCATCAAATTGACCTTTACGTTCATGTTCTTCTAATTCATCAATATGTTTACCTCTCCATGCACGCATTTCTTCAATAATTTCACATGCTTCTGCTAATGAACTTGCTTGACAACCCATAGTTTTCATACCTTCAACAATATCTTTAGCTTTAGAATTACGACTATTTGGATTTGAATAATCTATACCATGAACTAAAAGTGATCCTTCTGGAACTGGCTCAGATGCTTTAAGAACTGCATCACCTGCAAGATTTGGAATAGTACCTGACATTTTTATTTCAGTTTTTATAAAAAGAAATTCCGGTTATTTCCTGAAAAAGCAAGTAAAAGTAAAATTAAACGATTCAAAATGCAAGAAGAACAAGTTAATTATAGGAAGTGACATGACTACCCTGAAAAGTTTTCATACTACCGTTGCAGCTGTGAAAAACGCGCATTGTACTTGTATACAAAATATTTTTTTGCAAAGATTAGTTTCATAAATCCGTTCACGTATACAGACAGTATCTGCTCAGTAGTATGTATGCACAGCAGCTGCTGATTGGGTTTTTGTTCTGGGCAGCTGTGATTGCGATTACTATATTTATTTGGTTTTTTAAGGGCCTGAAAATTGCTTGATCTGAAACTAGCAATTAAAGTAATGGTTTTTTTTAACAAATGACGTAATACTCGAATAGTCTTTGAAACAAAATGGTAAATATAATCTTATCATACACAGCTATATAAATATTGTCTGTATGGTGTATAAAAAATGGTAAAAAATGAATAATAAATTAGAATGAAAAAGAAAATCAAAAAGAAAAAGAAAATAAGAAAGTTTATAAATCAACGAAACGAAGCATCATTGTTTCCTTTCTTGGGACAGTAGTGTACATATCAAGCATTTCAGCGTCATAATCATAGTTAAAAGTTTCATCTAGTTCGATTTTATAACGACACAATAAACTTGGAATAATTATTTTAATTTCAGCAACAGCTAAATTCATACCAATACACATTCTACCACCTGATCCAAAATGCATTAAATTTGCTTTCATAACTTTTAATTGATTTTCATCAGAATCAATCCATCTTTGTGGATCAAATTTATCAGGGTTTGGGAAAATTGATGGAATTCTATGTAAACTCCAGGGTTGGATAACAACTGTTGTACCACCTGGAATTTTACATTGAGCAACTTTTGAATCACCACGCCAAATTAAACCTTTATCAGGTACAACTCTTGGTTCTTGACCTGGAATTGCTGCATGAACACGAAATGTTTCATTAATAACTGCATGTAAATAAGGTAAAAACTCTTCATTATCAACTAAACTATAGTTGAAAGGTGTTGTATCATTCGAAGGAATTGGTTTACCATTACATAATTTTTCCAATAATTCATCTCTCAGAAGTTGCTGAATTTCAGGATGTTTTGCTAATTCATAAAATAAATAGCATAATGTTACACCTGTTGTTAAGTGACCAGCTGCAATATGATCGAAAATTTCAGATTTAGTACGAACTTCACTAAAAATAGGATTCTTTTGATTAATTTTAACATCATCATCAGAATCAAAATAAATTTTTAATAAAGTATCATCACTTGTTTTACTTAATCTTTTAAAAGAGTAATCAAATTGTTCTTCAATCCAATCATAGCATCTTTGAGATGCATCAACCACTTTTTTGGTTACAACCCAATCATAAAATGATGGCATTTGAGTAACCCAAAACCATGTAGATGATTGTAAACCAAAATCTCTGACCATTTTTTCACCTTTACCAAAAGGGTCTTCTAATAACGGGAAATAATTATCAATACCAAAAGAAAATGATGTAACAGTATCCATTGCCATATCACAAAATAAAATAAACGAATCAATTGGTTTATCATGAAATTTATGGAAAGCTTTTAAAGTATTTGTCATTACTTGTTCAATTTTGGGCATGATACTTTCAGAACAAACAGTTGTTTTAGAATAAAATTTATGACTTACTTTTCTTGATAATGAATGAGTTTTCTTACCTATAATTGAAAAAGTGTTTTCTTGATTATAATTAATAAAATTCGAATAAAATGAGGATTTATCAAAATCTGCAACATATATATCCCTTAAATATGAAGCATCGTTAATGTCGATTTCATTTGGCCCAATTCTTACAATTGAACCATATTTCTCATGTAAAGATTGAACGTATCTATTTCTTTCTTCATGCCATGATTTATATAAAATGAAGTATTTGGTTAAGGCACAAATTTGAGGGCCTGGAATTTTAGATAGTGGATGAAAATAAAGTGGATAAATAATCAAATAGAAAATAACAGATGGTATTATAATTGCCAATACGGTATTGGTCAGATTGTCTATACCTAGCGCATTCAAGAGTTCTACAACTTTCCCCATTGTGCTGTATTGAAACAAAAATTACCCCTAGTAATATTAACTATACACAAATAAGTAATTACACAAATAAATAAACAGTCCAGTAGCAGAAAACGG
Source organism: Pichia cabralensis (assembly GCA_030569495.1). Taxonomy (NCBI): domain Eukaryota; kingdom Fungi; phylum Ascomycota; class Pichiomycetes; order Pichiales; family Pichiaceae; genus Pichia; species Pichia cabralensis. The sequence continues at coordinate 30,143 of JAJMLC010000005.1, read as the reverse complement.
CATTTCCCCTACTTGTTATCGTCCGAGAGTCCATCCCAAGGAGAAACATGTTCTTTTAAATACCCAAACTGATTGGTGACACATCAAATCGCTCACTGCAACTAATGGAAAGTGCAAGCGCGTCCCCACCATTTAGCGGAATCACATCAGCTTTTAACAAGACGGGTGACTATACAATTGTCTTATCTTTGATGCTGTCCCACTCTTCTGCAAACTGTTGCACGAATAACTCTAAATGTCTTAGATAATGCAACGTAAAATAGCTCGGCTGGTTCATTTTAATTGCAAGTGGAGACCGTGATTCTACCCAATATGATGGATCATTTATACCTTCCGAATTCTTGGTTATCTCGAATAAATTGATCCAATCTTCATACGTGTAGTGGTAATCTGATTTTATGCACATGTGTAGAGCAGAATATTTTAATTCTATCAATATAATTTGCATCTTACTCAATTTATTCAAAACGTAATCATTTTTCTTTTTAAAATATGTACGAATCTTATTATTTGGTTGAACAACACTAACTTCATCAATCCCATTTTCATCTAATGTTTTATTAATATTATATAATCTTTTAAACTCTTCGGTGTTAAAATTTTGATCAATTGATTTGATATCCCTAGTCAATTTATCCCTATTTGTATTTAATTCTTCTTTGTCAACATCCACATATTGACCATCTCTGAAGTAATTAGCTAAATGAATAGTTGCCATATTTGATTTAAAAAAATTATCCGATGTAATAAAATTTAAATCTTTTATTTTATCTGTATCCATTAAAATTGAGTATAGCATATCCGCAGGATGACACGATACTGGAATATTACCCATTTTAATATCTTCTTCTGTTGGTAAACTCCCCATATTATAAATTTCTTCTTCATGTTTCCTCAATCTACTATTTAAATCTTTTGCAAAATCTCTAGTATCTAAAGATTCTGGATTTTTCAATATTAGTTTGGATTTTGTTCTATACAATGCAACAGATTTCATATTTAATTTCTTATATTCTCTCTTTTCCAAAAACTTACCAATCCTATAAAGTGATGGTTGAGATAAACAATATTCAACAAATCCATCAAAAAATGCAATCTTCTCAAAATATGTTAATTTAGAAAATATGAAATCACTTGATGTAGACACTAATATAGTCATAACTGGTACTGCTCCTAAAGCCCAAGAATTAAAAAATGCTTTACCTGCTGGAGTACTAGGTACTTGAGTACCTTGGCCTAATGTCATAAGATTGAAAAAACAAAAATATACACTTGATTTATAATCCCAACCTTCAAAAAATGAGAAACCTATAGCACCACACATTAAAGTAATCATAAATGTTATAATAGAAGTTGTTAATTCATAAATACTTTGAATGGAATACGCTAATTTATGCAATTTTTCCATTAAGTTGAAAGAATATAAATTACTTGGTAATTCCCTATTCATATGTATCACATTTTTCCTCAAATTTTCTAATCTATGCCAATATAATGTAGAGCTTGAAAATCCGATTAACATTTGTCTAATACTACTAATAATTAAACCAAACATAACTAATCCACAAATAATCCAAATTGATGTTAATGTCTGAGCTGCTGGATCATTAACTGGAACTAATGTTTGCATACCAACTGTAATGAGCGATGTAACAGCATATAAAAATGAGTCCGTTAGTCTAGCATCTATTAACCTTGTGAAAACACTTGCACCAATCATTAACCAAACACCAATTGCAGTTGTTTGAATAATAAGAGTCTCTTGTGTGTTATCAATATTGAAAACTGGTTTATATTTTTTCAATAAAAACCCCAATTCATTTATAGTTAACATGAAAAAATTTGCAAAATGTAAAACAACTGTTATGCAGGCATAGAAGAATCCATCGCCCATTAAGTAATCTTTATCATAATCATATTTGTAAAACCAATAATGATAATAAATAATTAATATAGTTAATAATGTACATGCTATCCCCCATCCAGCTATTGATATAATCTGTGCATAAGTATATCTAATTTTTTTCCTATAATTTAATAATAAGAATAGATTGGAGAAAATTGCAAACACAATAGAAACTGAATTTATAGCATAACACCAAACAGGATCTTTTTCTGCCCCTGGATCAACTTTAAGAATTTTCCAAGGACAAATAATTGCTAATAATGAGAAAACGTTCGATAATGGACCTGAACAACTAGCCAATAAAGGTATATAAGATGAAACAAAAAACCAGAAAATAAAATGTTTATCACCTGGTTTAACATTTAAGTTTGAAATTTGCCAAGTTGCACTATTCAAGAATGAGTTATAAAACTCCCTTAAACCACTTTCTTCAAGTTCCGAAATTGTAGGCAGTTGAAATTCTAAACTCCCAGCTATTTTTTTCTTCTTTGGAGGCTTTGGATTTTCCAGTGGGTGACCATTTTCAACAGTTTCATCCTTTCCATCTTCGGTTTTGTTATTTTTATTACTTGATTGTAAAGTATTATCTAATAAAGTCAAAAAGGGTATATGAGATTGTGTTGAAGATGACAAAGGAATGAAGCTAATGGAACTTTTAGAGGTCTGTGACGTGGGTGAAAGATTTTCTGTCTTTATATCTTGGGTATTTTTATCTTTATTTTTATTCCCACTTTTCCCCTTTGTTAAATATTTCTTCAAAGGATATACAAACCTTGGAGTAATCACCGGTTTCAAATCATTTATTATTTCTTCCTTACTTCGAGTTTCCTCCTCCAAAACTGCATCAGATAAAGCTTGTGAAATTTTAAAACGAGTTTTCTGAAGATGTTTACGAAGTAAATCTTTCTGTCGAAATGGATAGACGTATCTTTTTTGTACATTATTCGATCGTTTCCCCATGGATAAAGACTGAACAATCTATTTGTATAACTTGTAGTGAAAAAACTGTCTTCTATTCTCCCGCAAACAAGATGGCCATCTCTGTCACAACGTTGAAATGGTGTTGTGACATGTATCTATGCATGAGAAAATAAAACCCGAGACGTCATTGCAGTAAAAGAAAAAAAATGCACATTGTGTGATGGACTTGTTACAGTACATGAAGAAGTTCGGTATACACAAAGGGGATGCAGAGCGTGATAGCAAGGTCTTGGAACCGATTAGGGGTCTTTACTGACAGAAGTTTTCTATCGGTAGTTAGCAGGAAGTATTCACAAACTACTACAACTGCCGCCCAACAGAGGAAGGCTTTCAAAAAAAGAAGGGTTGGAGAAATTGAATATAAGTTGGATAATCGTTTAGGCAAGGAAGCCATTATTCATCCAGCTTTTGTTACAAGTGATACCATATCTTCATATCTTGAAAAACCTGTTCAACCTGTTGTAAGTGTTACAAAAGCTGAAACCTATAATCTGAATTTGGTGAGATCCATTTTGACCAATAGAGGTATTGCACCGATCCAGATTGTTCCAAATGAATGTATTACATTTGAATATAATAAGAAGAGTGTTTTCATTTTCAAGTTTGGTACTATTGTTGCTTGGAATATTGAAGAAAATGATATCGTTAATGACATAATACCAATATTTCAACCTGCTGAAATAAATCCATACGATTATCAATCAGAAGATTTAGACTATATCAATTTACCTCAAAATGAGACATCTGTTAAAAATTCATATGTAGCCAAAGAAAATGAAATCATTTGCTTGGACAATTCATCAACTGCACAAAAATTGTTAGATATGCTTGCATTCTCTTATGGAATTTCAAGATCTACAAGATTGGCAATTCTTGAAGAAGCAGTTGAATCGCATATTAAAATTACAAGATCAACAATCGATAAATTATCCAAAGGTGAAAAAATTGGTGTTGACCCCAAAGAGATGTTGAAATTATCGGGTAGATTGTTACTTTTACGTGGTAAACTTAATTTATATTCCGAACTTGTTGAAACTCCTGATATTTATTGGAGTGAATCGAGGCTTGAGAAAATCCACGAGAATATATCCAATGCTTTGGATATAACCAAAAGGGTCAATATGCTTAATAGGAAATTGGACTATTTGTCCGAAGAAGCAGAAGCACTTATTGGAATTATGTCCAAACGTACCGAGGTTAATTTAGAGTTGATTATTATCTATTTGATTGTCATAGAAGTGTGCTTCGAAATGTACCACTTCTACGAACGTCTGGGAGGAAAGTACAATATAGAATATTTCCGTGCCCTCCTTGAATAACTACTATACACTTAACAATATCATTGTATATAAACAAATTTATATGTCCATACATTCATAAACTATTATTCCAACAGTATATAAAAGTCGTAAAACAAAAGCACCGCACTCAATCCCTTGGAATTTTCATCATAATTCAGTTTATTGCATGGCGGGTTTACTTTCTGTTTGCTTTACTTCACTTCTTTCTTGCCTTTCCTTTCTTCCCTTGCTTTGACTCTCTTGTTTGAATTGTACGGATTAGCTGGCTTGGTTTGTATCTGACTCAATTGCTATTATTGGTTATTGTTCCCTTTTCCATTGATTCACGTGGTTCAGTCTAATCTTAGTTAATTAATCAAATATGCAAAATAGGCGCAGAAATTCATATATTGAAACTTCGTATACTGGAGTTGGCGCTTTCAGTTCTGCCCCAGCCCCTAATTCTAGTGCTTTAGCTGCTGCTTCTGTCATTGGTTCTGCTCTTAAAGCAAACAATCATAATCCGGTTGGTCTCAATTTACCAAAAGTTCAATCAAAATCTTCTCGTACAGGTAGTATATCAAGGTATTCAAATACTAGAACTTCGTCAATTAATACAAATACAAGTGCTAATCCAATTAGAACTAATTCAATTAATACGGCATCTGCTCGTCGCCAATCTTTGACTTCAATTCCTAAACAGAGGTTGTCAACTCAGAAAAGCGTGCCAAATTTAAGTTCTCGTAGATCAGTTTCTGATTTCTCATATTCGTCGAACAATAATAATTTCAATAATAATCAACATAAAACCCAAATCGTTATAAATAAAAAAATTCCTAAAACTATCAAAAAATATGTTCCTTCAGCTAATGGTTTGGTAGCTATCGAAGTTCCAAATCCTAAACATCCGGACAATATTAATTCACGCCAACAAAGAAACTCTTATAGTCGTTCCAATTCATTTAATGTCAGGTCTAATTCGATTCCAAATGCTGTATCTTATACACCAATAAAGGATAACAATCGTACTTTATCACAAAGAAACAAGGTTAACGGCATGATTATTAATAATAACAATAAGAAAGGAGTTAAAAATATGAAAAGGGAAACTAAAGTTTTACCAAATGGAACAAGGGTCATCAGTACAACTGTTGAAGAATACGGTGATTTTTATGATGATGATGAATTTGATGACGCATATGAGGATTTTGATGATTTTCATAGACCAATTGTTGATATGAATATCAATCATAATTTAAATGATGACAATATTGATATTCCCGAACATGATATTAATTATTATTCAAACCAAAATCAAAGTCAAAATAAAATTAAGAATAAAAAGCAAAAATATATAACTGAAGATTTTGATGAATCTATCAATAATTCTGTTTCGCATAGTCTATCACATCCTATTATTGAAGAGAATCTAAAGGATGAACCAGAATTGGACTTATATACTGAACCTGTCGTTGATGATGTTAAAATACCAACTCCAAAACATGAAATTATTGATCAAATACCTAAAGCTTTACATAAGTCAGACTCGACAGACACTATTGATACAATCGAAGTTTCTGGAAATGCACCAGTGAATGGCCAAAATAACCCAACAGAACAAGAGATTATTGATGAAATCGAGGTTGAAGAGGAATATGAGAAACACGCTAAGGATATTATTGCTGAAAATGAGCTAGTTGAATTTTCAGAGCGTCAAAAAGCATTTACTTCAACTGATGAACCAATTATTGATCCTGTAACTATTGAAGATTTAAATAGTAAACACATTGCTACTGATTCATTTGACGTAGAAAGTGATGAATTTGATCAGATTGATAATTTAGAACCTGTCGCCGAAGAATCAATTAACGAGGGTGAATATGAAACAGAAATTGTTGAAAATCCTGAAGCATTAGCTCCTGTTGTCGAAGATGTTAGTTATGCAGAAGAAATTGATGAAGAACCAAGCTTTGTTCATCATGATGCACATAATGTGGAACAAACATTAGATGATAATATTAATTATGAGAGAGCAATTAAGAATAAAGTTCCTGCAACGGAAGAGCCATTTATGACAAATAATAATACTCAAACTTTTATTCAGGGTCTTACCGGATTAAACATTACTTCTAATCTTGAGCATGGTGGCTTGTTATCTGTGGGTCTTGTTGGAAAGTCATCTAATAACGTACAAGATTCTGAAATAATTGAAGAAGATAAAGAAATTGATGAAACTGATGAAATTGACGAAACTGGGGTATCAGATCATGATAAACAAAATTTTGTGAAACCACTTGAGAATATGACTGATCATGAAGTAAAAGAAGTAATTGATAATGATCAAATTAATAATGAGGGTGATTATGTTGATGAATTAAATGAACAAGTTGATGATATTAACATTGAAAATAAGAATGGAAATATCAGTGCAACCAACATGCAAAATGCATATTCTGAAAAGGAAATTTTGGAAGCACAACGTAAACTAGATGAGTTGGTTAAACAAAAAGAACAAGAAATACTTGATGAATTGTTACACAAGAAACAAATAGGAGCGGTGCCAGATTTTGACCAATCACCAAAAAAGGCCAACGTTAGCTTAGGAAGTCAGGATATTAGTGAATTCAACAAAGAAATTGATACTTCTGTATCTGCAACTCCAAAAAGAACTCCTAATTCATTAAGCAAAGTCACTACTACTGTAACAGAAGGGTCAGACGCAGATTTGATTCTGCATAGACACTCTGAGGGTTTGTCCGAGCAACCATCATTAGTTGTAATACCACAAAAGTTGTCAGAATTACCAAAAAAAGAGAGTGAAGAATTTTTTACCCCTGTTGCTACACCAATCCAAGAAGTATCAGCTGAAAACTTTACAAAATTCTCAAAATCAGAGTCTCCAGAAAGTTCAATGATTAAAAATTCTGAATATCCAACACCAATGCAAAATTCTGGATCTGAAAACAAATCTATGGCACAACATTTGAGACCAATGATTAACAACAAATCTCCTGCAATTTTAAATATTCCACAAGATGCTGATCAGGATCAAGTACTAGATACTGCCAATGAACTAGATCATTTGGAAATCCCAAAGAGAGAACCTTCAATTCAAGCACAAATTGACAAAGTAGAAAGGGAGAGAAGCTTAAGTACACCTACTTCGGGTAATTTTAGCTTCACAAATTCGGCAGAGAATCTGGTTAATGTTGAAAATAACGCAAACGTACCTGTAAATAAAGCAGCTGATGTTAATAAAAGAAAGTCGGTTTTGAAAAAAAATAATGTTAATTCTTCGATTAAAAGGCAATCTTTGTACCAATCAGGTAATCAGAAAAAAGCATCTTCCGATGCTTATTTGTCGTTAGCAACTGCACAGAATACCAGAATGAATTCCAATTCTGCTCTGTTACCAAATCAAGGACAAAATTCTAATAGAATACAGAATGCAAGTACCTTTCAGGATACAAATGCGAATCGTTCTACTAGATCAAGGTCTGGCTCTTCTTCGAGTAACGTTGCAAATAATGCCAATGTCAATTACACACCCCTTGCAGCTGCTGCTAAAGCAGCTCAGAGACATTCTGCTCTTCCTGGTTCAATTAGTTATGGTGCCGGAAGTGGATTTGATCAGATCGATAAAAAATATAAAAGAAATTCAACCGCTGGGTTTGAAAATGGTTTAGGAAGTGCAAACGGGGTTAAAGCTCCAAATCCAAAAGTTGAAGAAGCTAAGAAAAGAATTTTACAAAACAGACCAGGCTCAAAGCGTGCTAAAGAATTGTATGAACTTTCGAAAACTAGAGTACCAGTGAAAGCTGATGATTTAAAAGCATTAGACGAGGATACGTTCCTGAGAAGATCTTCATATGAGAAGACACCTAATGAGGTAAAAACTGAATTAAAAGAAACTAATGGCGCTAAGAAAGGTAAAATGACATCCATGTCTTTGCGTAATCTTTCTGGTTTGAATTTTGAAGAATATGAGAAAAAACCTACTTCACGTAACTATAAATCGAGATTTGCAGATGATCATTCAGATACAGATTTACCACTTCCTCCATTAGAAAAACCACATAATAGTCCTGTCACTTATATAAATACAGAAGCGCCAATACAGCAAGGATATATTGAAGGACCAAATGTTATTACAGAAACTCCAAAACATAATAAAAAACCTGCTTTTAACTTCAAATTACTTAATAAGAAAAAATCAAGAACTAATTTGGCTACAACTGAGGCACCTGTTGATGTACCTACCCAAAATAAAGTTTCATCACCTCACAAAGAATCTAAATTTGAAAGATTCTTTTCTGAGCAACATGGTCCTTCTAGCAAACGTAATTTCAGTTCTGCTTCTACAGCTACAAATGCTACAGGTGAATCTGTGGCTACAGATGGTGGCAAAAAGAAAGGTTCAAGGTTAAAAAGACTTTTTGGCTAGTATATAACTTGCTTCAATTGCTTAAGTTTATACGTATAAACCCTTCTCTTTTTTGTGTTATAATATCTATTTATGAATTTTTTTATTTTTACTTCGTTTGGATATATGTTTTTATCCTGTTTTTTGTTTTTGTATATATTTATGTGTACATTTATGCATGTATTTGAAATAGTATGTTAAATTTACGTTATTAATTTGATCAGCTTATAATTATAAGCCTTTTACATATTGAAATAGTATTTGCTGTTCACAAATGAATGCTCTGTTTTTTTTAGTTTAAAGGTTTGGATATAAATTACTAAAATAAATTTCCGGATAATATATATTCTAAAATAAATATATGTATATAAGCTTTTAAACATTGAGATTACTGGTTCCTCTAGTAATCTCATTTAATTTGTCTTCATTATTCGCAGGGACAAAATTTCCAAAGTCATCATCATTGTTATCATCTTCTGAATCATTGTTTGTAGATAATAAATTGCTTTCTTCATTATCCCCAAGTAAATCATCAATATTGTTATCAATCAATTCATCTGGTAACGATGAATCAATAGTAAATCCTGTAATTATACTATCACCTTTACTTTCCATACTAGTTCTAGTTGCGGCTGTTGCTTTAGTAAACACTGAAGCACCAGAAGCTGAAGTCATAGAACTGGATCTACTTTCGGTACTATCTAACGTATTCTTTCTGGCATCTATTCTTTTTTTCACTTGTGATGCAACTCTGGCACCATCTGCCATGAAATTTGTCATCATTCCACGAATGTTTCCTACCATTTCACCTAGCATACCGGCATCATCAGGTCTATCAAAAGTAAATGAGGACCATAATTGAGTTTCAAAGAATGAAGAGTATGTATCATTTGCCAAAACAACCATTCTGAACATTGAAGGAGTTATATATACTGGGTGGGTAGGATCTAGTGCTCTATTGTGGGTAATGCTATTAATTTTTTTATCGTTTTCATCGTACAGATCAATCAAAGGGGCATTGGTATCTTCATACGGTTGTGCATATTTAAATGCAAGTTGTAAAAAGTTTGAACTTGCTGATAAATATCGAACACTTTGTTTAGATTTCCATTTTTCCTGGTCGAATTTGACTTCATCAGGTAAAGCAATTTCATCATTTTCATTAACTTCAACCCCTTGTTTCTTTAATGCTTCTCTTCTTTGTACTAAACGTTCAGCTATTTGATCTTCAATTTCTCGGTTGGTAATGCTATCAAACATGAAACCTTCACGCCATGGAGTTGTTATATATATCAAATCTTCTGCTAGTTGGAGTACAGTTTCTTTTGGGATTTTTCCTATTTTATTTTCATCGTAAAGATTATAAAAGTTTGAAAGAGCATTCATTAAATCTTTTTCAACTATGTCATTTAATCCTATTACAAGAGTTTCTAAAGACATTTCATTCCTTTCATTAGACCAGTTGTCGTATAATCTATGTAAAAATGTATTACTTTCAGTATTAGTACGCTCCAAATATACCCAAGGAACAATTTTAGACATAAAAATTTTGAAAGAATCAAAATCCATAATCATGTTTCCACGGTTTGGAGCATTTTTGTCTTGAAGCACAACCATGTAATAGATATCATAAATATTGGACAACTGCTCATTATTCAAATTCGGAGTTTTTGGGAGGTTCCTAATTTCTGCTCGCTTAACGAACAAGTCAATTCCTTCAAAGACTTCATTCTTAAATTTATTTCTATTCCTGATTAAAACAAATTCATCAATCATATCAAATTCGTTGTTAGAAACTTCCCATAAAATATCAAACTTTCTTTTAAATTTTTCATGCTTTGGAGCAACTTCATCTAAACTTGCGAAATATTCTTTGAAAACAGCAATACATTCTCCATCGTCTGTGCATTCCAATAATTTTGTTGAATTTACTTTTATAATACCAAGTGCCACTTGGAACAATTTTTTTGGACCATGTAAAAAAAAGGCATCCATAACTCTAAACGCAAAAATTAAAGGCATTGTATTGAGAAATAAAGATAAAAACCATGGAAGCGATACAATTGATAATTGGATATCGTGTTTTGTAAAATGTTCACCGACTGCAGGCATCGTATTTTTCACCAGTGCTTCAAAAACTTTTTGATCCAATAAAACACCATACATGGTTTTCGAATAATAGCCAGGAATCAATTTATCGCATAGTACAATAAGAGTCCAGTAAGCTTGCTCTTCTGTCATAAAGATAAGTAAAGCAGCTACAACAATGTTCATCGCCTGGCAGTAACCAACTTCTGGATTTTTCCAAGAATAAGCAGTTAAAACTCTTCTTAATTTATTTATTCCTTCGTCGGTTTGGAAAGCAGGGTACTCTGGTAGTGACCTGTTTAAATCTTTTTCAATTTCATCTATTGCAATAGATTTCTTATCTTTGTTATCAGAAAGCATTTTTTCATATTCCGTACTATTTGCAAATCTTGAATACATAGCACCGTAGGATAATTCCCAGATTTCTCCTCTTAGTCTGGCTGGGATACCATGTAACACCAAACTATTATAAATGGAATTTTGAACTAGCTCTAAATTCCTTCCGTATCTTCGGAAATATTCAAACCAGCGTTTTAACGATTCCTTTTCTTTGGATTGGTTCCCTGGAAATTTGTACTTTAAACCTAAACCTCCTGCTGGGTGGGCAGGTACTTCTATATGTTTCTCTCCAAGTTTGGTATTTTTGCAATTTTTCGATATCAAATACTCAGAATACAGTGATTTTTGGAAGTCTGTTAAGGTATCTATATTTTTTTTATTCAATTCGTATTGTTTAATAAATAAATGCAAAAAATATTCAGCTTTGGATCTAACGGTATCTGCCAAAACGTCTAAAATCATACCATTGTTGGTATATAATCGAAAGTGCACAACTTCCACATTGGGAATCTTTTGAACTTTAGCAATGGAAGAAAGATGAAAGATCACTTTATCATGGGTGGAATCATTGTGCTTAACGACAAGATAGTGTTCAGTGACTGTTATTTTACCCATTACTCTGGTATTTAATGCAGTAGGTATAGGCAAATATGTATTTGATACTTTTTTATCATTGCTGAAACTATAAAGGACACGACTAGTTATAATATAATCAGCGTTAATTTCATTGATTATATGTTCAGATGAAGGTAAATGGAAAGCCTCTTGAATTAATTGATCTTTCGTTAGATGGTTGGGATTGTTAATGGATTCAATTGCATTTTGCGCAATAGTGGTCACACTTTTAAAGAAATCCATGATTTTAAATGGTTTCTATTTGTAATATAGCTAAAATCGGGTGTTTCTCTGTGCAATTATAGAATGTGGTAAGAGAAAGAACAGTCTAGCATGTGGTACTCTATTGCAAAGGATTACCAGTCTTCTTCAGAGAACATGCTGTCACATGGTTTTGTGGCGCATTCAGGGCTCAATGTGGCGCGTGTTCATGTGATTTTCATTTCACTTTACAAATTCGATTTATACATGTTTATATATAGCTTTATTATTGTACAAAACGGTGTTTCGGAATATATCATGGGAAGAGTTAAACATCTTCATCTTCTTCTTGAACATCGTCCAATTGTTGGAATATTGATGTGTCATCAACTGGTATATCTATGTTATCTTGTTTGGCCAACTCTGAGAGAGATATCAGTTTTCTTGGTAGAGCTGTTTCAACATTTTCTAACCTTGGCTCAAGTAAATCAGTATCGTGGAACTTTAATCCTTTCTCATGGTGCTTATGACCATGAATTTTAGAATTTGTAATGTGAGTTGTTGTATCACCAATAGTAATTGAATCCTTTGCTTGTTTTTTTGCAATAGTAGAACTGTTTGAGCTAGATTTCGACGACTTGTTACTTTTCAAAGTGCTTTTAATGACATTATGTGTGTTTTTAAGGACAAACTTGACCAATTTATTCCTTAAAATTGCAAATAATTCTTCATTGGACATAATTCTATTGGTAATGTCAATACATGGTGTTTTGATCTTAAAATCTGTCAAGTTAATAAAACGTAATTTTCCAACTCCTTTGAATGTTATAGATAAGTTCATCTCGTTAAGTCTAACGTGTTTTACCATATAATATTTAGAAGCCCGACTTTCCATTTTTTGAATATTATTACTGCAAGAATCATTACTGTTTTCTTTTAAATTAGAAATGGAGTATAACGATGAGTTCCGTTTGTGTATAGAAGGTTTATCTGCTGTTTGTTGTTTTGATTTGCTTGAATTGTGTTTTGGTAACAATTTGTGAAATGCTCTTGATATTTTAGATCCACTTTCTTTTTCATTCGAGTCTAGGGAAATTTGAGATGAAATACTATTGACTCTCAGTAAATTACTAGTTCCATCAGAACTTCTGGAGTCTAAATCAAAAAGATCGTTTTCTAAATCCTGATTTTCCTCAAAATCCAAAGTATTTGTTTGCAATATCTTACTTTTTGGAAATAAAAATTCTTGTAAAGCTTCCGCAAACTTCATGTCGAATTCAACTTTAGTAGGAGCCAATTGGAAAATTTTGTCTTTAACGATTTTAATACCACCGACTGGAGCCAATAAGGTCCAATCAATCCTAAACATCGATTCATTTGTGTCATGTAAACGTGTGGCAACTGTATCATAATCAGATTTATCATATTTATCATAAATAACAAAATCATAAATGTATGCAGTATTTATGGACTCTCCTTGAGGTGATTCTGTAAACATATAATACCCATCTATTGCATTAAGCTCCACAAATGGTTCACCATTTTCGTCAACAAACTGTAGTTTCACTGTGGCTGCCATAATATTCCATTGAATAAATTCATGGAACTCATCAAGCACTTTTGTTTTAGAGGTTTGTAAAATGTCAACGATCGCATTTACATTCAATAAAACTTTTTCTAATTCAATGTTAATTTTCTCGATATCTTCTACGACATCAATTGTATCAGCAAAATTAACATTAACCATCAAACGTCTACATTCTTGAAGTTGTCTTGCTTCCGACTGTAATTCTGATAAATCATGATATAAGTCCTTGAAATCAGAAAAATCGGAATATTTAACTAAGTTCTTAACTGCTTCCTTAACCCTCTGAATTTCAGTTTCGTCTTTATTGTTTAATGTGGTAAAAATTTCATAAAGTGTTGCATATTGGTCTTGATCTGTTGTTACAATAACATCAGGAGCTACTACTCTTACAGTTTCCTTACATCTTACTTTCTGGCTTGCATCTTTTTTAGAATAGTGGTATTGATTTGGCTTGATAAACAGTATTGCACAGGAGAGATCTTGTACAACAACATACTTGTCCAAAGAAATAGGAGTATAATACATTTCAATTGGAAGTCTAGGTGGCCAAGAGTATGATTTTGTATTATAAAGACGGAGCTTATTTGTTAAAACATTCTCTTTATTCAAAACATAGACAAACGCATCTGTTATTGTAATACCATCTCTAGTTTCAGTTGGAAGGGTGATTTCATTGTCTTCCGAACCATCAATTCCAAATCCAGTAACGGTAACACGTCTCAAAACTATTTGATTACTTGCAAGAATTGCACAATTATTATTACTAGTGGTAATTGCAATTTGAGGTAAAATCAACTTTAATAAATATGTATCATCTGTTTCTGACTCCAAGAATCCAACAGTGTCGTGTAAAACTTGGTCAAAATCATCTAATAAATCTCTAGATTTCTCAAACTCAACTTGAGGATCACTTTCCAGAAATGAAAAATCAGTTTCTGATTTAGGCTCCCTGGTAAAAGAGTCATTTAAATCTTCAGCCAAATTCAATGCTTTTTGACTTAAAGAAAACTCCAAAAATCTTCTATTTTTCACATTTTCAAGATACCTTAAAAATCCAGACCTCACATGAGGGGTCCATTTTACATTTATTGCATAAACACTAAATCTGTTTCTGTAGTTAGAAGCTCTAATTGGGGCTGTTGATATTTTCGACTTGGTTCTTGAAATATGAGAAGAAATACGAGATACGATCTTTGACAGTTGATCGTAGACTGCTTCATCATCTGATTCTTCTTCATCTCCAATAAATTCATCATATTCAGGAAAGATACCTTCATTGAATTTATCTTTTAAGCATCTTAAAATGTGTAATCTGTGATGAAGCTCTTGAATATGCGAATTTAATTCTTCCAATCTCTTTTCTGTGTATTCATTTTTTGGTTTCGAAGAAATATCAGAAAATTCCGATTTGTAAAAACTAATTTGATCTTCAATTTCGGTTAGCCTTGTAATTGCTAAATTTGCAGCAGCACCAGAAAAATCACGTTGACTCAACTGACACTGGTGTGTTTGTGATTCAATAAAATCAAATGGATAATCTACATGAGTAGAAGGGTTATCTCTAACATAATAAAATCTAGGAGATGAAGTAAATTCGTAAACCTTCCATTTTGGATCTTCATCTGGGATTAATTGAGCCTCTAGCTCCACAAAATCATTTTTGTCATACCACACTCTATCAAGATAATCTTCGCTGCCAGAGGATGTAGTATCTGTTTCAGAAAAAGTTGTTGTCGTTTTATCAAGACCTAATTGTTTTGCTAATATTCCTGTTGTAGACGTCTGATTAAAAACTGCTGTTAAAATTCTTAAATCCGCTTCAACAAAATCAATAATACCTTTGTCCATTTTCAAATGATACTCCTTACTAACTGTTTTTGTATGTTCATCCAATATTGTAACTTCTCTTTTTGATTGGTGCAAATCCATAGTAAATGACTTGACAAAACATTTCAAGCCAGTAAACGCAACCTTACTCCCATCATGACCAGAAGAAGTATGTTGGTACACGTGTGTTAGGTAAAGAGGAGATAAATCAACTAAATAGCTTAACCCAAATAAACTAGCACTGAATTTAGGAGATTTTTGTGCACTTAAAAATTTATTTTTGAATAGTTTTCCTGTTTTGATAGGTAGTCCTAAACTTGATTTAAATGTATGCCACCAGTAAAAAAAGTAGTATAAAGTCATTGGAGTCAAATATAATGTATTAAAAGCGGAGCCGAGTGGAGCTGTGTGGATCTCTTTACATTTATTATCATCACGAGAATAAACACTAAGATTTAAAAATATATAATCACTTCTCCAGCCCATGTATGAATCCCAATCTTCCTTTTCTTGTTCGTTTGAAAATGTATCGGGGTTTCTTAATTTAATATCATAATGTGGCCTGAAAATTCGAGTCCGTTCAACTGATCCTGGTTTGGCATTCCTTTCATTGTTAAAATTTCTTTCAAACAGAAGTCCAAGTTTCCATATAATTGGTTTACTAGTCAACTTCAAAAGAATTTTTGCCGTTTTATAATCCAGCAGATTTCCAATACCTGTGGTGATTATATCAGAAACATAATGTGGGTCAAATACAGGGACACCAATTTCAAAAACATCACTTTGTACAATCATAAAATCTTCTGATTTACCTGTGCTATTTATTTTCAAAACTGCATCGTCTCCCCATTTGAAAGCAAAACCAGAATTCCTTCCAATTAAATGATAAGGAGAGTGACTAGACTTAATAAACAAAACAATACCTTTTTTAAGATGAAAAGTAAATCTTGACGGGACCAATAGAGGCATTTTATCCCAAAATCCAATTTTGGATGAGATGTCAAGAGGTGGTTTTGATAATAAATCGAAACTGTTCAGTGCATAACTCAGACCTGGCTGTAATGAAGGTGACCATGAAACCGAAGATGCTCTTGAAGAATTAACAAAAACGTCCATATCGGTGACAAATTTAACATTTGTCATAGTACGAGCAATATGAAAAGCGTATAAGCAATCCTTTTTTCTTAAATCATTGTATTGTGGAACGCATGGAACAAAGTTATAACGGATTTCTTCAGAAACATAAGCTTGCTCACAAATTATCATATCCCCAGAAAATTTGACTGATAAACAATTATCATCTGGAGCTCCACCAAAACCAATCAGCGGTAGTGGATAATCTTTGATCTGAACCACAGCTTCACTACAAGATAAGTTCAAATTCATAGGAAACAAAATACCATACTTCATATCCTTTGGCATTCCACTGGCTACTTTGTGCATAAAATCAGGGTAATTTTCTAATCCAAAATTTGGTTCATTCAAATCTAATATTGCGTCGGACACAGTGAAATCAAATAAAGGTTGTAGATTACCTTCAACAACAACAGGGAATTTTTTCAAGAATTCTTTTCTAACTTTTGGATCTGCTGTAAAAGATGAATGATGTGCTCTTAATCTGGATTTGATTTTTGTTGAGGCTCTAACTCTTGTAATCCAAGATTTACTAATATTGGCATTTAATCTATTTCTTGGGATTTCAATTGCAGTATGATAATCTCTTTTATAATTTAACCATGCTTCAACATCGTCAGAAGGAATCTCATTTGATAGTTTTGACGGAGAAGCTATTGAAACGGTATTTTCCCTTTTTCTATGGTAATTAGAAGATGATATAAAACTTGTGGAAAATGATTTGCGCATACCATGAGATTCTGGAGATAAATAAGCGTTATCTTGAACGCCCCTTTTGACACTTTCAGGCATAAGCACAGTACCATTTTCAAATTTTAAAATACCTTGATATTTTTCTTGTAAATTTTTCAAAATATTTGCTTCATATTTTTCAAAAGCTTTCAATTTGGAAGCCCTGACATATTGCTCCATCTTTCCTAACATTAAGAAGCCAGTTAGCTCTTCTTCAAATGGATCATCGTGATTGCAGTACAATATACGTTTACTTTTAATTTTTATATGTGGCAATCTTGGTGGTTTTTCAACTATTGATGGCATGATAACATCAACTTTAAACTCTTTGTTTGAATCATCAATATACATCAAATCACTAAAATTGTGTTTTAATTTTTTTATTGATTTGAAAAATGCTTTCAAGTTATCAAAAACTTTATAAAAAATGTATTCATATGGGATTTCAATTCTAATATCATTACAGACAACAGAAACTTTTTCTTCTTCTTTTGAAATAACATCATTTCCGTTAATATCAAAAACACCTTGTGATATAATTGCCAACAATGTCCACATATGACTTGCATGAGGGTTTTGCCCGTATATACGAAAAACTTCAAATTCAATTCTTTTATTGTTGCATTCTACAGGAGAATTTCTATACTGGAACGAATCAACTTCTAAAGCAAGTTCAACATCTGATGGAAGCTTCAGGTTAAGCATTAATAAAGGTACAGAAATGGTGGTTTGTAAATTGTGTTTCTTGGCTTTTTTGGATTTAGGAATTTCGAGTTTAGTATTTGCTTCTGTATTAAGATTTTTCCTGCCTTTAACAGATAATAAAATAGTTTTGATAAAGAAAAATGTCCATAAAACTTCAACGGATAAAGTGATATCAATTATAGGTAAAACCATTGAGAACTTATGATTCATGTATGAATACTTAGCATGAAGTTTTTTCAAATTGAATATTTTTAAAAATTTTTGTTTCTGCTTCTCCGTCTCGTAATCTCTTACAAGTGATACGACAATGTCGTCCAATTTAAAATCTGCAATAGGTATTTCATCTGTATTATCATGAAGGTATTCAAATTCTTTCAAACAAATAGAAATACCTCTTTTATAATTATTCAATTCTGTTTGATCCTCATTATCCCAATATTTGACTGGATTCTGAAAACATGCTGTAGCAGTGATCCGGCGAATTGTAAATTTGACCGATTGAATAAAACGTGGAATAACGGTAGGTCTATTCAGTAAAAATTCATCATCATATTCATTTTCTTGATCAGCTTCGTTGTAATCAGTATCTTCAATATGGTCTAGTTTATCATTACTTTCTTCTACTGGAGATTCTTTATTAATTATACCTGTTGAAATTTCACATAATTTTTGGAAAATTTCCACATTCTCAGCTAAAAACTCAATATGGTGAATATAAAACGTGACATCATCAATTGTGACTTTATCATCGCTTACGCCAACTGATAAAGAATAATCAAACAGATCAATAATAAAAATTTTATGAAGAATAGAATTATCAGTGATAGATAATTGAACGTTTCTTATAGAAATGAAAATTGATTTTGTAGGCGTGAAAGCAATTTCAGTTTCAAATAAAGAAGCGACATTATCTGTTAATGAGGAATCTAACAGTATATCATCTATTAATAAATGTGTACTAAAGTTATTTGTAAAATTGAGTTGAACCATTGTAGTTAGAAATTGAGCTCTTGTTCTTAATTTATGGGTCAAACGTAAAAGGTTTTCAATGAGATTATTATTTGTTAAACTGTGTTTCTGTTTATCTATCTTTTTCGTTGATTTTTGTAAACTGGTTTGCTTTTTCAATTTATTAAATTCAATTACATCATCTAATGTTGTAAATAATGTAGTATTTGTCACTGTCAAAAAATTTCTTGCAATAAAGGAATCATCATAAGTAAACTGTTTAATAATATCAGCATTATTTATATTTTTGATAGAATAAATAATCGAATTTATATCTAATATACTGAAAAAATTTAAAAATTCGATTTGTAGCCTTGAATCTTGAAGAAGATTTGAATAAATTTTCAACCCTGAAAAGTTAAGAGTAACTTTAAACAATTTTGTTCCTGAATATTTTGCAAATGAAATGTCCTTTTTCGTTGTAGTATTTATAGAATATACCATGTTTTTAATACAAGCTTTATAATTATCCTTTTCAATAATAGAATCATCAAAAGCAAAATATATATCTGATTTGTTGAAATTATTAAAATATTTCTTAAATTTTTCAATTTTATCCTGAGAGTTGGTTATTTCAACTTCAACTGGTTTAATAATAGATTTGTCGATTTTCTTTTGTGGAATAATATCGTGTACGATTTCTGTTAATTTGTCAATATTAACATTATATCCATGTACAACACAGGAAGAAACTAGTTTTGAGATAGTTGGTGCACATATGTTTGCTAATGGTATTGAAGCAATTAAAGTCCATTTTAAATCTTTGACATATTTTCTATTTTTATCATGGAAATTGGATATATTGAAATGTAGAGTGTTCCTTAATAAACGGTCTTTTGTCAGTTTATCTGTAACAATATCACAATTAAAAGATAATGAAAATGTTTCAATATTCAGCCATTTATCTTCATTAACAACAGAGAAATTATGTATAACAATTGTCAGCGGTAAAATCCAACGGAGCCATTGCAGTAACTTAAGAATTGTTTTAGTACTGCAAATTTTCTTATTTCTACTTTCATGGTTCTCTTTGTTTAAATTTGAATTTGACTCTGTGATATTATCTGTTGCTAGAGAATTCAAACCTTGGGTATCGATTTTCAATTTGTAAAAATGAATAATTATTAAGCCATCATGATGTGTTGCTTTGATTTTTTTCCTGTGTAAATAGTACATTGGCCTAATTTGCATTGATACCGAGCTTGTAGAAATCTTCAAATCTTTCAAATTGATTTTAACATTAATCAAATGCAGCCATGATATCAAACCAATTGTTACTTTTCCCTTGAAAATTAAATTGATGAAGATATAAATACCTAAATATATGAAAATAAAATATTTTAAATATTCTAGCATAATAGGTTTGTTTGATTTAGTTTTTAATGTACATGTATCTTTATATGCGTGTGCATATATGTATATTTATGCCTGTGTGTATGTTTGTGTATGAGGTAGATATATTATCTATTGACTGATATCAGATAAACAATGTGCTGTTAACTTTGTAACGGACTCAAAATACAAGTGGACAAAAAAATAGAAACTAATTGTATATAACTATAAATAAATATATCTAGTTTTATTAAATTAAGAATCTCTGCTAATGAGAAATAGTGCTATAGTATTGGCGTGAAATAGAACAAGTCCTGATAATAAAAAGTGGATCAGTATTGAAAATATTTTTCTTTCGGAGAGGACTTAACAACAGCGAAGGAATAAAAAGTCGCAATTTGTGTGTGCAACGGCTTCTCCGGAGAAAGCTTGAGTGGAGGTTTGTAGCTGTACCATATATCTGTACACATATACACAGAGTTTATATACTATTAAGTTTATATATTTGAGATATGGTTACATAAAATTACAGTAGAGCTTTCCTGGGGGTAACAGCTTTAGAATACCAATATGTTGCGTATATGTTGAGTCCCGAATTTCAAAGAAATATTAAAGATAAATTGGGATGTTATTATTTTTGTTGTTGCACTATAGAAAATAGTGAAGCATGAGACCTATTTGACAATTTATTTATTTATTATTACATGATAATACCTTTATCTTCAAGATTATTACGCAAAATTGACTGTCTTATTATAGCAAATGCGAGTTTTATATTGTTTGTATCTGTAGCTTGGGTGACATATGGGATTAAATTTAAATCTGCTCTATTCAATTGTTTGAATCTCCAAAGAATGTATTTGACAGCCTTGTTGACGTTAGCCCCACCAACATAGTCTGGGAAATATTTTTCAAGTGCCGAATGTGGTAGTTTTTCAATGAAAATATCAATTTTATTTAAACATAAGATAACCGTAGTTCTTCTAAACCACATTGAATTTACGACAGATTCAAATAGGTTTAAAGATTCCTCAAGTCTGTTTTTCGTTGTTGATTCCAATAAAGTTTGATCATATTCACTTAATGCGACACAAAATATTATTGCTGTAACGTTATCAAAACAATGAATCCATTTCTTTCTTTCAGATCTTTGACCTCCAACGTCATACAAGTGAACATCCAGATCTTCCATTTGGAATTTTGTATCAAATATACCAGAGGTCTGTTTCCTTGTACGTAAAATATCTGTAACATTTGGTAAATAGTCTGGATTTTTTATACGATTCAGATTTTCAAAAAAATACTTAGCAGAATCCAAAATGTAAAACTCATAATCGGTATTTGATAATAAATCTATTACTGTTGGATCCGAAATTAATTTTTCGGCTAAATCTGCAACTTTTGGATTTAAAGGTTCGTTGTTTTCTGTATCTAAAGGACCATTGTAATTTAATAAAAAGTCTAAATCTTCACTTGTTAAATTAATTATATGAGAAATTAAATCGTACTGTTTTAAAGCTTTAATAATGCATTGGCAAGATTCGCATATATTTTGAAATACAAAAGGTTTATATTCGAGTTTCTCTCTTTCACTAAATCCAGTCTGGTGAATAATTTTTATTTGCTTTAAAATTGTAGATTTTCCTGATTCTCCAGAACCTAGTAATAAGATTTTAGCTTGAGTGGTAGGTTTTTTATTTGAATTATTCGATACCACTTCTTTGTTTGAATTTTTGTTTCTGTCATCGAATGAATAATTTCCATTAATTTCATTTCTTATTTGAATTGCGGACTCATTTGGATCCAAATCAGGTATCGTTGGATCATTTATAGCTTTAGGTTGAGTATTTTTAATATTATTGTTATTTTCAGTGGTTATTGTTGCTGTTGTTTCACTTTTAAATGTACTGTTTTTGTTTTTATTTTGTTGTTTTAAAAAATCGGAATTCTTTTTGGCACCAGTTTGCTTTGGAGGGGTATCTTTCGATCCACAAATACCCATATTGAGTCTGTAAAATAGGATAAGCCAACTTTTTTTTTCTCTGTTGGAGCTAATGGAATATAGTAGGGTTTTTTTTAAAAAAAAATCTCGATTAAAATGGGGGGATATAAGCTATAATTTTTCAGGTATAAAGAAAAAAATGATAACCGATTGTGACGTATAAGAAAACACTTATACGATATAATATATACTGTGTATATGTAGATTAAGTATATAAGCAGGTATTTTATGTATTAAAAGGACACAACAATAACTCAAAAAAATGAAAGAAATAGAGTAGTATGCTGGAAAGTGAGTATGCACAATTTACAAGCCCTATAGATTCTACAAGGTTATTACTAACAGTATCTTGAAGAAAAAGAAAAAGAAAAAGAAAAAAAAAGCTGTAATTTTAGCATAAAACTCGTCTATATCACACAGCCGAGTTTGCAAGGTTTGCCGACTGCTGTGTTGTGGCGATTACAGCCAAACTGTGCATATTTTGTAGTAGTTGTCTTGATACC
Organism: Pichia cabralensis; assembly: GCA_030569495.1. Lineage (NCBI taxonomy): Eukaryota > Fungi > Ascomycota > Pichiomycetes > Pichiales > Pichiaceae > Pichia > Pichia cabralensis. The sequence goes on along the minus strand of JAJMLC010000005.1, from coordinate 7,479 downwards.
GATACCGTATGTTGTTGTGTGGAGCAGTGGGGCACACGGTAGCATTTTCGGGTACGTATGTGGCCGATGTTGTTACTTAATTAGGTTGCACGTAGCTAGCTGGGAACTTTCTCGCAAACTTGCCCAATGCAGAGATCTGACTAGCCACCATAGCTTTGAACACAGCTTGGCATGTTTTACGGGGTCATTCGCCTGTATATAAATATATATCTAGACATTGCATATTCATTAGGCTGAGGCCATCTCTGGGAAACCAATTTTAGCTTGCCATGTAAACCAGATTTATGAATCGCACATAGATCCACTTCCTACAGCATTTTGTGTAGATTTGCATAGTGGGATAAGCACAGCAGTTGTGTGTTACCTGCCGAGTAGCCTTTTAGAGTTATCATACACTATACAGCAATGTATCGTGATCGAAGGAGAGTTTCATTTGCGAAAAAAAAACAGCTGTTAGAGTTATTTTTTTTCCCGAAAACACCACCTTGGATTGCAATTTTTGGTGACAAGTCAATATGCCAAATTAGAGTTTACAGCATTTTCATTATTTATTATACTATGGATTGTTGTATATATATATATATAAAGGATTTTTTTGTCTAATATTGTTTGTATATATATATGTATATGCACGTGTATTATATATTTCAGCTACACAGCGTATGAAGTTCTTTTAATTCTACCTAATTAAACTGGCTTACCACCAATAAATTCACTCCATCTTCTAACTTCGTGTGGGACAACAACTTCACCCTTTGCAAGATCTGCAACTCTAGCTGGTAATTTTTCTTTCAAACATTGAGAGAAAAGCATTGAAGTTTGTGGTTCATTGAATAATGGAATACCAAAATCAATTGCGTTTCTTCTCATAACATAATCTTCATCTTCAAGAGATTCTGCTCTAGCTTTTGCTAAATTAATAACACATTTAATATCGTATTTTTGGAAAACTTCTCTTAATTCTCTTTTATTAGATTTTGGGAATTCAATTACTTCAATTTCGGTATTTGTATATTTCTTTAAATATTTAGCAACATCTTCTGATGCTGTATAATATTTATATCCAATTTTTTCTAAATTCTTAGCAACTGTACCGAGGTAATCATTACTTAAATCACCACCAAATAAAATACCATTTGGAGCTATTGGTAGATTGAAATTCATAGTTGCTTGGATAGTAGTCCAATAAGCTTCAATTAAATCTGATCCAAAACATGCAATTTCACCAGTTGATGACATTTCAACACCTAAAAATGGATCTGCACCAGCTAATCTTGTAAATGAAAATTGTGGAACTTTGGTTGCAACGTAATCATATTTCTTATTCATTAAATCAATTGGTTTTAATGTAGCATCATTTAATAAAGCTCTTGCTGCAACTTCAATGAAATTGACACCTAAAACTTTAGAAACAAATGGGAAAGATCTTGAGGCTCTAATATTACATTCAATAACTTTTAAATCTGGAATACCTGTCTTCTCGTTTTCTGCTTTAATGATTTGCATATTGAAAGGACCTGTAATTTTCCATGCTTCTGCAACTTTATCAGCAATTGTTTTTAATCTATTCATAATTTCTTGATCAAGTTTTTGTGGTGGTAAAACTAATGTTGCATCACCTGAATGAATACCTGCATTTTCAACATGTTCAGAAACTGCATGAACCATAACTTTACCATTAGAAGCAACTGCATCGATATCAATTTCTTCTGCACCTTCAATAAATTTAGAAATAACAACTGGATGTTCAGATGAAACATCTGCTGCATTCATTAATTTACTTTCTAATTCATCTTTTGATCTAATAACTGACATTGCAGCACCTGATAAAACATATGATGGTCTAACTAAAACTGGATAACCAACTTCATCTGCAAAATCATCAGCTGCTGTGACAGATGTTAATTCTTTCCATTGTGGTTGATCAACTCCGATAGAATCTAAAATGGATGAAAATTTATGTCTATCTTCAGCTTTATCAATATCTTCTGGATTAGTACCAAAAATGTGAGCTCCATTATTTTGTAATTTTAATGCAATATTTTGAGGTAATTGACCACCAACTGAAACAACTACACCTTCTGAATTTTCTAATTCATAAATATCCATAACTCTTTCAAATGATAATTCTTCAAAATATAATCTATCAACTTCATCAAAATCGGTAGAAACAGTTTCTGGGTTATAATTAATCATAACAGTTTTTTTACCTGCTTTTCTTAAAGCTCTAGCAGTAGAAACTGCACACCAATCAAATTCAACTGATGAACCAATTCTATAAACACCAGAACCTAAAACCATTGCACCTTGATCTTTGAAATCAACATCATGAGAACTTGCATTATAAGTAGTATATAAATAATTGGTATCTGCAGGGAATTCAGCAGCTAATGTATCAATTCTTTTAACAAATGGTGTAATACCAAAAGATTTTCTCAAAGCTCTAATAGATAATTCATCAGATCCAACCGCTAAAGCAATTTGTTTATCAGAGAAACCTAATTTCTTTGATCTTGACATAGCGTCAAAAGTAATTTTTTCAATAGATCCAATAGATTCTAATTCTTTTTGCATATCAACAATATTCATTAATTTATATAAGAACCATTTATCAATTTTAGAAAGTTCATGAACTTTTTCAACTGAATAACCTTCATGTAATAAAGCTTGACCAACTGCTAACCATCTTCTATCAGTTGGATTAGCTAAAACGTCATCTAAGTCATCAAACTGGTCACCTTGGAAACCAACAAAAGATGGGTCAACTTGTCTAATAGCTTTTTGAAATGATTCTTCGAAATTTCTACCAATTGCCATAACTTCACCAACGGATTTCATTGCGGAACCAATGTCTCTTTTAACGTGTTGAAATTTAGCTAAATCCCATCTTGGAATTTTAGTAACCATATAATCAAGTGATGGTTCAAAATTAGCAGTAGTAGTTTTAGTAACAGGGTTTGGTAATTGTGGTAAAGTATAACCAAGACCAATTTTTGCAGCAGTATAAGCTAATGGATAACCTGTTGCTTTAGAAGCTAAAGCAGAAGATCTTGATAATCTAGCATTAACTTCAATAACTCTATAATCTAATCCATCAGGTTGTAAGGCATATTGAACGTTACATTCACCAACAACACCTAAATGTCTAATAATTTTAATTGCAGCAGATCTTAACATATGATATTCTTCATCTGATAAAGTTTGAGAAGGAGCAACAACAATAGAATCACCAGTATGAATACCTAAAGGATCGAAATTTTCCATATTACAAACTGTAATACAATTATCACATCTATCTCTAACAACTTCATATTCAACTTCTTTCCAACCTTTTAATGATTTTTCAACTAAAATTTGTGGTGCAAGTGATAATGATTGAGATGATAAATTTCTTAATTCAGTTTCATTATTTGCAAAACCGGAACCTAAACCACCTAATGCATAAGCAGATCTAACGATAATTGGATAGCCAACATCTTCAGCAGCTTTTAATGCATCTTCAACTGTATTAACAGCAATTGATTCAGCAATTGGAATATTTATTTCATTTAATGCTTGAGCAAATAATTCTCTATCTTCGGAAGTTTCTAAAGTTTTAATTGGAGTACCTAAAACCTTAACACCATATTTCTCTAAAGTACCCATTTTATTTAATTGGACACCAACGTTTAAAGCAGTTTGACCACCAAAAGTAAGTAAAATTCCATCGGGTTTCTCACGTTCAATGATATAAGTAATATATTCTGGAGTAACTGGTAAGTAATAAACTTCATCAGCTAACGAATGAGATGTTTGATTAGTTGCAATATTTGGATTAATTAAAATTGATTGTTTATTAGCTTCTTTCAAAGCTTTAATAGCTTGAGAACCTGAATAATCAAATTCACCAGCTTGACCAATGGATAAACCACCGGAACCAATAACTAAAACTTTAGAAACGTCAACCAAATGAATACCATTTTCATCAGTGAATTTTTTCATTATTTCACCACCTTCATATTTTGTAGAATAAAATTTTGACTGGTTTTTCAAAACTTTATTAAAATTTAAACTAGATAATCTAGTAAATTGTTTTACTGAAGACAAATTGAAAAGTCTAGCAGCCATTTTTTTGCTTTTATAGGATATTTAATCTAATTGATGATAACTTATTTAATGTTTTTTTTTTGTAGAAAAGATATGAGGTTGTGATTTTCGTTCTTTCTATTTTCCTCTATAGAAACTAATTAATCAATTAAGTAAAATTCAAACTATCCAGTATAAGAATGAACTTTTCAAATAGTCCAACACTGAAGAAGGAGAAGAAGAAGAATAAATGAAAACCTAAAAGATAAACAACCAATAAACAAAAGAAGTTAAAGAATAAAAGGAAAGTGGAAAATTTTATCACCTCTCGTCGAAAAAAATCTTTGCAAAAATTTTTTCGTACAGCTAAGTCACTATTAAATTTTGGTGACTCAATCAATCCGCGGTTTCCGGTATTACTGTTTTCGGAAGGTGTTACTTGATTTGGTAATTTTTGAATGCGCGCTTAAGTTTCCATTCATTTCATCATCTTCTTTACCGAAGTTGGGTTTTCATTACTTTTTCCAGCATTTATGGTATCAATTTCAGTTTCTCGTTACTTATACATTTTGTTTGTCTGTTTAAAGATACTGCATATCAAGGAGATATTTATATACGTGTATTTTAAAACTATAACATCAGAATGATTCAAGAGGACAACTAGAATAAATTTAAAATTTGGAAGAAAAAGTTTTCACATATTTCAAATCTGACGTCAATTTTGTTGCAGTCCGAGATATGACAGAATTTTTCAAATGAATCATACGAAGCCAAATCATTTTAATATTTTTTTGGAACGGCTAATAAGTTTAGCATCTCCTTACATACCGATGGAAGTGGGGAAAAAATGATGATATATATATACAATATATGATTTATTAATGAAACTTATAAAGAAACTATAAAAGTTAAAAAATCAAGTTGTTGTTATATATTATTGCAGTTTTTTGTTCCACTTAGACGGTTGTGTGTTTTTTTCCCAAATCATGAATATTCATTTTAGTGTGAGGTGCTAAATAAATGTTTAGTCTCTCTTCCATCTGGCATGGAAGGGTTGTCTGGCATAATAAATACCTCCTAATGCTATATTTGTGTTCCATTGATCTACCCAAGAACAGAGAGCAGAACATAAAGCCATTTCTCTTGGAATTTTAGATTCATCAACAATTAAATTGAATCCAACGTTACCTGCTGGTACAACTTTTGCAATTCTTTCCCTTACTTCAGATTCTTTTTCCCCAAGATTTTTAACTTTTTCTAAAAACTTTCCCTCAGTTGTCCATTGGTAAGTATTACCATCTGCAAGTTGAAACATTCTATAAGAATCGAGAGCGTCAACTTTATGATTGATTGTATGCCATCCTAATTCAGAAACAGGAGCATTTGGAGCTCTGATTAATAAAACGTTTGATCTCAAACCAGCTCTACAAGTTGCAACAGGTTCGTCTTCACCTTTTGTACCGGTACCTTTTATTTGAGAGGAGTACATTTTATAAGCACCTTTAACAGCTCTTGATCTACTAAACCAAAATAAAGATTCTTTTTGGGATGTTGGACCCATTGGGCCTGAACCTTCAGTTTTTGTATCATAAACATCCCAAATTTTTGAACCAGTACCGAATCTTTTTCTATAAGCATACTCAGAACATACGGATTCATCCAAATCGATATAATGAGGTATATATCTTGAAGAACGACGATGTGGTGAAATCAAGATAGACTTTACAAGGACCAAAGGTCTCATTATTGGTCTCATTAAAAGTTCGACAGGCATTGGTGATAGTTTTATTTACGAGTACAATAATAGCAAAAACAGCCTCTGCTGGAAGAGAAAACAGAGCTAGAAAGAAAAATGTAGGAAAAGGGGAGCAGAATCATGTCAACAGCAAGAGGCAAAAAAATAGAAGAAACAGAAAGAAAGCAAGACTGTTCAGCGCAACCCCGACCAGTGTCGCAACCAGCAAAAAGGGGAAATCGCGTCTTGTTTTTTCCATTTTCGAGCTGTGATGTTTACTTTTCACAGCATATTCTGTGCACACTCGTAAATTGCTTGGAATGTGAGATACTGGTTCTGCAACAAGGATTTTTTTTTGTTTCTCCCTTTTCTTAATCCACTTCTGCTTTCTTTCTTCTTTTCTTTTGTCGTCCTGCTTTTTTTCCTGTGTTCAGCAGTTTTAACCTAGTGGAACAAATTTTACTTATACGTATACTAGGTCGATATTGAGAATATATACTACATAGTATATAGATATTAAAAGTAACAATGGTTTCTGATAATATCAATGCATCAACCGAAGGAATTAATGATGATTCGATTATAAAGTCCCGTTTAGGTAAAGTGGATGATTTACAAAATTATTATGATGCACTGAACGATTTAGAGAAACAGAATAATGGGCTGAAAAATTTCAGTCAAGACCCAACCAATGTTGATCCATTAAATAGATGGCCAACATTGTTTGAAATTTTGAATAAGAAAACAAAGTCTCCTTTGGATCTATGGTCTTTTTATGTTTATATGAGAGATGAGCAAAATTGTATTGATTATATTGATTTCTGGATTGACACTGTTCAACATATTAATTTGTGTAAAGTTTACGTCCAAGGTTTGAAGGACTCATTAATAGCAAATAATAGAATAAGAGAAGCCGATAAAGTAACAGACGCCCTCAATAATAATAACAGCAACAACAACAACAATAGTAACAATAAATCAAAAATATCCATTCCTGTTGATGAAATTGAACCACCTCATGCAAGATATAGTATGCAAAATTCTTCAACTGAAGAAGAATCCAACAGAAATTCACAAGCAAGTAGTAAAAATTCAAAATCTTCTTCTTTGTTATTAGATCTATTAATGAAAAATGATTTATTTGAAGAGCAAGATCCTCATAGGTTATCGATATTTCTTAGAGGTGAAACTGCCGTTAGAACCAGTGATCCTTTAGTTAATGCCAAAATTGATGAAATCAAACGAAAATCAACCTTTATAGGGGATACATCTGAAGAATCAAATATGCTAAATATGAATAATGCTACACAAAACAAATCAATGAGTAGTTTCAGAGTATCTAAAATTAATCCAGAAATGGTTGAGACTTTAATTCAACAAGATTTTGATAAAAAACATAGAAATTATAATAAATCACATTTAATTAGTCGTTCATCTTTAAGGAAATCTTCACAAAATATATTAAACACTTATTTTAATGAACATTCTGATAAAAAAATAGAGCTACCTAATGAAATAGTAAATAAAGTTAGATATGCATTGGAAAATCAAGGAAGAGACGATCCAGAAGTTTTCGATGAAGCAAGAGAGTTTGTTTTCAAATCTATGGAATATGATGCATATCCTAATTTCTTAAGAAATAATGCACTACGAAATGTAACCAGAAAATCATCAATTAT
>JAJMLC010000004.1:0-70977 GCA_030569495.1 Pichia cabralensis | reverse complement strand
AGCACTAGTGGCAATTGATGAAACAATACCATCAACTCCAGTTACTGGAATTGTAACAGCCGCAGTTGTTGTGTATGTATTACAATCATTTCCAGAACCTTCAGTAGTTATAGTGGTATATTTATGATTAGGATCAACAGAGGTACATGTTGTGTTTTCAGTTTCAACGACAACTAAAACGTAAGTGGATGTAACAGTAGTGTCTTTGCCAGTTATGGTGGTTGTAATGGTTGAAATGTCAGTAGCAGATGCACCACATTTACCAGTGGATACAACAGATGAAGTAGGTAAAACAGCACATGTTGGATCTTCGGTTTCAACAACGACTAAAACATAAGTGGATGTAACAGTAGTGTCCTTATCAGTTATGGTGGTTGTAATGGTTGAGATGTCAGTAGCAGATGCACCACAAGTACCAGTAGATACAGCAGATGAAGTTGGTAAGATAGTACAGGTTGGATCTTCGGTTTCGACGACAACTAAAACGTAAGTGGATGTAACGGTAGTGTCTTTGCCAGTGATAACAGTGGTAACAGTTGAGATGTCAGTAGCAGATGCACCACATTTACCAGTGGATACAACAGATGAAGTTGGTAAGATAGTACAGGTTGGGTCTTCGGTTTCAACAACGACTAAAACATAAGTGGATGTAACAGTAGTGTCCTTATCAGTTATGGTGGTTGTAATGGTTGAGATGTCAGTTGCGGATGCACCACAAGTACCAGTAGATACAGCAGATGAAGTTGGTAAGATAGTACAGGTTGGATCTTCGGTTTCGACGACAACTAAAACGTAAGTGGATGTAACGGTAGTGTCTTTGCCAGTGATGACAGTGGTAACAGTTGAGATGTCAGTAGCAGATGCACCACATTTACCAGTGGATACAACAGATGAAGTTGGTAAGATAGTACAGGTTGGGTCTTCGGTTTCAACAACGACTAAAACATAAGTGGATGTAACAGTAGTGTCCTTATCAGTTATGGTGGTTGTAATGGTTGAAATATCAGTTGCGGAAGCACCACATTTACCAGTAGATACAGCAGAGGAAGTTGGTAAGATAGTACAGGTTGGATCTTCGGTTTCAACGACAACTAAAACATAAGTTGAAGTGATAGTGGTATCCTTTTCTGTATCAGTGATAGTGGTAGTAACAGTTGAAATATCAGTTGCGGATGCACCACATTTACCAGTAGATACAGCAGATGAAGTTGGTAAGATAGTACAGGTTGGATCTTCGGTTTCAACGACGACTAAAACATATGTGGATGTAACAGTAGTGTCCTTATCAGTTATGGTGGTAGTAACAGTTGAAATATCAGTTGCGGATGCACCACATTTACCAGTAGATACAGCAGATGAAGTTGGTAAGATAGTACAGGTTGGATCTTCGGTTTCAACGACAACTAAAACATATGTGGATGTAACAGTGGTATCCTTTTCTTTATCAGTAATGGTGGTAGTAACAGTTGAAATATCAGTTGCGGAAGCACCACATTTACCAGTAGATACAGCAGAGGAAGTTGGTAAGATAGTACAGGTTGGGTCTTCGGTTTCAACGACAACTAAAACATATGTGGATGTAACAGTGGTATCCTTTTCTTTGTCAGTAATGGTGGTAGTAACAGTTGAAATATCAGTTGCGGATGCACCACATTTACCAGTAGATACAGCAGATGAAGTTGGTAAGATAGTACAGGTTGGGTCTTCGGTTTCAACAACGACTAAAACATAAGTAGAAGTGACAGTAGAATCTTTGTTAGTAATGGTAGTTGGAAGAGTTGAAATCTCAGTTGCAGACGCGCCACATTTACCTGTTGAAATACTTGATGAAGTTGAATATGGTTCCATGTAACAAGTGTAAATAGGAACGGTATGATATTCAGTACCGACTTTAGTAGGTTTACCATCAATAGTAGTATCTACAATAACTGTAGAAGTACCAGAAGCATCACATGCACTTTCAGTAATATCAACTGTAACCCATGATTTGACAGCATCAGTTGCAGGGACTTGAACGACAATTTCAGAAGATGTAAAATGATCACCATCTGATGAGAAATATTTATAAGTTGTATAAGTAGTTGAATAATTTTCATACCATGTACTAGTTGTTATACTTGGTTGACCAGCGTTAACGTAAACGTAAGTAAATGGAACATAACTTAAACCATTTTTAATTGAAGAAGTAATTGTAACAGTTGTTGCATAATTTTTATTCCAATAAGAATATGATACACTATAAGAAGGAATATATTTAACAACATAATAACTTGTTTCACCACCATAAGTTGTTGTAACAGTATAAGAAGATTCATAACTTTTTTGCCATTCAGTATAAGCAACTGAAAATGATGGATATAAGATGACAGCTTCCCAATAACCAGTATTTTCATTAGAATCAACATAAGAATAAGTTGTGGAAGTTTTACTACCATCATATTGAGAAGTAACAGTAGTTGTAGCATCAGGACCTTGAACTAAAACGTAAGTTGTTTGTTTATTATTAATAACACCTGTTGTAGTAATTGTAACAAGTTGAGCATTTCCCTTTTCAACGGTATATTGAGTAACAAGATGTCTATGATGATAAACAACATTTTGAACAGTAGTAACACCATTTTCTAAAGTAGTAGTAACACCATAACTTGTAACTAAATAATCATTAGTTTTATCATCAGAAACATAAACTGTAGTATAAACTGGACCATGAACAATAACTTCAGCAGTTGGAGTAACTTGACCATTTTCTGTCCAAATTGAAGTAGTTGTACTGAAAATAGTTGAATCCCAAGCAACAAAACTTGTTGAAGGAGCAGGTAAAACAACTTCAACTTTAGTTGAAACAACACCTTTATCATCTTTAACTGTAGCAATAGTTGTATAAGTTTTAACACCGCCAAATGAGTAAGTTGTTTCTCTTGGAGGACCATAAACGTTAACAGTTGTATAAACTTTTTGACCAACAGTTGTTGTAAGAGTAGAAGTACTATAACCTTCGGAGTTCCATTCAATATAAGAAGTTGATAAAGCAGGTTTTTGATCAAGAATATAAGTTGATACAACTTCTTTACCATCAACTGTTAAAGTAGTTGCAACAGTTTTAATAACTTCATTATTTCCATTATAAGTAACAGTTGAAGTTGAATAAGCAGGACCATAAACGTAAACAGTTGTAAATTGATTATTACCAACAGTTGTTGTAAAAGTTGAAGTACTATAATCTTTTGAATTCCAAGGAATATAAGTAGTTGATAAAGCAGCTTTTTGATCAAGTATGTAAGTAGTTGCAACTTCTTTACCATCAACTGTTAAAGTAGTTGTAATAGTTTTAAAAATTTCTCTATTACCAGTTCCTGTTATAGTTGAAACTGAAAGAGGAGGTACATAAACAGATTCAATAATTTTTCCATCATGAGCACCATTATTTGTAACATAAGTTGTATAAGCAGAAGTATAAGTTGAAGTACCAGTCCAAGTTTGAGTTACGGTAACAGTATAAATTTTATCAACACCTATAGTTGCTTCGATATAAGTAGTTGCTTTACCATCTTTACCAGTTGAAGTATAAGGAGCATACATTGTTGTACCAGGAATTAAAGAATCATCGAAAATTGTATAAGTTGACCAACCAGAAGTATCAGAAGCAATAACTTTTGTACAATCATTACCTGTTAAATCACCGGATAATTGGAAAACGTGATCCATAATACTTGCAGTATTACCTTCTGGATCAGTTATATCGAAAAGTAATTTACCATCAGAGACCATATTAACATAAATGATTCTAATTGGATAATAATAACCACCTTGTAAATAAACCCAAGATTCTTGAAGTGAATCAGTACTTTGCCAAGATTTAGTTGCAAACATAATAGCTTCATCTGCGCTACCAACTTGTGAAAGATTTGGAGCACAACAATCGAAACCACCGCTACCCATCCAGATCATTGCAGATTCATCAATTTTGTTCATAACAAATTTATAAAGACCGTCATAGTTTGCTAAAATAAAAATAGAAATGGTAATAATAAAAGAAATAGTTTAGTTAGTATGTGAACAAAAAATGGGAAAAGAAAGGAGAAAAAGGAAAGAGGAAAAAAATATAATACGTACCATAAAAGTAACCAGAATAATCACCAACAAAATTTGTAATTGGAAGCTCAACGCCCCAAGTTTCAGATGTAACAGGTTGTGTAGCACCACTATTATAATTTAAATTTGGATCAACACCTGAAGCAGAACCGACTAAACCACCTTTAGCATATTCACCATTTGCGTAGAAAGCAGTATTTCTCCAGTTATAATCATTGTTATAAGGATAAGTGTAAAAAGTAGCATCAAAACCTTTGGCAGAATTAAGTCCTTTAATATTACAACCAGAGTTTGTTCCGACAATTTTACCTTGATAACCGTCATCAGCATAAGCTGAAGGTACCAAAGAAACAAGCAAAGGAATTAAAGAAAGTAATGAAAACATTTTATTCAATAACCTTTGATAGATAGTTTGATTTGTGGGGAATGAAAATAGATTTAAAAAATTGGAAATAAAATTTAGAAAGCTAAGTTTAAAACTTTTCAAACTAAGAAAGATTGCCAGATACCAAGATACTTAAAGGATTTATATCCATATTTAAAGAATAGGAATGGGATATGAAAAATTTTTTTTTCCTATTCCTTTTCCCTAAATCTCTTTGCCAACTAGTTTTCCAAATAATAAAAACCAAATATTTAGCTTTGTATTATTAATAGTACATGAATGCAAGTGTCATTCCATTTTCAGCAAGGACAAAGTTGCCAAATATCCTGCAATATACATTTAACAATAAGAAGGAAAACACTGTTAAGCCCACTCATCTTAGAGCTTGCATGAAATCTGGAAATACGACGTAAATTGTTTCCCTCTCTTGTTCTAAAACGGCAACATTTCTTATCAAAATGGCAAATGCAAATATGAAAAAAAAAAGAAGATGCGTCTAAACTCAGCCATCAAAAGAAACCTAAATCTGATGAAGAACCAAATAGAAGTTCTGGTATTTGCCATCATGGCAGCAACCAGCAACAAATAACTGAATCAGCAAATTGGGTCGCATGCTGTGTGCCGTTTAGCAAGAAAGGAAAAGGGAAAAAAAGAAAAAAGAAAGGAAAAAAGCGTAACATTCGGTTTCTTTCCACATTCTGATATAGCCAGAGCTGCAGCGAAAAAAGAAATGAAACATTATAAACGATTTAGCCGTTAGCAGCAGATCCGAGCCGGGTGGGGGAGGTTTTCTACCAGAAACTTGATTTTCCCCATATATTTCCCAATCTCGTTCTCGTAATAATGTATGTGGGCATGCCCGGAAGGAGATGCACGATGTCGTACCAGCAAGATCTGCTACACGTTTTAGTCCACGGACTGCAAAAAATTCGCCTTTGGAGACTTTGGAGAGGAAGTTTCTCTCCATCAGTTCTATGCAGAGCATCTAGGCAAGATGATTAATAAGCTTAGTTGTTATCCAGACTCTTTCCACTGTTTTCCCCTTATTATATTATTTCTGTCTTTTCTCATTTGAGACTTGTACACAAAACTGTGCAAACTTGCACAAATTTTTTCAAACCAGCACACAGGCACGCACAACACAATAGGTAAGACAATTCCAATAAAGCATGTGAATCTAGTGTGAGCCTAGTGTGAAAGCAAGTTTGCTGAGAGCAGGTAGTTTCTCATTTCATCGCATGAGACGAGCCATCAAGAAAGGGGGAGACAGAACATCACGCACTTTGGAAAGATTCCACTGCAGCATGCACGGCATAATATATCGGCTTCCTTGCATAAAGAAAACAATAAATTGCCGCAACCTCGCTGTTCTGCACGCTGGGTGTTCACTTCTGGGGTTTCCCACACAGCGCTGCCCCGCTGCTCTCTGCAGTTGGCTTGGTACAGATTTCATGCACTCATTGTGAATACGATTTATACAAAGCGTGTAGCACTGCGAACAGCAGCCAGCTAGCTCGAACAGCTCTACAACTACCAACTCTATGAAAGGCTGAGCTGTTGTTGGAGAGACAGAAACAGCAATTTCTATTTTTCCATTTTCCATTTCTCTTTTCAGCAAATGCGATTCTGTTTTGGGATGCTCAGCTTACATGAGTTCAAGCTGTTGTTCAAATCATATGCATGTGTGCACATTTCAATATACGCATCACAGAAGAAATTGTAGCTTGAATATACTAAGCAGTTTGGGTTCAACGACTGTCAATGTTCTTTACACACACAGACGTAAAATAATATATTACATATATTATATATGCGAGCACCGTATAGCCACTTTATAGCAGCTATTAGTAAATTTATTAAAATAGTGCCTTTATGGTTGCACAGCTTGTACAGCGGTAGTCTATGTACGCTACAATAATAGTAGAAAATTGATACACACAATATGTATACCCAAAGTTCCAGCTTCTTTTTTTTTCATGTGTGCCATTGGTCCAGCAGCTACAAGCCTATAATGTCGTATCTTATTGGTTTAATAATGGGTTGTTGCGAGTGCCAGCATAGCGGTCTGCACATCCAGCGATTCGGCTCTGAAACTTGTGCAACTTGCGTGCAACTTGCGTGCAGCGATCTGATGCATATTTCCTCCCTTCCCGCATGCACGCTGTCTGGGAATAGCTTCTGCTTCCCAATGCATCAGCACAGCACACCGAAAGACCTGATTGTTTCTGCCAATTGTGTGCATACCAGCAGCTTCAGGGTTCTTGCTGTTTCGTAAACCTTTTGCACAACTTCCTGATGTCAACACACAACAACTACCACAGTGTTAAACACACACTCTCTCCCCTATATGTCCGCATGCGTATCTTCACGTAGCTCGACTGTATTAGGAAATCATCACCTGGATGATCTCACTAACCGATCAAACCGTGCTACGTATAACATAGCACATATGTAACCACTCAGCATCTTGTGTTTCTGGTAACAGTCCCTCTTTGCTCATCCAAGAACGTCATAGCAACTCGGCATGTTCCTCCTATTGTCTACTTCAAACTATTTTTATACATGCTATCTGCATTGTATATACTAGCTAGCTATGCTACCGCTTAAGTATGGCCTTATTGTACAATTCCTTTTCCAATGTTTCATTATCAGCAAACTAACAAAAATAGCCGATGTTTTCGTACCGAGTTCTGCAGTATAGCATAACAATTATAATCTTCATCTTTTTTTTTGGTAATTGTATTCTGGATTACACAATATAACCTATAAAATAAATAATAAATATACGAGCTTATATGACAGAATAGATATATATATATAAGAGCTTATGTGGAAAATGTATGTACATGTGCGTTGTAAGTGTATGATTCTCTCCCTTATTTCCTTCAAAAAAATTAAAAACAAAAGCGGAAGAGAAATACCCAGAGTTAAATTATTTCCTCATTTCTTACTCTTTATTCTTTATTCTTTTTAGCATAATCATCCATTAATTGTTTTTGTAATTGTGGAGGTGATGGTTGATATTCTTTAAATTCCATTGTAAATTCTCCTTTACCTTGAGTTACAGCTCTTAATTTAGATGCAAATCCAAATAAATTATTTAATGAACAATCTGAAATTAAATTAAAATCATCTGCTTGATTTTCTGTATCATGAATCATACCACCTAATTTATTAACTAATCCAATAACTGCACCTTGAAATTCAATTGGTGCAGTTATAACAACATTCATAACAGGTTCTAAAACAACTGGTTGAGATTGTAAAAATGCTTGTTTAAATGCAAATTGTGTTGCAGCTCTAAATGCCATTTCTGATGAATCAACAACATGTGTTGCACCATCATTAACAATCATATGAACACCTAAAACTCTTGAACCTGTTAATGGACCTTTTTCACAACAATCTTCAAAACCTTTTTGACATGCAAGTAAAAATTTTTCACTAATTTTACCTCCAACAACTTTTGTTTGAAAATGATTTCTAAATTTAATATCATCACCTGCAATTGCTCCAATTTCTTCAGGATCTGTTAATTGTGTTGCTTCCATTTTACCCATAACTTTTGCAAATTGTCCTGCACCACCTGATTGTTTTTTATGTGTATAATCAAATAATGATGATGTTAAAATAGATTCTCTATATGCAACTCTTGGTCTACCAACTTCACAATCAATATTATATTCCCTTTTCATTCTTTCAACATAAATTTCTAAATGTAATTCTCCCATACCACTTATAATAGTTTCTTTAGAATCTTTATCAAAATGAACACGAAATGTTGGATCTTCTTTTTGAAATCTATTAACAGCTTTTGAAAAATTTGCTGCATCTTTAGTTTTAGGTTTAATCGATAATGAAACAACTGCATCAGGTACAAACATTGAACTCATTGAATAATCAACTGTACCATCAGTAAATGTATCACCTGATGCACAATCAATACCAAAAGTTGCACAAATTTCACCTGCATGAATTTCTTCAACATCTTCCATTTCTTCTGAATGCATTCTAACTAATCTAGCTAGCTTAACCCTTTTACCTGTTTTAACATGAGTAATTAATGAACCTTTCTTTAATTTACCTTGATAAACTCTTAAATAAGTTAATTGACCATATTTACCTTCTTCTAGTTTAAATGCTAATGCAACTGCAGGTAATTGAGATGATGGTACTAAATTAACATTTTTTTCATCATTTGCTAAATCTAATGCAGTATTTAAAATTTCACTTGGATCAGGTAAATAATCACAAACTCCATCTAAAACTGGTTGAATACCTTTATTTGCTAATGCAGATCCCATATAGACAGGTGTAAATTCTCTTGCAATTGTTGACCTTCTAATAGCACCTTGAATTTGATCAATTGTTGGTACAACTTCTTCAATAAAACATTCAGCAATTTCATCATCAACATCAGCTAAAATTTCAATTAATTCTAACCTTTTCTCTTCAACTAAATCTTTTAAATTTTCTGGAATTTCATCAGTAATTCTTAATTTTTCACCTTGAGGTCCTTCATAATAAATAGATTTTCTATTAATAATATCAACTGCTCCGATTAAATCCTTTTCTGAACCAATTGGTACTTGAACAGCTGCTGCAGGAATTTTTAATTTACTTCTAATTTGTTCAATCGCTTTCCATGGATTTGCACCCATTCTATCCATTTTATTAATAAATGTAATTCTTGGAACGTTATACCTTTTCATTTGACGATCAACTGTAACAGTTTGTGATTGAACACCAGAAACTGCACAAACAACTAAAACTGCACCATCTAAAACTCTTAAAGCTCTTTCAACTTCAATTGTAAAATCAATATGACCTGGTGTATCAATTAAATTAAAATGATATGATTGTTCAGGTGTTCTATTCCATGAACAATAAGTTGCAGCAGATTGAATAGTAATACCTTTCTCCCTTTCTAAATCCATATGATCCATTTTTGCTCCAACACCATCCCTACCTCTAACATCATGAATTGCTTTAATTCTACCTGTATAAAATAAAACTCTTTCAGTAAATGTTGTTTTACCAGAATCAATATGTGCAGAGATACCAATATTTCTCATACGACCTAATCTACCAACATCAACATCATTTAATTGTGATGAAAGTTCATCAATAATAACTTTCTCTTCTTGATAAGTATTACCAACTTTAGAAATATGGAAATTACGTTTAAAAGCTGGAGTTCTAATAATAGAAGCAGCAGAGCTGATCACACTATTCCAGTTAGAAAGTCTTCCGAACATTTTTCAACTTGTCCGTCTGAAACTAAATATCAGGAACAAAGTGGTCTAAAAATTTCAAGCACATTTACAAAGTAAGCTTAAAACAAATAATAAAAAAAAAAATTCACACAACTTTCCTCGACAATTTCGAAAATTTTCATGAAACCATAAAAAAAAAGAAAAAAAAAGGAAAAAAAAGAAATAAAAAAACGGGAAAACTATCCAATTATTGTTACACCAATAGTAAGGAATTCTTTTTGTGTCCAAGTTGATACTTCTCTAGTCGATATTACACAATATCTGAACACACACACACACACACCCCTATAATACAAACTCACATAAAAGCCTGAACGCAAGCTATCACAGCAAAACGACAGAAAAACGTGTGCAGTAATATATGGCAAATTCCGTGATTTGTAAAGCGTCGATCGACGCACATCTGTGTCGATTTCCAAAAAAAAAAAAAACCCACAAATTTTCCTTTTTTTTTTGCTATTTTCTTTAATTAAAAGACCAAAAACCTAGTAAATGGATATCGTGTATGTGTATATTGAAATGATATAGATCCCGTGGAATATAACCGCTAGAAGGATATTTGTAAACACCCCTGCCAAGTTCAACAAAGCACTCAAAAGCATGCTGCCGCTTTTGCTGCTGCTATGGATTATTCCAGAATGCCCAGATATCGCAGAGCCACTCATTAATATTTTCGGTATACGTAAAATAGTCCCCTGCTTCAAAATTAAATGCCCAGGACTGCTATTCTTGATTGTTTCAAATATGCCGGATATCAAGTTGTATAAACAAATGTTAACAATTTCATATACCAAAAGATGAAATAGTAGCCCACAGCTCATAAATAAATAAAACAAATAGTACTTATCAACTAGTTTATCCAAGGTGGATTTCATGATGACATAATCAAAATTTGTTCTTGTTTGATGGTTGCCATTTTTTTCATATAATGACGAAGGAACCAATGTGCTCTCATTTTCAATACAGGTATCTAAATCATTGTACAACCCTTTCTCAACATCTGTAGTATTCGTATTCGTTTCTAAATGTAGACACCTATCCAACATTTTTCTTTGGTAGGTTGATTTAGGGTAATACAAATACTCAGCAGAGGTTGGCTTTTCAAAAAGTTTCCTTACATCCTGTATCCTTAAACTATATGTATCATCAACACTTGTACTATAACTACTATTTTCTGATTCAATCGAATCACCATGTGATAATTTCCTTAATCTCAATTTATTTGAACAATTTTCCTTACTGTTTCCTTCTGCTTTATCAATGTATTTGTAGATCGTCATGTTTCCAATTTCTTCATTTTCCTCAATCCATTTGTTAAATCCGGTCATGTCACTTTCATCACTTTGTTGTAGTTCACATATACCTTTGAAATCATTTCTTAAATGCTTCTCATATTTGAAAAAATTAAACGCATATATTGGTATATGGAGAAATAATTGAGTTATTAATGATATTAACAAAAAAATAAAATTGGTTAATTTTAAATAGATTAAAATAAACAACCGGCATATCTGTGTATGAATGAAAATGTAAAATTTATATTTGTCACCTATACTCTCCAATTTGATATCATTGTTACTCATATCACTATTGCTATTTTGTTGAAGAAATATGTTCAAATTGGTACCGTTAGAGCCGAAAAACATTATATAGTTTGTCAATAGCTCTATATTTGATTTGTTTGCTCTTAAAATTTTATAATTCAACAATGATAAATAATCAACATAACTATCACCAATAATACTATTTTTATCAAAATCTGTTTGATCTATATTTTGGCTACTTGTTCCAGTATTTATCGAATCAAATTTACTAAATTTGAAAAGACCAATCAGTTCCTTCCAGCCAAAATTAACCAAAATTTCTTCAAACTTTGGGTTTGTAAAATAAGTATTACTAAAATAAATCTTTTCGGCAAGAATTTTACCACCAACAGTACATCTTATTGTATCAAAACTATATTCGCAAAATAAATTAATTAAACCATTTTCTAAAAAAATTGGCCCAATATGAGTTAGATCGATATCCGGGAATGGAGGATTAAGGGAAAATGATTCCATGTTATTTGCATTAGATATCCATAAATCATTCTCCAAAAAATTCAAACTTAAGTCTAAATCTAAATTAAGATCTGATTCTAAATTTAGTTTTGACTTTGACAGTGACTTTGACCTTGATTTTGAATTAATTTCTTCATTTTTATTAAATTCAGGTTGTATTTTTTCAAGTTCGTTTTTAGTCAAGACGTTAAAGTTTTGAAATAACTTGTAAGTTTCAAAACTGACTTGAAATTCTGTCAATTGCAACTGATTTTGGTAAAAATTTACTTCTTGCAAATAATCTGTATATAAAAGCATAAGGGCAAACAGTACTAAAATTAATACAATAAGTACCCTATTGAACGTGTTATCAAATATAAGCATACTACAAAGGCTACACTATCTATTGGCCAGTCCTAGATACAGATACCACCTGCAAAAAATAACCTCCAGTAAAAAACAAAGGAAGAAACAACGGGGAAACTACAAAATGGAAATCACCAGGCTGAGCCCCTGTGTACACAGCAAAATTCTTTGTTTTATGAACATACACTTTTAAACAACAAAATTACACAGAAACACCATGGATATAAACGTACTCCGGTTTTGCAATACAAACAGAATATCCCTTCGCCAGTTTTCCAACACAGAACCTTTCATTCGTATTGATATCGGTGATATGTTTAATTTGCGAAACAGTACCATTATCCATCACTTTAAAAAGGAACAGTTCACAGATACCTGTCTCTGAATTACACCTGGTGATGTAAAATAATCTTTCATCATCAACACATGTGCTAATTACTTCAGAGCTATATTTTTCATTTGATTTCGGAAGCGGTATGCTTTTGTATTCAGAGAAATCGTTGAAATCTAACAAATGGAATGAATCTTCAAAACGTAGAATCAAATTACGTGATGTCAGTAACCATTCATTACCCTTTTGGTCGCTCAGTGGAAGTTCTTTGTATATCTTGAAGTCTTCACTATTATAGAAATATAATGTTGTAGATGATAAAACACATATATCATAAGATTGGTTATTTTGAACAAATTTGGCTTTTTTGATAATACCGGCATACTTATATTCAAATGATTTAATTTTTTTCAAATCTTGGCTAATCCCTGTAATTTCTAAAATTTCAATGGTGGATTCTAATACTAAAAGAATTTTATTTTCATGGAGATCTATACTTTTTATATTATTTATTTTTTTGATAGTTCCATTGGAATTCTTAGATTCAATCGAATGAACTATTAAAGAATCAACTGTAGCAATAATAATAAATTTCTCATTTGACACAATATCCAACACTGTAGTATCTGTTGGGATGGTAACTTCGTCAATCAAGTTACCCTTTTCAACTATTTCATCATAGACTTTGATCACATTAGCCTTGTCGTAATACATAAACAGTTTCCCACCTTTTAATTCCATTTCCGATAAATTATTATCTAATTGAATTGCTAATGTTGGATGTGATTTATGATGTAATGAAGCAGTTGACTTTTTAGGAGATTTTTTTAACAATGTGACTAGTTTCTCTTTTTGAAGTTTACTGTGATCCTTCTGTTTTCCATTATCTTTTTCTCCAAGATCAACTTGACCTTCGCCGTTGCCTTTATCATCCTCGTTGTCATCGTCATCATCAAACTCATCATCGTCGTCGTCATCATCATCGTCATCATCATCATCAAACTCATCATCATCTTCGTCATCTTCATCGTCATCGTCGTCGTCATCTTCATCAGCATTACTACCTTCATGCTCTTCTGCAATGCTCTTACCCCTTTCGTTCACATCGGAATTACCAACTATTGTTTCAGCATCACTTTCAATGTCATCTTTATTATGCATTTCATTACTAGCTTTTCTTGTACCGGAAGAAGTATCCATATCATTGTTTGGTTCTAGTTCAGATGCATTATTTCTTGGAGCATTATTAAAAAACAAGTCGTTTGGGTTGTTATTATTCATCAAAGAAGACACGCCTGTAATACTTCCTACAGTTGTTATGTTATCCAATTCAATTGTCGGAGTTTTCAATAAATATAATATTTCATTGGTAGCAGATTTTAGAAACTTCCTAGCATGTATAAGCTTTGAAACATCCATGGTATGTAGATTGTTTAACAAGAGGTCATCATCATTGTCGTCTTTACTTTCTACTTGATTTCCTGTGTCAATATCAACACCATTCATAGTATTAGATTTAATATTATCCAACTCGAGTTGCAGCTCCTTTACGGTCATCTGCAATTTCTCATTCCTCCTAATCAACGAATTCTTATCATTTTCAAGTTCAATTATCTTCAATTTCAACGAACTACGTTCCAACTCACCTTGTAATCTATTACGCTCAACCTGTGTAAACTGTGACTGTAAATACTGCATTATTCCCGGCAACGTGTAATTGGCAGTACCGGAAATGACATTACTTCCACTGCCATTGCCACCATTGTTGTTCTCCATACCGACACTGTTCTGCATTTTGGCGTTACACTTTCCTTCAGCCAGTACTGTCCGCTGTCTGACTACAACAAGAACATCTCCATTTGTCTGTGTATGTGTGTGGGTGGGTGTGTGTGGCGCACCACCAGGACAACGAAAACGGCGAAGACGAAAAGGTCCCCGTTCTGGTTGACTTTCCACTGCAGCTACTGCACTTTTGGGACACCACCACACATGTCAATATCTACTAATCCGCTGGTCGATGAAGCCACAGATAAATATAGAATTGTTCTTTTGCCCGAGTCTCATTTGAATCTCGATGATGGCCAATCATATATATACACAACATTGAAAAATATTCACCATCCAGTGTCTGGAATCCATACCGATTTTGTAGTAGCACATCTCAATTCCGATATTGATGATAATTGCAAACGCAATTATGAACTATTTGTTTTGGATAAAATCAATTGGAAAAATTTGACAGTCAAAAACCAAGGCTACACACCTGATGGTAAACCATATCGATGCTTGTTTATAACTGATAAATCTTCAGAAATAGGGGAAGACAAAACAAAAGCTACTATAGCAAACGATATTCCAGCAACCGTGATAGGGAAATCACCAGACATTTACATTTTGACACCATTTTCTTCAACTTATTTACTGCTTGGACATTTTAAACCTAGGATAGAGAAGCTTAAAAATGACGGTAACGACTCTGAAACCAGACTATTATCATATACCGATTTGATTGACTCTGTATGCGACAGCAACGATTTTATTTCTAAACTGATAACTGAATACAATTTTGATTTTAAGCAACCGTTATCGAATATATGTGAAACATCATCACTTCCGAGTTTGGACTCCGACGATGATTCCGTTGATGAGTATTTTAAGCTTTCTTTTAACAAAATCTCAAAGCTGGTGTCACAGAAGTTACACTCTTTAGAGAAATATTTAGAAAGAAAAGATACTGTAAAGTCTCTCAAATCCAGAATGAAGAAAATGTATCCTGAAGGAATACCTGGAAGCATCCAACAATTATTATGGAAAAAACAAGCAATTGCTTTGTTATCCATATATATAGACAGTTTTTACATTAACGAATGCATTTCTGATAATCCAGAGTACAATTTTGAGGTGCTAAACGTGTATTTGTCAAAACTGAAACAAGAGCAAGCAAAGAAGGAGCTTGTGGACGATAGTATTCAGCAGCTACACGACGGAACAGCAGCAGCACAGAAGAAACAAAACAAAAAAGTGAAATCCACTGCTACTGTCAAACAGAGCAAACAGACTAGAGTTGCTGTTGGCAAAGGTGCTCTTGATATGTTTTTCAAGAAAAAAGACTAATATATAGACAGGCTGTATAAACAATGTAACTACAATGTACACTACTACTTCATAAATCTCTCTCATCGGTTTCATGCCCCTAGAAGCTGTTGTGCTGAGTCAGTAAACTTGCAACAAACCGATTTTCCTATTTGGGCCACCGACATGTTTTTTTTTTCATGAATTTTTTTTTTCTTTCTTTGCACTGAAAATTTTGTGGATTTCTTTTCCCTTTTTTTTTATAGACTTTCCATTGCAGACAAGCGGCACGACTTGCTAATAATAGGCCATTAACTAAGATAGATAAAAAGATAGAAAATGCCACAGACAGACAACACGTTACCGATTCCTAATATTTTAACATTACATTCACTTTTGTTATCAAAACCTTCATTACGTCCATCATTAAGACAATTATTTGAACCAAGAGATTTAGATATTAATATAATTCCAACAGAATATGGACATGTTGAAGTTAGATTAGGAGATACTTATGTATCATGTAAAATATCAGCGAATATTACACAACCTTATGAAGATAGACCATTTGATGGATTATTTCAAATAGGTACAGAAATTACACCAATGTGTTCACCTGCTTTTACATCTGGTAATAATAATGATTTTTCAACAACTGCACCTTCTATTATACCAACTGCTGCAATACCTACATCGATAATTGAAGCATCTGAGAATAATAATATTCCAACTAATAACATAAATAATGTAAATGATAATAATAATTCAATTAGTATGGGAGGTGGAGCAGTTATGGGATTAGCAGCTGATCAACAAGCAACAGAAATTTTATTAAGTAGATTAATTGAGAAAGCAATTCGTCGATCAAATGCATTAGATTTAGAATCTTTATGTATTATAGCAGGGCAAAAATGTTGGTCAATACGTGCCGATGTTAGATTTTTAAATTATGATGGTAATTTAATTGATGCTGCATGTATTGCGGTAATTACATCACTTTTACATTTTAAGAAACATGACGTTGAAGTTGTTGGTAGTGGTGAAGGTAGTGAATTAATAATGTATGATGAGAAACAAAGAGAAATGGTATCTTTAAGTGTTTTACATATACCAATTTGTATTACTTTCCAATTTTTTTCAACTGAAACCGTTGAAAGAAATATTAAAGGTGAAAATGGTAACAATAGTAATAAAAATTTGAATAGAATTAAAGAAGATAGTGATGATGAAAATGAAGATTTTGAATTACAAAATAGAATGGAATTAGATGATGATAATGATAATAATGATAATGATATTGATAATATTAGGCCATCAAATGAGATAATAATTGTTGATGCTACAGCAGAGGAAGAATTACTTTCACAAGGTAGTATGACAGTAACTTTAAATTCCAATAAAGAATTATGTCAAATTAGTAAAAGTGGAGGTTTAAATATAGAAGCATCAAGTGTTATTGAATGTTGTAATGTTGCATCAAAAATAGTTGATCGTTGGACAAAAGAGATAAAACAGCATTTAGCTGAAGATTCTGAAAAACGTAGAGATTTAAGAGCTGAAAGAGAATTATGTGTTGTTAATGAAAGAGAGCACTGATAAACAAAATTCGTATAAAGCACTAATGTGTTTATAGCTATTAATTAACGTTTATTGAAAATACAATACAGGCATAAAAGTATTTATAATATATATAATATATATATAGAGAGACAAGTATATATGCAGTTATTATGACAAAGGGGAAAAAAATAATTCCCTGGCTTAATTTAATAGCATCTGACTCGTTGAGTTATAGCAAATCATGTTTATAATATTGTTTTGTTGTAATTTTTTGTTTATATAAAGGGAACATTTTTTTCTCAATTCCATTGTAGTAAATAATTGAAAAAAAATTGAAAGTAAGAAAAGGAAAGGAAATGGGGAAAATCAGAAATATGAATAAATAGACAAAGAGTTATCAAGGAAGACAATAGAAGAAAGAGAAAGAGAAAATAGACAGAGTAAAGTAAAGTAAAGTACGTATACAAATTAAAAAGACAAACAAACAAACCAAAATTAGAAAAGTTGATGAACAGAAAAAAAAGTTAATCCAAATTCTCGATAATTAAATAAATTAAGCTTTCTCTCTTCTTTCCCATTGAATTGTTGCAGGTTGAACAGGTAATGTAACCATTGATGTATAATCAACAGGAGGGCATTTACTTGTCCATTTAAAATTTTGAATATAAGTAACTAATAAAGTACCTAATTGCGTATAAGCAAAAGGTTCACCGATACATCTATGTCTACCACCACCGAAAGGTAAATAAGGAGATGAAACACCTTTTGAAATTTTACCAAATCCGTAATCGACAGTTTCAGTTGTACCAGTTGGTAAAGAAATACCACCATCAATTGATTTAATATCATCCCATCTATGAGGTTGAAATTCTTGAGCATTTGGGAAATATTTTTCATTAGTCATTGCAAAACCTGGAGATATTAAAACGTAATGACCTTTTGGTACAACGTAAGAAGTATTTGGTACAGGTAAAGAACGTGTAACTTTTCTAAAAATTGAATGAAGTGGCATATGTAATCTTAAAGTTTCTTTAATAGTTGAATTAACTAAATCTAATTTTTGTAAATCATCGTAAGTTAATTCATGTTTATCACCTAAAATTTTTTGAATTTCTTGATATAATTCTTCTTGTAATTCAGGTCTTTCACCTAAATGAAGTAAAAACCATGAAGAAGTTGCAGAAGATGTATGTTGACCACCCATTAAAACACCAATCATTAAATGAGAAATTTCATCATCAGTCATACGAGTACCATCTTTATAAACAGAATTTTTTAATAAAGCATCAACTAAATCTTTATCACCAATTTTACCAGAAGAACGTCTTTTATTAATTAAATCTAAATAAGTATTAGCAATATTTTTATGAGCTTCATCTCTTTTAAAATAATTTGGTAAAGGTAAATAACTGAAAACAAAATTTAAAGGAGTGAAACCTTTATCTAAATCACTATACATTTCAGCGTAAGAAGTATCTAATTTTGAACGTAATTCATCACCGAATAAAGAACGAGAAGCTGTAAATAAAGTCATTTCAGATTGAGCTTTTAAAACGTCACATTCACCTGAATTACCTTTAAAAGCGGAATTAAAGTATTTAATCATTTCCTCTTTAATAAGTGGAACATATTTAATAAATGATTCTTTTGTAAGTGCAACTTTAGCAAATTTTTTCTGTTCCATTAATTTCCAATTTGGACAATCATAAATAACACCTTTACCGAAAACTGGTGTAGTTAAATGAGTATAAGCTTCTTCAGCTGATACATCACTTAATTTAGCGTTAAGTACAAATTCGTGACCTTTTGGACCTAAATAAACTGTCATAACTTTACCTAATAAAAGGAAAGAGAAACAATCACCGTGTTTTTTTTGACATTCAGTGAAAAATTCATAAGGTTGCATACCATAAGTAACAGCTGAACCAACCCAAGGAATCCAATAAAATACCATTGGAGCACGATCTTTACGGAATGAATAAAGAAATTGCCATGTTAAAGAATAAATGAAAGGTAAGAGGATTAAAACTGATAATTGTTGGATAGTTGATAATGATTTAAAGTAAGATAAAACTTGAATCAAAAGTGATTGAGTTTCAATCACCAAAGATTTAATAATGGACATGTTTTTTTTTTGGTGTACCAGATCCTTATTAAGTTACTTGAAAAGAAAGAGTTCCAAATAAATAAAAAAGAAAATAAAAATAAAAATAAAAATAAGAATGCAAAGACAGATGCAACAGTGGAAAGAAAACGGGTGTAAACGAAAGAAAGAGAAAAACATGGTCTTTTTAAGTTGTTGATTAAGTGGAAAATCATGTAACTTGAAAACGCGGAACGAGCTAAACGATTTGAGGAAACTCGTTTTTTCCGTTTTTCTTTTCACTAAAAAATATCAATGTAAAGGGGAAAACCCCCAGTGAAAAGGTGTGCAAAAATAATGGGATGAGTTGCAGACAGTGTAGGAGCTGGTGTAGGAGCTGGCCTTGACTGGCCTTGACTGGTCTTAGCTGTCTCTGGCTAGCTTTGGCTGGCATCAACGGTAGCGTTCGTATGCTGGAGTGCGATGTCCTTCTATGTAAATTTTTCCAGTTTACCAGTTTACCAGCTTTTGGGACAGATCCCGACGTTGCTTATACGAAGAGCAGAGTTATCATGTAGCCAACGTATAGAAGACATTCTGCAGAATCGATTGGTACATATATAGGATTTTAATCTATAAAATATTTACATGGAACTCACACACAACGGTGAGGGAGAGGGAGAGGCAGAGGCAGAAGTAGAGAGTTACATAGAATTCTGATACTTAGCAACTATAGAAGGGATTGTAGCTGGGTCAATTTTTTCAGCATTGGTAACTTTGACTAATTCTTGCATAATATCGTCACTGTGTTTGTCTTTCCCCTGTACAGTAATTTCTTTACCATCTTTTAAAGTAACTTTTATTAAAGAGATACATTTTAATTGTTCTTCCTTTGTTTCACATTCGATTCTTTGAACTTCTATTGGTAATTCTGGATTATTGAATGCAATAGTTTTTAAATTAAATTTCCAAAATTGACGCATACCCATATGACCGTAAGCGTTGTGTTTTTTAAAGAAAAGTTGTAATTTTGCAACATCTGGGAAAGCGTATGCAGAGTTTTTGTAATTTGAAATAAGATCTAAATGGGTAGCTTGTTTGAGGAAACGTGAAGAAGGTAGGTTTTTAAGATATTTTGGACGAAGAGCTGAAGGCATACGTTGGTAAGGCATGGTGGTTGTGCTGTGTTGGTTTGTTGCTGTAGAGCTGGCTGTCCAAACCCTGCAAGTTGCAAGCTGCAAGTTGTTTCCAGTTCTGCAAGTTTTCCTTTTTCCATTTTCCATTTTCGTTTCCTCGCACGCAGAAAAAAAATTTTGAAAAATGAAAAAAAAAAAAAATTCAGCGACGGTCGACGCAGAGCCATTAAGGATATACACACACACAGTTGGTTGTTAGATTATATACATGGGGGGGATTACATTTGGTGTACACAGAGAGAATCACACAACTCTAGGAGCTAGGGAGATAACCTTACCGAAGTTCTTCTTTCTGAGTTCTCTTGCAACAACGCTACCGACTCTTGTACCGATCGGTTCATCTTTTTGATTGATTAAAACACATGCATTGTCGTCAAATCTTATAGTTGTACCATCTTCTCTTTGAATAGGATATTTGGTTCTCACCACGACGGCTCTACATATATCACCTCTTTTAACACGATTGGCAGCTGCTGTACCAGTTATCTGAGACGAAAGCGGTTTAGCTTCTTGAACGACAACGACAATTTTGTCACCAACGTGTGCACAGTTCATAGGAGATTTCCTCAACACCTTGATGCATTCGACTATTTCTGCACCTGAATTGTCAATAACTTTCAGAAGTGTTTTAAGATAGATCATTGTGTTTCTGACTGACTGCTTGCCTGCTTCTCTGTCTCGTTTGTCTATCTGTCTCGTCTCGTGCTGTTGCAGTGTGAAAACTTGTCAAACTTTTCGTTTTTCCTCGTTTTCCTCGTTTTTTGCCCACTTCGCTCTGCTTAACTGCCGGGTAACGTGTGGCTCAGCTCAACACTTCTTCTTCTTCTTCTTTTCCTGCTTCTTTGGGTAGAGTGCTTGTAGAGTTCTTGTCCGGCTCTTCACAATGGGCTGCTAAACATTCCTGTTCCAGCTCACGGAGCTTCTGACCCATCTCAACGTAATCCATACCAAAAAAAATATTATCAACTTCAAAATCTTTCATCATTTGCTTATCCCACTCAAACGGATCAAATGGTTTGACCCTGGGCTCGTCAGATAGCACATTATTTGTACTCTCATCTCTCCTGACATCTTCTATGGCCTCTGTATCGACTTTCTCATTATTGAGTTTCCTTTCATCAGGCTCAATTGAAAATGAGAAATCAAAACTTGAATTGTTCACATTATCCCCGATTTTGTCATTCCCAATTGCAGTATCCTTACCTTTATCTTTATCTTTACTCTGCTCTACTTCTTTTGCTTTCTTAATTGCTAAATGATGTTCTAATGAAAGTTTTGGCCCGTTTTTAACTAATTTTTCCAATTTTCTTATGTCATTTTGCGTTGAATCTTTACATTCCGAATTAATTTTTACTGATTTGTTTTCTTTATTATTTTCATTATCATTGCCATTGCCATCGCCATTATCATTTTTGCCTGTTTCAGTTTTAAGCAGTGTTTCATCAGATTCTATATTACTTAAATTTAAATTAACATTATTTAATCTGGTCTCAATTGTTCTATTTGATGAACCATTAATAATTGATTTAAAAGAGTTACTCTTGCTATTATTATTATACTCAGAAATAAAATCGTAATCTTTACTATCTGAATCTTTAAAATATTTAAGCACTTGTAATTTATTATTTAATTTAATTTCAACCATAGTAGATAATGGAATATTTAATACTTCAAATTTATTATTCCCAATTGGTAATGTAAAATTAGAATTAATAATAGGTATTGAGCATTCATTAATTGATTTATCTTTCTCTTTATATGCTATTTCAAATTTTGAAAGTAATATAGATTTTTGTTTCTTTGTACATGGTAAAATCCATGCATATCTAAGTATATCAGATTTATTATCTTCTTTAATAAATTTATTAGGTTTTATATCATTACCGAAAATTTCAAATGCAGTTTTATAAAAATTAGATAATTTATTATAATTATAACTATTTTCATTTGATTTACTATATTTGGCAATTTTAATCATAATTTGATGAATATAATTATCTGATAACATTGAATTATTTAATTTTATATATTTTTTAAAATGAACAAAATCATTAAAAAAATTTAACCTAATTTCATTATTATCATTATTTCTTGATCCTAAATATTTAAAAGCATCATTTGAATTAAAATAATATTTAATATCATATTCAGTTATTATACCAGCTTTGATTTGATTAGCTTCTTGTTTAACATTTTTTTTACTAAACTTTTTCCTTCTATGATGTTGTCTAATTTTAGAAAATACCAATGATGAATAATGAAATTGATTATTAAGTATAATACTATTTTTAACTCTTTCAGATTGTTTAGTCATTCTGTCATTTTCAATATATTTTAAATATTTAACTTTATTTTTAACAGCAGATTTATAATTATTAATTGGATGAAATAATTGATTTTCTTCAAAATCCATTTTTATTTTATATAATTTAGTTTTCATATTGGAATCTCTTGAATATCCCGTTATTAACATATTAATAAAATCTAATAAATTAATATTTTGAATTGGCATATCATGTAAATAAAAATCATATGAATGAATAAATTCAAAAAATTGAAATTCATTAATACATTTAAAAAAATTTAATTTAATTAATAATTTTAATATTTTTTTCAAATTTGAAACTTTAATATAATCAACTAATGGTGACGAATCAATGTGTTCAATTATAACGTCTGCTTCTAAAAAATTATTTTTACCATTTTTACCATTTTTACTAAACTTGCTATTTACACTATGTATAGATTTTTCGTTGTTTTCACTGCTATTTGTTAAAACTGTATTGAGTTCATCATTATTATTTTTCCCTAATTTAGCATCATTTCCATTTGACTCTTTTGAAATTGGTAATTTTTTACCAAATAAGTTTGAGTAAAAGGCATAATTTTTCATTGAAAATCTCCACATAAATGAAGGTTTATTTAAAAAATTATCAATTTCAAATTGATTTGGTATAAAATAATTTGGATTTATTTTAAAATATCTTTTATTAATAAAATTATAATACAATGGATGCACCAATATAAATCTGACCAAACAAATTGTGTATAACATGTATTGTTGAGTTTGTAAATGTTTAAAAGCTCTATGTTGAATATCCATGACATCGTAGCCTTTATAATTACATCTTCTGGCTTCACAAAATTGGTCTGTTGTTACTAACAAAATGGCAGTTGAACTTGCCGATTCTTTGACTAATGGTTGATTGACTGGATTAAAAACTATCTTCATAACTGATAAGATAAGAAAAAACAAAGGTTGAAGAATGTTAAAGGTTAAAAGTTACTATTTTCTACTTTTATTTGGCTTGCCTACTTGAACAAGCACCTGCTACAGGGTAAATATAGGGGTGGAATACAATATCTATAGTGTTTTCACGTGCAATTGATATTAGCAAGCGTACAGTCTTATATGTTCTAATACAGTAATATATGCTCTCTTCCAACACTTGGCTATAAGTGCACTACAGAAGAACACCCGTGTCTGGCAAAAGAAAGGGAGCAACAACTGTTGAAGAAAGTTTTGTGCCCCGTTTCAGTTTCTGAAGTGCGACACGAATTTTCAAGTTTTCCTCTGAAGCGTGTTTTTTTAGCAAAGCTGTAACGTGTTTTACCTGTTGTATTTTCTAGCAAGGATAGACACGTACAGTACAGAATGGAGTCGATCAGAGTGGATGCAAGCATGCTAGCGGATATGGCTAGCAAAAGTGTTAGAATCATTGGTGTTTTAGAAAGTATCAAAGAGTCAGAAAATAGCGTGTTTCTTGAAAGTAATGGATCAATCAAACTAACAGTTAATTCAAGTTTGGATAATTTGATTATTGGTAACTGGTATGAAATCATTGGTATTGTTCAAAAAGATATGAGTGTTACCGTTTTACAAATGTTTAATTTTGGGGATAATTTAAACAAGGAAAGTGTTGCTAAAATGGTGCAGTTAGTACACAAGTTACCTGAATTATATCAATCTGTGTAAATTAATATTGTAAGATAATACATGATATATATATATATGTATATACATTATATATTGTAAAGAAAAAAACGAGAGATATACATAAGTATATATAACATATATATTTGATTGAGTATTTAACTGAAAACAAGTGCAAAAGGGATGGAAATATAAAGAAAAGGATCAATGAAAGGGTATTTTAATTTATGCTGATGGTTTAGACTATGATGTGGATTTCATAATATATATATATATGTGTGTGTGTGTGTGTGTGTTTGTTGTGTTTCAGATCTCTAGTCGATCCATCTTCTCTTTTTCAATTTATTTTTAGAATTTCCTGATGCCAATTTAGGATCGATTGTAGCACTTACTAAACGGACACTTGCAGGATACCAACTAACTTCGTTTGGGAAAGGAGCAGGGGTGGCATAATTAATCAAAGATGACATAGTATAAGACCAACCAGGAGTAACAGTTGATAAAACATTTGGTGCATTACCAAATGTTGAATAATATGTAACAGATGAAGATGGGAATTTTCTTGACCAAGTTTTAGCTGTAACTGAAGAACCTGGTTGCATTTGCATTGGTGCATACCTTGTTTTACCTGTTTGTAAAGTATATGGAACTGTAAAAGATTTAGAAATTAATTGTTGATTGATTTGAGAATCAGAACCATCATCTGTAACATCACCTGGTTGAGCACCTGTACCACTTGGTACAATAGTACCTGTCATACCTTCTAATGAAATTCTATTAGTATATCTAATTGCGTAACCACCATTTTTATAAGTTAAGTAAATTTGAACATAATACAGACCATCTTTACCAACATTTGATTTGAAAGTTGGAGTATAAGAATTATCATTGATACTATCTGGTGAAATATTTAAAATTGTTTGTAAACCTTGAATATCGTTATTTGCACCGGTACATAATTTGAAAGTATAGTATTTAATTTCATCGCTTGTTGGTGAATTATCGTCGTCTTCCCAAGTTATAGGAATTGCAATTTTATCATTGGCAGCTGTGAAAGTGTCCCCAGTTTCTGGAGTATCGATAACCAGCAACGCAGGGATGATCTTCATCATGGACAATATGGACAGTATAAGTATATGTACGGCCTTCATGGTGGATGCGTTCAAACGGTTGCCAAACAGAGAAGAGAAAAGAAGAGAAAGATGCAACAAAACAGGAACAAGCTGTTTACAGTATAAGTTTGTATAAATAGGACACAGAGAAGAAAAAGGAAAAAAAAAAAATTCGCAGCGCCACTTTTGTTTTGCAGGCACAGAACAAAAACACAGCAGTTTGGCCTTTTTGGGGGCCTTTTTGGGGGCAGTTGGGCCTGCTGGAGCCTGCTGGAACCTGCTGGAGCTTGCTGGGGCCTGCTGGAAAGACTCTCTATATGCTCTGGAGCTGCTGGATGAACTCGCCGACTTGGGCACCTTGGCGCATCAACGCTTCTCCAATGAGGAATCCGTAAACTCCAAAACTGACATATTTCCTGATGTCGTCAACTCCATTAATACCGCTCAAGGCTAAAAATAATATATCTTTCTTATTACTATTAATACTAGCAATTAAATCTGTAGTAGTGTTCAAATTAACTTGAAAATTGGTTAAATCTCTATTGTTAATACCAATTACTTTTGATCCAACAGAAATAGCAATTTGTAATTCATCAGTTGTATTAACTTCAATTAAAGGTTCTAAATTTAAACTTCTGGAATATTCAATTAATTCAATTAATTTCTCCTTTTCTAGCATTTTCACAATCAATAA
The DNA here is from genome assembly GCA_030569495.1 of Pichia cabralensis. Lineage (NCBI taxonomy): Eukaryota > Fungi > Ascomycota > Pichiomycetes > Pichiales > Pichiaceae > Pichia > Pichia cabralensis. The sequence continues at coordinate 44,837 of JAJMLC010000004.1, read as the reverse complement.
TATTGTATCTGCTCCGCTTAATCTAGCTTCTAAAATTTGATATTTATCAAATATAAATTCTTTACGTAAAACACATGGTCTATTATCTCCCATGAATTCAATTGCTTTCCTTGCAATTTCCAAGTCTTTTAACGATCCTTTAAACCAATTTGGTTCGGTTAAAACAGATATACCTGCAACACCTGCTTCACTGTATCTCTTGGCTTGAATACCTGCATTGGCTTCGATATCAATATTACCTTTAGAAGGTGAAGCTCTCTTGATTTCACTTATAATAGCAATTTTATTTTCACTAATTAGTGAATTTAATTTATCATAAAAATTGATTACTTTAGGTGCAATGCCTAAGTCATAGTAAATCTCCAAGTCTTTAAACGATCTACCAGGTAGCAATTTTTCAGAATTTAAATCTTCAGAACGTTTATCGTAAATTTTTGCAAGTATTGAAGGTTTATCATTTTTATTAGCTGTATCGATATTATCTTTCCAATAACCGCCTCTAATCTTCAATATATTTTCCATCATCAAATGTCCTTCCTCTGTTAAAATCGACTCAGGATGAAATTGAACTCCCTCAATAGCATAAGTTTTATGTCTGACACCCATTATAATACCGTTATCGGTCTTAGCAGTAATTTCCAATTCATCGGGTAATGAAATTTTGGATCCCGCTAATGAATGGTATCTAGTGACCGCCACACCTTGTGGGACATTCAAAAACATACCTTTATTGTCATGGTTGATGATAGATGTTTTACCATGGATGATTTCACCAGCAAATTCGACTTTACCACCGAAAACTTCATAAATACATTGTTGTCCCATACAGACTCCAAAAATTGGCAGCTTACCTTTATAGTATTCAATACAAGCACGTGAAATCCCTGCATCCGTTGATGGATGGCCAGGACCTGGAGAAATTAAGATACATGTAGGTTTAGGTGACAAATTGGCAATATCTTCAACTTTGATTTCGTCATTCCTGTAAACTGAAACTTTGGCACCTGCCTGGCATAAATATTCATACAAATTCCAAGTAAAGGAATCGTAGTTGTCAATCATGACAACATGGCTGGATTTGGATAGCTCGGATACCATACTGTCCTGTGCCAAAAGATCTTCCCCAAAGCAAAACACATAGTCCTCTCCGTCAACACAGCTGTGACTAACACTAAACTGAAAATTTTCACGTTTTTTCCATGTTTTCCAGCTTCGCACACAATTTTCTTATTTTTTTTTATTTTTTTGTCGTTGTTCTCTATATGACATCTAATCTGGGGAGAAATCGTTATCAGGTTTGTGCTGCTGGCCATGTCCTGCTTTTGGCAACTACAACTGCTGCTCAATGCTGGGGATATACACGCTGGTGTCGATAGTTTCTGTGTTTTATCCGCTGCTCACATCGGTTTCGTTGCTAATAGATCTTCACAAATGCCAATTGGTCCCGCTAGCAGCTTTAACTGATACCGTACCCGTTTCTATGAAAATAATAAATGATATCCAAATTAAACTATTCTATTGGATATTATTATCGTTTTGGTTGATGGTAATACAATTAAACCCTATAAATTTCATTATTAGGATTATTCCATTCTCAGAGTTGCTTATAATATATGTGCAGATTTGGTTGGGTTTCAATATAGTACCATATGCTGATAACAGTAGTGCTGCTACTACTAACAATAAAGTTTCAGGAAGTTTTATAATTTACCACTACTATTTTGATGAAAATATGAAAAATTTACAAATTCTTAAAAATCTGTATATGTCAGTTTTGATAAATATTATCAATTCCATATTCAACTTCCTTGATAACATTCCTATCATCAATCTATCGCAATATAAGGTTTTGATTATTAAGCAATTGAATTCCTTTAATGGGAGCCTTAACAATGCAGGTGATGGAAGTATCGGTAATGGGAGCTCGTACTACGATTTGGCTAATGGGTTATACGATTTTGTTTACGGTTTTGTAAAGCCGCAAAACCATTCGTTGAACGAACCCATTTCAAGTGTTGTAATTTCATCACTTTTATCTCCGTTCAATATAACCAGCCCTTTCAGTGGTGGAGACATCAATAAGACATTTAACTCACATAATATGAGTACTTTCACAGCAACAGCTGTTGCTACTGCTACTGCTACTACTGCTACGTTTACAGAAAATGGTAAGGAAGAGCAGAATTCTTCACAGTCCCCATCCCGTAGTTTTGACGACTTCGATATAGTGAACAAGAAGGATATTGAAGAAAACTACGGCGGAGAACTGAAGGTGAAGAAACGGTCGTCTAGTAACCACAGCAATGCTAGCAATAATGTCAGCAATAATGCCAGCAATATACATAACGATAAAAGCAATAACGACGGCAGTAGGAAAGCTTCAAGTTCGTCTTCGGTTTTCTCTTTGAAAAACACAGGAAGAGCCAGAAACGTGTCTAGGTCAAGTTGGTTTGGTTGATGATATCTTTGGGGGAATTTATGGATATTCCGGTCAATGGGGACTTCTTTTTTTTTCGGTTATACATGTAGTTCTGGCATGCACCAGATATACCACGGATACAAAATGCAAAGTTCCTTCGGTGGACTTTGTCTTTTTTTTTTCTTTTTTTGTTCTTCGTCTTCTATATATACTGTATATATAGCTAGATAAATAATTAAAATCATTACAAATGTGTAATATATTACTATATATATATATATACATGTATAATGAGATTCGTTTAGGATATAAGAAGTAAAACTAATACATGAGATGTTTCCTTGTTGTTGTTGTAGTTGTTGTTGTTATTGTTTCTGTTTTGTTTGAATGTCCTATATACAAGTGAGTTCCAATTCAACTGAATTACATATCAATATAAGAAGAAATGAATTTTTCAGCTTCGAATTTCTTAGAATTGATTATATCTCTATTCCTTTTATTTTTCATTTGTCTTCTGATAGTTTTAGAAACAAAATTCATTGGTCTTGGATTTGGATCAATAATGCCACCAAACGCTTTAGAAGGTTTATCCATATCTGAATTGATTGCATTAGCGTGATCTTCTCTATATTGGTTTAACTCTTTTGTTAATTTTTTCTCTTGAATAAAGTTTTCATTTTCTACAGGCCAAACAAATGGATCAACTAAATCAACTGTCATTTTCTTAATTTGAGATTCTCTATATCTACCACCATAAGGTGCAGGCATACTTCTAACAAATTTGGCAGGCATTAAAGCAGATGTGACATTAAGTACTCTTAATCCGTAAATATGATAAAGATAATCTCTCAAATCTAATTTGTTAAATGATTTTGGTACAATAAATTTTGCTTGATATGGTGTATGTTTAGCATTTGGTCTTAATAATTTAATTGTTGCAAATGGTAAATAGATTGGCTTTTTACCTAAAATGAAATTTGGTTCATCGTTGTCTAATGCTTGACGAACCAATTCTACAATTTTCTTTGATCTTAATGCTCTATCTTGGTGATTTTTCTTCAATTCCGGCTTACCTTTGAAAGGTTTACGATATCCCATGATGATGGATCGTACCGATACAATTTGGTTCAAAGACGATCTGATACTGAACATTGTTCCTAGTTGTTTCAAGCAAGCACACGCTAGTTCACTTCTAAGAAACTTCCTCCAGTGTATCTTGTGTTTAAACCGACAGTCTTCGATGAAATTTGAAAAAAAAAAGAAAAGTTGAGAATTTTTTGGCAGCGACGAAAGCGGCAAGGGGAGCGAGGCCGGGTAATTTTCTATAGCTGGAGAAAAAAAAATGGCAAAAAAGGCAGAAAAGGGCAAAGTGAGTGGCGAAAAGAAGAAGACAAACAACGAACAAGTGGTTTGCAGAGGAGATAGAGCAGCTGCAACCAAGATGGAGGATGGCGATTACGATTACGGGTTTGATTCAGAGTCTCTCATCACTACGGAGGACTGTTGGACTGTGATCACTTCATTCTTTGAGTCCAGAGGATTGGTTTCCCAACAACTCGATTCGTTTGAAGAATTCATTGAAACTTCCATTCAGGATTTGGTCTTGGAAGACAGGAAGCTTATCCTTGATCAACCTGCTCAACACATTACTGAAGACGACGACATTAGCAAACGTTATGAAATTACCTTTGGTGATATCTTCCTTTCAAAACCTTCACAGACTGAAGCTGATGGTACAACGTCAACTCTTTTGCCTCAAGAAGCTAGATTGAGAAACTTAACTTATTCTGCTCCACTTTATGTAGAAATGAAGAAAATGGTGAAAGAATCCATAGACGATGATAATACTAACAGCAATAACAACAATGGAAATGGAAATAACAATAACAATTCGAATAACAATAATAATAATAACTCAGTTGTTTGGTATAAAGAAGGAGACATTTACAAATTAAGAAATAATTTAATATCAGAATCAGATTTAGTCCCTCTTTCAAACAATACCGATATATCAGTTAATGATGATGATCCAGATTTCGATCCAATTATTGATGAAAAACATAATACTAAAATTCATAAATCAGGTGCAGAAACTCAAACAATTTTTATTGGTAAAGTTCCAATTATGCTTAAATCTAAATTTTGTACTTTATATAATTTATCAGAAGAAGAATTATATCAAATTAGAGAATGTCCATTTGATATGGGTGGTTATTTTATTATAAATGGTTCTGAAAAAGTTTTAATTGCTCAAGAGAGATCATCTGCTAATATAGTTCAAGTTTTCAAAAAATCAGGTGTTTCACCAATTTCTCATGTTGCAGAAATTAGATCAGCTTTAGAGAAAGGTTCAAGATTAATTTCTTCAATTCAAATTAAATTATCTTCAGGTGGTGCATCATCTTTTAAAGCAGGTGGTGTTGGACGTTCAATTAAAACTACTTTACCTTATATTAAAACTGATATACCAATTGTTATCGTTTTTAGAGCTTTAGGTGTTATAGAAGATGGTGATATTTTACAACATATATGTTATGATGATGATGATTGGCAAATGTTAGAAATGTTAAAACCTTGTATTGAAGAAGGTTTCTTAATTCAATCTCAAGAAGTTGCATTAGATTTTATTGGTAGAAGAGGTCAAACTGTTGGTATTAAAAGAGATAGAAGAATTCAATTTGCTAAAGATATTTTACAAAGAGAATTTTTACCTCATATTTCACAAGATGGTGGTCATGAAACTAATAAAGCATATTTCTTAGGTTATATAATTAATAGATTATTATTATGTGCATTAGAAAGAAAAGAACAAGATGATAGAGATCATTTTGGTAAAAAAAGATTAGATTTAGCAGGTCCTTTATTAGCTAATTTATTTAGAATTTTATTCAGAAAATTATCAAGAGATATTTATAGATATATGCAAAGATGTATTGAACATAGTGAAGATTTTAATATTGTTTCAGCTGTTAAATCAACTACAATTACTTCTGGTTTAAAATATAGTTTAGCAACTGGTAATTGGGGTGAACAAAAAAAAGCTATGAGTTCAAAAGCTGGTGTTTCACAAGTTTTAAATAGATATACTTATTCTTCAACTTTATCACATTTAAGAAGAACTAATACACCAATTGGTAGAGATGGTAAATTAGCTAAACCGAGACAATTACATAATACTCATTGGGGTTTAGTTTGTCCTGCTGAAACTCCTGAAGGTCAAGCATGTGGTTTAGTTAAAAATTTATCTTTAATGTCATGTATTTCTGTTGGTTCTGCAAGTGAACCAATTACTTATTTATTAGAAGAATGGGGTTTAGAACCAATATCTGATTATGATCCTCAAGAACATAAATATTCAACAAGAGTTTTCCTTAATGGTGATTGGGTTGGTACTCATAGAGATCCTGGTATGTTAGTTGATACAATGAGACAATTAAGAAGAAGTGGTACAATTTCAAGTGAAGTTTCATTAATTAGAAATATTAGAGAAAGAGAATTTAAAATTTTTACAGATGCTGGTAGAGTTTATAGACCATTATTTATTGTTGATGATGATCCAGATTCTTTAAATAAAGGTGGTTTAAAATTAACAAAAGAACATTGTAGAAAAATTTTAGATCGTGAAATTGAAGAAATTCCTCAAGATAATTTAGATGAAAATGATGATGAAAATAATTTAGAACCTTTACAAAGAATTTTTGGTTGGGATTCTTTATTAAGTGATGGAGTTGTTGAATATTTAGATGCAGAAGAAGAAGAAACTGTTTTAATTGCAATGTCATCAGAAGATTTAACAATTAATAATGAATCAATTGATAAAATTGATAATAATCAAGAAGATACTGCTAAAAGAATTAAAAATCATATTAAATCTCATTCATTTACTCATTGTGAAATTCATCCTTCAATGATTTTAGGTGTTGCAGCATCAATTATTCCATTTCCTGATCATAATCAATCACCTAGAAATACTTATCAATCAGCTATGGGTAAACAAGCAATGGGAGTATTTTTAACAAATTATAATGTTAGAATGGATACAATGGCAAATATTTTATATTATCCTCAAAAACCTTTAGCTAAAACACAATCAATGGAATTTTTAAAATTTAGAGAATTACCTGCAGGTCAAAATGCAATTGTTGCAATTGCATGTTATTCAGGTTATAATCAAGAAGATTCTATGATTATGAATCAATCATCAATTGATAGAGGTTTATTTAGATCTTTATTTTTTAGATCTTATATGGATCAAGAAAGAAGGAATGGTATATCAGTTGTTGAAGAATTTGAGAAACCAATGAGAAGTAATACATTAGGATTTAAAGCAGGTACATATGAAAAATTAGATGATGATGGATTAATTTCACCTGGTATTAGAGTTAGTGGAGATGATATAATTATTGGTAAAACAGTTCCAATTCCTCCAGATACTGAAGAATTAGGTCAAAGAACTAAATATCATACAAAAAGAGATGCATCAACACCTTTAAGAACAACTGAAAGTGGTATAGTTGATCAAGTTTTATTAACAACTAATGCAGAAGGTTTAAAATTTGTTAAAGTTAGAATGAGAACAACTAAAGTTCCACAAATTGGAGATAAATTTGCTTCAAGACATGGACAGAAAGGTACTATAGGTATAACATATAGAAATGAAGATATGCCATTTACAGCAGAAGGTATTGTACCAGATTTAATTATTAATCCACATGCAATTCCATCACGTATGACAGTTGCACATTTAATTGAATGTTTATTATCAAAAGTTGCATCATTAAGAGGTTATGAAGGTGATGCAACACCATTTACAGATTTAACAGTTGATGCAGTTTCTAAATTATTAAGAGAAAATGGATATCAATCAAGAGGATTTGAAGTTATTTATAATGGACATACAGGTAAAAAATTGATGGCACAAGTTTTCTTTGGACCAACATATTATCAAAGGTTAAGACATATGGTTGATGATAAAATTCATGCTAGAGCACGTGGACCATATCAAAATTTAACTAGACAACCAATGGAAGGTAGAGCTAGAGATGGTGGATTAAGATTTGGAGAGATGGAAAGAGATTGTATGATTGCACATGGAGCTGCAGGATTTTTAAAAGAAAGATTAATGGATAGTTCAGATGCATTTAGAGTTCATGTTTGTGGAATTTGTGGATTAATGAGTGTTATTGCCAATTTAAAGAAGGGACAATTTGAATGTAAAAGTTGTAAAAATAAGACTAATATTTATCAAATTCATATACCATATGCTGCTAAATTATTATTTCAAGAATTAATGGCGATGAATATTACACCACGTTTATATACACAAAAGAGTAGTTATACTGTAAGGTGAAAAAAGTGGGAAGTTGAAAGTAGAAAGTAGTAACAGAGAAAAAAAAAGATTCCTTTTTTATGGATATTAATAATAATATGTATATTATAATATATTGATTGATTACAAGAAGGTTATTAATTGTAAGACAGCATGTGTATAATTTTATAGTTTAAAAAGCAAAAACGAAAAGAAAAGAAAAGAAAAGAAAAGAAAAGAAAAGAAAAGAAAAGAAAAGAAAAGAAAAGAAAAGAAAAGAAAAGAAAAGAAAAGAAAAGAAAAGAAAAGAAAAGAAAAGAAAAGAAAAGAAAAGAAAAGAAAAGAAAAGTGTAGAGAGAAGGGGAAGGAGAGAAGAAAGCATTTAATGTGATGTCTATTCCTTTTTTTTGTTTCCTTTTTTTTTTATAAGTCGAAATGTATTGTAAAGATATATACAAGGTAATATAAATATTATAAAAGATGTAAAGGAGGGTAAAATTTATAAATTTTTCTCTTTTAACAAATTATTAAAATTGTTAATTTGTTTTTGTCTTTTAATTGAAGCTTCAAGGTTAGCTAATACAGTTGATTGTTCATCAGCCCAAGATATAATATTTTGTTTATAAGGATGATCAGAACCGTCGAAAATTTTCAACCTTTCAAGTCTCTGTTTCCTAAATTTATTCTTTGGTAACATTTTTGAAACTGCACGTCTAATAATTTCACCATAACCGTAATCATCGATAACTTTTGACATTGGAGTTGCTTTACCAGAATTTGGTCTTGAAGTATGAGACCAATAAGTTTTATCATTTAATTTATTACCTGTAATTTTTAAATGTTGACAATTTGAAACTACAACGTAATCACCTATATCTTGAGTTTGATGCATTATAGGTTTATGTTTACCAATAAGTGTTATTGCGATTTGTGAAGCTATACGACCTAAAGTTCTTTGTTCATTTGCGTGACTAAGGTCTATGTGGTGCCAGACACGTGTGAGTGCTTGACCTGCAGATCCTATGTGGTTAGACATGTGTTGTTTGGATGTGTTGCTGAGGAGAGGAGAGGAGAAGAGCAGAACTGGCAGTTGACTGTGTAGAAAAGTGAAAAGTGAATTTTTCAAGTCTCCAGGTTTTCAAATTTTCAAATTTTCAAAATTTCAAATTTTCTGAAAAAAAGTGGCAAAGTGGCAAAAAAAAATGAGAAAATAGAAAAACTTGAAATTCGCGGGTGGCAAAAAAAAAAAAAATTTTTTTTGAGAAAAAATAAATGTGGCAAAAAATGTTTGGGAAAAAAAAGAGGAAACCACAAAAGCTTGCAGTAACGTTAACGACGGTGAAGATGACTGCACAACGGCCATGTTCTTCATAAAAGACCTATCGTTGAGTTTAACACTACATCCTAGTTACTTTGGATCGCAGATGCAGGATTATCTGCGACAGAAATTACTTACGGATGTTGAAGGTACATGTACGGGACAATTTGGATATATTGTCTGTGTGCTGGACTCACACAATATTGACGTTGGTAAAGGTAGAGTTATACCAGGTAATTTAGGATATGCAGAATTCGATGTAAGATATAAAGCAGTTGTATGGAAACCATTTAAAGGAGAAGTTGTTGACGGTATTGTTTCAAGTGTTAATAATATGGGATTTTTCGCAGATGTTGGACCTTTATCAGTTTTCATTTCAAAACATTTGATACCTAGTGATATGAAGTTTATGCCTTCGCATACTCCACCTGCATACGTTGGAGAAGACCAACTTGTTATGAAAGGTGTTAAGATTAGAATCAAGATCATTGGTACACGTGCCGACGTCAACAGTATCTCTGCCATTGGCTCTATCAAAGAGGATTATCTTGGTCCATTGTAGTATTAACGTTGTATAACTGTCTCGCATATAAAAATAGCAATACACACACACTGGAAAGGCTTAGCGAATTGCACAGAAAGTGTTGCAAAAAGCGTTTGATGTGCAACACTCTGCACCGAACAGACGGATGCTTCTTCTTGTGCAACGAAGCGACGATGTCTGCTGCTATAAACAGATCACTCACAACTGTCAAAACAGAGCTAGAATTTTTATTGGAGTCCGAGGTTATCACCGACAAGCTATATGACCATCTGATCGGTTTGCTTCCTGAAAGGTACGTCAAAGGTATGGAGATTTGTGATTTCGGTAACGATAAACCTGTTGCGGATGCTAAGGATGTCAAGGACGTTACAGACTCTGAGAAATCATCTATTATGAAAAGGGAAGACTCGAAATTTAGAGCACCTGAAAACCCACCTTCGATTACAACACCTGATTCAATGTACGTTGAAGCATTATATAGCTATAAACCACAACAATCTGATGATTTGGAAATTAACAAAGGTGATAAAATTCTGGTTTTAAATAAAGTTTCCGATTCTTGGTGGAAAGGTAAATTGAATAATAATATCGGTATGTTCCCTTCAAATTATGTCAAAGAGTTGTCATCGGATTATAAGAATAAAAATGCTGCTGAAAATGAGAAACAGATTGATCCACCTCCAAACTATTATCAGCCACCATCACAACCACCGCAACAACAATACTACCAGCAACCTCAGCAACAGTATTATCAACAGCCTGTACAACCTCAACAACAATATTTCCAACAACCCGTTGTTTATCAACAACCTCAACAACAACAGCAACCACAACAGCAGCAACAACAGCAGAGTAGTGGTAGTAGTACATTTAAGAAGTTTGGTTCGCAATTAGGTAATGCTGCTATTTTCGGTGCAGGTGCTACAATTGGTAGTGATTTAGTTAATTCCATTTTCTAGTAATGATAAATATATTATTAGTATGTAAAGATATTTATACATTGCGTTCGTTTTATAAGTTTTAGCAGTTTTAGCAGTCTCCATTTATAAATAAAAAATTGACGGGAAAAAAAGGGACGGAAAACAAATTATAAGTATATAGTGCAAATATTTAAAATAATGATTTTAAAAAAAAAAAATAGATATATATATATATAAAAAGATATATAAGTTGAATAAATATGCAAGACAAGAGGAGAAAGAAACAAAGAGGGGAAGGAAAAACAATAATTAGTATTTATTTTTCTTTTGTCAAAAAAAAAATGAAGTAAATTGCCAGAATTAGTATGACTTGCTTGGTAGTAATATAGATTTAATATTAATAAATAAACTGTAGAGAAAAAAGAGACTTGAAAGTTGGAAGTTGGAAGTTGGAAGTTGGAAGTTGAAAAAAGAGAATAGAGAATGATGGCGAAAAAGATAAAACATATACAGGCACAGATTAATCCCTGATGCTGGTATCATCGATATCATCAATAGACAAACTTTTGTTTTCTTATTTTTTTTTTCTTTCTTGCTTTCTTTTTTTGGTTTGTTGGAATATTGTAACGTTATCGTTTACCGCATTTACGTGTTTAATTCTTTGTTAATCAATTCAGTTCAATTCAGTTCACTCTTTTTTCTTTGCTTAGTTATTTAATTTGAAAAAATATTTTTTTTTTTCTTATTTTTTTTTGCTTATTTTTTTTGCTTATTTTTTTAGTATATTCTACCAGACTTCTTCTTTTGTTGTTGTTGACTTGGTTGAAATTTTTTCTTTTCAGCAGGTTTTAAAATTTGGAAAGAACATAATAAACTTTCATCAACGCTCATCATTGCACCTGCATTATCGAATTCACCACAATAATTTGGAGCTGAAAAAATTGTAACTAATTGTCTTTTACTGAAAAATTCATAACCATCTTCAACAACTTGATGAGCTCTACAAATTAAATCCATATCGTGTTTTTGTAAAAATCTTGAAACAACGTCAGGACCAAAAGTAAATGAAACACCTCTATCATTTTCTGACCAACCCATTATATCTTTATCAGGATCTGACCATAATAAATCACATAACAAACCAACATCAGGTATATCAGTTGGTCTCATAATTCTTCTAATTTGTTCCATTGTATTTAAATCTGGTGATAAACCACCATGCATTGTAAAAATTTTTTCATCAATTATTGCAGCAATTGGTAAACAATTAAAACAATCTGTAAAAGTTTTCCATAATTTAATATTATAACGTCTTTTACATTCATCATAAAATCCATAAATTCTATTAATTGATGCACATTCATGATTACCTCTTAATATAAAAAAATTTTCTGGATATTTAATTTTATAAGCTAATAATAAACAAATTGTTTCTAAACTTTGTTTACCTCTATCAACGTAATCACCTAAAAATAAATAATTTGCTTCAGGTGGGAATGCACCATATTCAAATAATCTTAATAAATCATAATATTGACCATGAATATCACCACAAATTTTAATTGGTGCTTCTAATTCTAATAAAATTGGTTGTTGAATAAAAATTTCTCTTGCTTTTGTACATAAATATTTAATTTCAGTTTCTTGTAATTGAACTTGTTTACCAGGTCTTGAACCTCTAACATCTAATAATCTATCAATTATTGAATCAATATCTACATTATTTGTAGTAATATTATTATTTGTTGATGTGGTATTATTACCACTGGTATTATCTTGATTTTCTGACATGCGGATACTATTTATATAAATATATAATTGTGATGTTTATAATATATCGAAGATGAGAGACAGAGAGTGTATATATATGTATATGTATATATATATATGTGTGTGTGTGTGTGTGGTGTTGTGTATGTGATATCTGATATATCTATCTATCTATCTATCTATCTATCTATCTACCTATCTATATAATGTTAGATAAATTGTATCAGTTGTATATATAGGATAACAGTAACAAAACAAAACCTTGTGCAGTAGGGGTATGTGGTGTGTTTCCAGCAGGAATGTTAATTTTGTTGATAAAAGCGCAGGCGGTTGCGTTTTTCTCTCGTTTCTTGAGGGCGGGAAAGGGTGAAAAGCAAGAAAAAAGAGAAAAAAAGAGGAAAAAAAAGGGAGAAACACGAAACGAAGAAAAAAAAAAAAAGAAAAACCTGAAAATCGTCGCGCCGATCGGCGGGTCTATCGGCGCGTCGACAAAATGCACAAGGCCGGGTAACGTGCGTCGATCGGCTTGAGTGTTTGTGCGGTCGGTCGGCGCGTCGGTCGACTGTGTTTGGTTGATTTTTGTTTTTTTTTTCATTTTTCACATTTTCCCATTCTGTGTCGTCGAAAATGAAATTTTTCATTTTCTTTTTTTTTTTTCAAATTCTTTCCTCTTCAACTGTGCAGTTGTCCCCCTCCAGCCAAGTTTCACGTCTTACACACTCCTCTCAACGCTTTAACTGAAGTGTGTACAGTACAGTCATGCTATCTCGTTCTGCCACATTGAAAAAATCCATCCAATTGTTATCTTTCAAATCTTCAAAATCTTTCAACTGTTTATACTCAACTACTTCAGATATTAACAATAATGATTCAATTGTTCAATTACCTCAAATTGAAAGATTAAATAATTGGTCAAATAATAATCAAGGTATACCTGGATTATTATCACAATCAACTATTAATGATATATGGTTTAATCAATCTAATTTAATATTAGATGATATTAAATATTTCCTCAATGAATCAACAAATGAAAATTATAAAGATTGTTTTATAAATAATAATCAAAATGATTCAAATTATTCAAATAATATAATCATTAATCAATATAATAATTTATTAAATAAGATTTCTAATTCTGCTTCTCATATAGATTATCCTTTATTAGATTCAGTTTCATCAATTCATAATTTATTTTATTTCTTATCTTCAATTAAAGTTTCAAATGAAAAAATTTTAAAACCTACATCAAATTCTTTATTAGAAAATGATAATTATTTAATTGATTTAGCAAATAGTTTAAATAATAATTCATTAAATAATTTAATTAATAAAAATTTTAATTCAACTTTGGAATTTTTAACTTTATTATATGATACTTCTTTATCAATTAAAGGTAATGGTTATACTTGGTTATTATTTGATACAACTTCAAATGAAAGTTTTAGTAAATTAAATCAACTTTCAATACTTAATACTTATAATAATGGTACTTTATATAAAACTGATAAAATTATTAAAACTGGTAAATCTCATGATAATAAAATTAATGGTTTAAATGATATCGATTATAATGATAATATACCTTCATTAGATGAAGCTAAAACTTTTCAACAAAATATTTTACATGATCATATACCTCTTTTAGCTATAGGCTCAAATCCAAGTTTCTGGTTAAGAGATTATGGAGTTTACGGTAAAAAACTTTATTTAAAAAATGTTTTAAATTCAATAGATTGGGATATAGTTGCTTCAAGATTACCTGAACAATCTCTTTAAATTTCTTATTTTATACAATATTTATTTACTCAACCCTTCTTCTGTATATACACAATTTCTTAGATTTACTACTTATAATCTATTATTTAATACTGACACTCTACTATCTTAATCTGTAAATCATACCATCATTCTTTGGTTTAATTGCCAAAAAAATAAAATACGTCAGACTTTCCAACATTTCCTTTGATTTTTCCTGGAAAAAAAATGAAAAAAAAATGAGAGAGAAAAGAAAAAAAATTTTTTTTTTTCATGTTCATTGATTTTTTAAACATAATCGTTAATCTAAATGCTTCATTTATCATCCATTAATCTTGACAAATGAAGAATTTAAAAGTTTTAAATAGATCTTCTATATTTATAGAATCACTAGAAGCTCCAGATTTACCACTTTTAGATGCATCTTTTGATTTGATTTCAGATTCAATTACTTTAGCTTTAGGTAATTCAAATATTGATGATAATTTAAATATTTTAGAAATTCAACAATTATTGAAAAATGGTGAAAAAATTTTATTAACAACTGTAAATTTTGAAAAAAATGATAAATTATTATCATTTATTCATTTTGAAGATTTAAATCAATTAATTTTAATTTTTAAAAATGGTGATATAATTTTATCAAATTATAATTCAAATTATTTAGAAATTATTGGTTCAATTGATAATGGTATTAAATCTGCTAAATGGTCTTATGATGAAGAAATTTTAGTTATTTTAACAAATGATTTAAATATTTTATTATTTTCAAGATTATTAGATTTAATTAAAGAAATTAAAATTAATTCAAATGATTTATTAAATTATAATAATAATCAAGTATCTTTAGGTTGGGGTAAATTAGAAACTCAATTTAAAGGTAAAGGTGTTAAACAATTAGAAAGGGAAAGAGAAATTTTGAAAAATGCTGGTTTAAATATAGATTCTGATAATGCAATTTTACATGATCCAACAATTAAATTATTACAAAATGGTTTAATTAATGATAATGATAATAATATTTCAAATATTTCTTGGAGAGGTGATTGTCAATTTTTTTCAATTAATTGTATAGAAATTAATCCATCTAATAATATTAAAAGAAGAGTTATTAGAGTTTATTCAAGAGATGGTGATTTAATTTCAATTTCTGAACCAATTAATGGACAAAATCATAATTTATCTTGGAAACCTCAAGGTTCTTTAATTACTTCATCTCAATTAAGATTTGAACCAGAAATTAATGATTATTTAAATGAAATTATCTTTTTCGAAAAAAATGGTTTAAGACATGGAGAATTTGATTCAAGATTAAATTTAAATGATGAAATTTTAAATATTATTTGGTCTTCAAATAGTGAAATTTTATTATTACATTTAAAAAATTCAATTCAATTATGGTATACAAAAAATTATCATTGGTATTTAAAACATGAAATTAAATTAAATAAAAATCAATTAATTAATTTTGTTAAATTTCATCCTGAAAATCCTTTTAAATTAATTTTAGGTACAGATTCTAATAATATAGAAATCATTAATCTAAATTATGAAATTGATAAAAGTTCAATTATTAAATCTTTTGATTTAGGTATTAATATGGTTATTGATGGTACAATTTTATTATTAACTCCTTTCTCAAAAGCTAATGTACCTCCGCCAATTGCTTTTAAAAATATAATAATCGATGAAAATATAATTAATTGTTCAATTTCAAATAATAATGAAAATTTATTTATTTTGTCAGTTGATTCAAATTTATATCATTATAAATTAAATTTATCAAATTTTAATTTTTCTTTAATCAAAAAATTAAATTTAAATGATTTATTAAATAATAATAATTATTATTTTAGAAATATTTCAATTTTAGAAAATAATTTAGTAATATTATTTGATGATATTTCTAAAAATATATCAAATTTTATTAGTTTGGATTCATTAAATTTAGATTTGAATGATATATCTGATTTACCAAATTTTAAAATTATATCAATTTCAAATGATTTATTTAATAATTATTTAACATTTCAAACAATTGATGGATCAATTTATAATTTTTCTTTTGATAATAATACATTTAATGAATTTAATTTAATTTCTAAATTTCCACAAATTTGTCCAGATTTTAAAGTCATAAATTTAAATCTTAATAAAACTGAAGAAAATTTAATCGATCCTATGTTTTCTCAAAATATTCAATTATCAATAGGTTTAACTATATCAGGAAAATTATTTTCTTCACATAAATTAATTTATCAAGGTGTAACTTCAATGTTAATTACTGATGATTATTTAATTTTCACAACTGTACAAAATCAATTGAAATTTATTCATTTAAATGATTCAATTTTAGTTAATGAAGAAGAATTTAAAATTTCAGATATAGAAAATGGAAATGAATTAAATGATAATGATAACGGAAATAGTAATAACAATAATAATAATAATAATAATAATAATAATAGTAATAATAAAAGGAAAAATAATTCCAATAATATTGTTCATGATGAAACTTTAAGAAATATTGAACGTGGATCAATTTTAATTAATGCAATACCTTCAAAATCATCAATTATTTTACAAGCGCCAAGAGGTAATTTAGAAACTATTTATCCAAGAATTATGGTTTTAAATGATATTAGAAATTCAATAAATGAGAAAAATTGGTTATCAGCTTTTATGACATGTAGAACTCATAGAATAGCATTAGATATTTTACATGATTATAATCCAAATTTATGGTTTAACAATATTGAAAATTTTATCAAACAATTAGATAAAGTTGAATATTTAGACTTATTTTTATCATGTTTAATCGAAGAAGATGTTTGTCAAACTAAATATAAAGAAACTAAATTGATCGATAATAATGAAGAAAAAAATTATGAATTAAATTCAAATTTTAGTAATTTGAAAATTAATGATGATAAAAATAATTCTAAAGATCAAGGTATTTTGAAAATTAAGAAAATTTGTGATGCAATCATTAATAAATTAGTTGAAAATCCTAAATTTAAAGTTAAATATTTACAAACTATTATAACTGCTTATGCATGTCAAAAACCTCCTTTAATTGAAGATGCTTTAAAATTAATTTCTAATTTTGAAAATGATAAAGAAATTGAAAAATCTGTTCAGCATTTATGTTTCTTATTAGATGTTAACAAATTATATAATATTGCTTTAAGTATTTATAATATTCCATTAGCATTAATAATTGCACAACAAAGTACTAAAGATCCAAAAGAATATTTACCATTTTTACAGAATTTATATGAAAAAGATGAATTAAGAAAGAAATTTTTAATTGATTCATTTTTGAAAAATTATTCAAAAGCTTTAACGTCTTTAATTCAAATTGAAGAAGAAAATATAGATGATGAAATTATTGAATTTATTAATGAACATGAATTATATAAAGATGCATTATTATTATATAAATATAATGAAGATAAGTTTAATTCAATATTATTAAATTATGGTAATTATTTACATAATAAACATGAATATTTACAATCAAGTTTAATTTTTGAAAAATTGAATAAATTTGATGAAGCATTAAACGATTATATCTTATGTAAAAAATGGGAAGAATCTATAAGCATATGTTTAAGATTTAAAGATGAAAATAAATTAAATGAAGTTTGTGAAAAATTAGTTAGTGATTTAATTTTCATTCATGATTATAAATCTGCTGCTTATATTAGTTTAAATTATTTAAATGATTTAAATAAATCATTAGAATTATATGGTAAAGAATATAAATATTCCAAATCAATTGAATTATGCTATAAATATAATAAAGTTGAATTAATTGAAAAAATAGTTGATCCTTCAATTAATGAAGGTTTTGGTGTAGTTGCAGAATTATTAGCAGATTGTAAAAATCAAATTAATTCACAATTGAAGAGATTACGTGAATTAAGAGATAAAAAATTAATTGATCCTTATTCATTTTATGGAGAAAATGCTGACAATTTAGAAAATGCTGATAATGTATCTATTGCAGAAAGTGAAGCGTCAACAAAGGAATCATTTTTTACAAGATATACAGGTAAAACTAGTGGTACAGCTAAAACCGGTGCATCACGTCGTACCGCTAAAAATAAAAGAAGGGAAGAACGTAAACGTGCAAGGGGTAAGAAAGGTACCATTTATGAAGAAGAATATTTGATTAATTCAATTGGTAGATTAATCGAAAGACTTGATAAAACTAAAAACGATGCAATCAGTTTAATTGAATCTTTAGTGAAAAGAAATATGATGGAAAAAGCATATCTAATTCAATCAAATTATAAAGAAGTCATCCAACTTTTAAGAGATAACATAGTCGAAATATATACTATGGATAAAAGAGATCGTGAAAGGATTGACGACAACGGGTTGGTGTATTATATCGATGAAATACCACTACCAAAGATCCAAGACTTCCCAACCGTTGCTGCCGTCGATTATTAGAGGATTCGGAGGTGTTGAACTTGCTTCGCGTTGAAACTATTGTGTGTATATATGTTGTGTATGGATCAAATTCTTAATTCTTTATATTTTCTTCTTTTCTTTACGATTCTTTTTCAGCAAATTCCCGTATATCCGTTATGGTCTTGACCACTTCTTTACAATATGCCAAAACCAATGAAGGCTATATTTTTAAGTTGGCAGGTTCTGAAACTGATGAGCTATTATTAATTACAAAAGATTCTTCATTAAATATAGTCTCGATTGAGAAACAAACATTTGAATCAAGTTTTCAACCAATTGCAGGACTGTTAGGTATTATTCAATTATATTCGAATAATTATATTATTCTTGCAGAAACCGCATCTAATTGTGGTACTATTTACGATGATAAGACTATTTATAAAGTTGAATCAACAGTGATTTTACCATTAGATTCAAATAAAAAACCTGATGATGATGAATCAAAATATCTTGAAATTTTGAAAATCCATCTGAATAATGCAACTTTATTCTTTTCTTATACTTATGACTTAACACAAACTTTTTCAAAGCAAAATAATAAAGATTTAAGCTTTAATGATGAATTTATGTGGAATTATTTTATTTCTTCAAAATTAATTGAATTTTCAAGTACTAATAATTTTGCAAATAATTTCATTATGCCTACAATTTATGGATATTCTAAATTTATAAAAACTTCTATTAATTCAAAACCGGTTACATTTGGTTTAATTACTAGAAGGTCAAGGCATAGAGCTGGTACAAGATATTTTAGAAGAGGTATTGATGAAAATGGTTTTGTTGCAAACTTTAATGAAACAGAACAATTTTTAATCAATCATGAAGTTAATTTATCAAATCCTGAGAAATCAATAGATAATATTTATACATATCTACAAATTAGGGGTTCAGTACCGGTTTATTGGGCTGAAATGAATAATTTGAAATATAAGCCAAAACTTTTAATTGGTGAAACTAATTATTTACCTGCGAAATCTCATTTTGATAATTGTATATCAAAATATGGTACCAATTATTTAGTTAATTTAGTTAATCAATCAGGTTATGAGAAACCTATTAAATTATCATATGAAAATGCTGTTAATGCATTAAACGATAACAATATTAAATATACTTACTTTGATTTCCATCACGAATGTAGGAAAATGAGATGGGATAGAGTTAAATTATTATTAGATCATTTACAATCAATTGGATTAAATCAATCAGATTATTCATTATTTAAAATTGGTAATAATGAAATTTCAATTGAAAAAATCCAAACTCATATTGTTAGAACAAATTGTATGGATTGTTTAGATAGAACCAATGTTGTACAATCTATGTTAGGTAGATGGTATTTACAAAAGCAATTGACAGATGCAAATATTATTAATGATAATAATAATATCGAATGGAAAGATTTAGATCCTGCATTTAATTTAGTTTTCCAAAATATATGGGCAGATAATGCAGATTATGTTTCAAATTCATATTCTGGAACTGGTGCATTAAAAACAGATTATACTAGAACTGGTAAAAGAACCAAGAAAGGTGCATTAAATGACTTAATTAATTCAATTACAAGATATATTAAAAATAATTATTTAGATGGTTCAAGACAAGATGGTTATGATTTAATTTTAGGTAATGTTTTACCTTATGAAATTACAAATTCACCATTTAAAGACTCAAGACCAATATTTTATCAAGCAATTCCATATTTTTTCACTGTTGGAGTTTGTATTATTTTAGCAACATTGGTTTGGCCAAAAGGTTCACTTTTAGAATTTAAAAATATATCCTTTATTGGAACTATGACTGTTTGGAGTGGTTTCTCATTATGGTTTATGATACAAAATGGTATTCAATTTGTCAATTGGCCTTCATTACAAAAATTAGACTTCTTAAATAAAAAGGAAGTTGTCAAAGACGGTAAAATCGATGGTTACCTGTTTGCCAAAGCTGACGGTTACAATAAATTTATTGAGCATAACAAAAAACAATAAATAAATATATCTTCCTTTTTTTTTCAGTTCTGTTTTTTTTAATGTAATTGTTTTCAATACATATATAATATATATGTATTTATTTATTTATCCATAGATATATATATACCTTAGTTTTTACAGGTTGATGTGTAGCACGAACATACTCGTATAATAGAATAATCAATAAAGCCAAGAAAAATCCGACGATCGACCCTGGAAAATTAGTCATTTATATAAAAAAATTAATTTCTTGCTTTATATGTTTGACTTCTTCCCTTGTTTCTTAAGTAAAGTTCTTGTTTTCTTTATCATTCTCTTACAATAGTTTTAAATTGTTATTGATCAAAAACTAAAATGTGTATTGAAAGAGAAGAACCAAATTATTTTGGTGCTGGTCCAGCATTATTACCAACTAAAGTACTTCAACAAGCAGCTAAAGATCTTATCAATTATGAAAATATAGGTATTGGAGCAGGTGAAATTTCACATCGTTCAAAAGCAGGTGTTGGTATTATTGATCAAACTAAAGAATCTTTAACCAAACTTTTAAATATACCAGATACCCATGAAGTTTTCTTTTTACAAGGTGGTGGTACAACAGGTTTTTCATCTATTGTAGCAAATTTAACAGCTGCTTATATTAAGAAAACTGGTAAAATTGGTACTCCTTATTATATAGTTGATGGTACTTGGTCAAAAAAATCATATGAAGAAGCTGAAAGATTAGGTTATAATCCAAAATTAGTTGTTAATACTAAAGAAATTGATGGTAAATTTGGTACAATTCCTTCAACTGATAAATGGAATATCCCAAGTGAAAAAGATGATGCATCATTCGTTTACTATTGTGATAATGAAACTGTCAATGGTGTAGAATTTAGAACGTTCCCATTTGATCAATTTAAGGATATTGAGATTGTTGCTGATATGTCATCAAATTTCTTATCTAAACCTGTTGATGTTAGTAAATTCGGTTTAATTTTTGCAGGTGCACAAAAGAATGTCGGTGTTGCAGGTATTTCAATTTATATTATAAAGAAAACATTATTAGATCAAGCATCAGCCGATGAATTGAAAAAATTAAATGTACCTGTTGTTCCAATTGCTTTTGATTATCCAACTGTTGTCAAAAATAACTCCGCTTATAATACAATCCCAACTTTTACTGTGCTTATTGTTAACTTAGTTCTGAAAAACTTATTAGAAAAAGGTGGTTTAGATGCTCAAGAAAAGGAAAACATTATTAAATCCGATAAATTATACTCAGTATTAGATGAATATTCAAATGTTTACAATTTGCCAGTCGAAAAATCTGCTAGATCAAGAATGAATGTTGTTTTCACTATTAAAGATGGTAGTCTGGACTCAGAATTCATCACTGAAGCAGAAAGTGCTGGTTTAACCGGTTTGAAAGGTCATAGATCTGTTGGTGGTATGAGAGCTTCCTTATACAACGCAGTTTCTGTAAAAAGTACAGAATTATTATGTGATTTCATTAAACAATTTGCACAAAAATATAGCAAATAATTTTGTTCTGCAAGGTAATAGAGTTATATTTGTATAGTATATATGTATATATAGATTTATATATATTATACATAGGTTCAAGTACAAACAAAATTATATAATAAGTCGATATATTCAGCTTAGTTCTTTGTTTCTTTGTTTTCTTTTGAAAAATGAAATCAACTGGGAATTGGAATACTTATAAATCAAGGTCTATTACGATAGATTGTTTTAACTGTGTTTTAAAAAAATGTCTTTTATGCTTTTATCTGAATTATCTTCATGAAATTTTTCATTATAACCATTCACATTATAACTTGTGTCAGTATTATATACTGAACCATCCAACTGTACATCATGTTCTTCTTCAAATTTATATTCATTCTGCTTTTTAGAATACTTTTCAACCAATTTGAATAAATGTTTCATTCTGGTATATGCATCTACTCTGCCATTAGAATTTATATATTGTACAGCAGATTTGGGAGTATCAACACTATCGAGATCTTCATTTAATCCAACTTTCCTCAATTCTTCGTTTACGTCAAGTTTTGCTAAACCTTTCTTGGCAAGATTAGAATTTTTATTTTTGAATAAAAATAACCTAGACTGTATTTCGGCTCTTATTTTTGCCAATCCTCCCATATCGGCAAAAATTTCCATTTTCCCATCATTTCCTTCCTTTTTTTCTTTCACTCCACTACTTCCACTTATTATAACTTTTATAAATTCTTTATACGTAAACGAAGAATCCATTTGATGAAGATAGTAATCATAAGAAAACTTAAATTCCTCTTTAAGCCATTTTGGTATCATATTATAATTTTTTTCAATCAGAATATCTAAATAATTATGAATATTCTTAGGATCGTTGGAACCATCAGTATCCATATCCAACGCAATCTTCACTAATTTACATTTTTTAACATCATCAATTATTTTACCATCATATCTATAATCAACAAAATAATCTAAAATTGCGGAAGAATCCATAGAATAATTCAAAAGAGAAACAAATGGAACACTAGTATGATCTTTAATTTTAGCAGCAAATAAATCAACCAAACTTATATGATTATTTGTTGAAAATCTCCACATAAATTGTGGATTTTCTATATACAAACGAATATCATTTTCAGTTGGTATAAAATTGTAATAGCCAATTTTAAAAAATCTTTGATCAATTTGTGATGTTTTGTAAGGGTTTGTCAAGCAAAATATGTCAAGATTAATTTTAAGGAAGAACATTAATTGAAATTGTAAATTGTATTTAGCAGCATTGTAGATTTCTGACTCACTAAAAATCTCGTATTTGTTGCGTAGAGAATAGAAAAAATTGGGTGTACTGATAAGATCTTCTTTTGGTATTAAGTTTACTTGAGAATCTTCACTAATATCTAAATCAACAATATATATCATGGGAACAAATTTATAAATTTGATAATTAATCAATTGATTTCGTATATGTATTTTATTGGAACCATGTAAGTAGCTAATCGCATTATTTTTAGATGCATTAATAGACGATGTATGGTGTGAGTTTGAAATTATAATATCATTAAGCTGTAAAGATAAAAGATAAGATATTGAAATTTCAAGGTTATGAAAAAAGTTTAACATGGAATTGAAGTAAAATATAATAAAGCTGTAACAAGAAAATAGAAACAAAAAGCAAAAAATACAAACCACCACTAAAATCATGCAAAAAATTAATGGTCCAAAGAGGTTTGCCAATCCATAGACGTAAATCAATGTAAAAAATCCCACATCAATTGACTTTTTTTCTAAAATGTTGAGCTGAATTATCAATGTTTCAACTCCAATATTGATGGATCTGGAAGAGTTTTTTGTAGTTTTTGACATCAATTGAACTTAAAGCTAGAAATTATAAGTCTCCTTCTGGAAATTTCACTTTTACCTTTTGCTTCTATGAAATTTTAAGAAAATAAATAAAAGGTTAATGCTTTCAAACCAAGTATAAACTCAGCACTGTTAGAATCAATAATATAATAATATAAAATGAGCTGTTGATCAGGTAAAATCCTATCTATGTGTTTGCTTGTGTAAAATATTATGAAAATCGTAATGAACGGGAGAATCCTGATATTAACAAATAGGTTTGCGTTTGCCTCCAATGAAAAAGGGCAACGGGCAAACGACATTTTGTAGATTCAAAACTAATTTACACAAGCTCACTGATCAACTAGTTTTCCTGGTAAAAAGTATAAAATGGTACAGTTTTGCTCATCTTCTACATGGCAACTGAAAACACATCCATCCTCATGGACATGCATTTGCAGAGTTTCACACATTTCAATTAATTTGGAAGCGTAATTCCACCATTTAGATTTAACTTTGATAGTAATATCACGTATCATATTCAAATCTTGATTATTTTGTTCTCTATGTTCGTTACTATTTTGTGTATCAACATCTTCAGGTAGACAAGTTTCCAGAAATCCTTTCCATTTTATACTCATTTTTTTACCTTCATCTTGTAGTTCTATTTTTATTTCACCTAATCTGTTGGTTATAATTTTTATTATGTCAATTGCTTTATATCTATCTACCCTTTCAAATAATGGGACAAGAGATAAATTTAAATCCAGAATTAATTTAATGTTATTAACTGAAGGCATTTGAATCTTATCTAGAAATCTATTACGTAGTAAATTCACAGGTATATTAAAAGAATGGTTAATTTCAGTTGTGCATGATATATCTTCATTGTATGAAACTGCTAAATAAACCATCCTTCTCTTATTCGAGTTAACTGAATTGGTATTATCAAGACTATTGTTACCATATGTTTCTTCACTACGGTGTAGTTTAAGTATCAGTTCAGAAGTTACAGGAGATTTCTCATATTTTTTCAAAATTTGAAACAACGGTTCTGCATTTAATTCAAGCCCAATATAATTATCTTTTGAAATAACATCAAATCTTTTAAAGGTGCTCCCTTCAATAGTGTTCCAGATGATGGGGCTCTCTTGATCAATAGAAATTATAATTAACTGCTCAGTTGTAAATTTGAAGATACATTGCTTCCTCAATAATAATATGAATCCTAAAATCTTTCTCAAGTTAGAAACATAATCTAGTTTTAATGCTAATTTCATTGTGAAGCAAAGTTTACAAACCTTCTTTTATCAATTTAATTAAACTAAAATTCATTGATATTTATCTTTTCATTAAAAGAATATATAATGAAAAAAAAACGCCAAAAGTTAAAAAAATAAGCTGCCGCTCCCAGGAATCGAACCTGGGTCCCATCGGCCACAACGATGTGTACTGACCACTATACTAGAACGGCATTTTTGTGCAAATTTTTTGCACTAGTATTTCAGTAGTATCATTAAGCTGTTGCTTTAAATAATGTCTTATAATCTTATAAAAGGCTTGTCTTAAATGTATAAATATGTAAAATTAGCAAATGCAAAAGCAAAAAAAAATTAAAACTAAGAATTTTTTTATTGTTTATTTCTTTTTTTCTGTGGATTCTTTTTACAAGTAACTGAAATCTCATTTTTCATTCCAGCTAAAAAAATAACAATTAAAAATCCTTCTTAAAAAACACATTTTTAAATTAATAATATGCTTTTAATAAAAAAATTAAATTAATAATACTGATTCCTTTGTCTCTAACATACTGTTGCTAGGCAGTGGCATGAACTCTAAGCGGTGGTAAATCATTAACATAAAAAGCCGTTCTAGTATAGTGGTCAGTACACATCGTTGTGGCCGATGGGACCCAGGTTCGATTCCTGGGAGCGGCAGCTTATTTTTTTGCCTAGTTTGCAATTTTTCAAATAGTGCGATTTCCATCTTTTTTTGATAAAGATTATCCATATAAGATACTCTATTGTTTTTAAAACGTTTTTTTTAGAAATAGAATTGTATCCTGACCAAATGTATTCGTCTAATTTCAATCCCGTTGCTGATAAACAAAAATTGGTAGATTATTACAAAGGTAAATCAAAAAGTCAATTGCCAACACCATGTTTCATTGTTAACAAAAAAGTTGTTAAGGAAAACTGTGATAAGATGCTTCAGAATGTAAAAGATATGAAAACTGATTTTAGAGCACATGTTAAAACCCATAAAACTTTAGAGTGCACTCTATTACAATTAGGTATTGATGAAAAGAATAAAGAACCTAAAACCAAGAAAATTATTGTGTCTACACTAATGGAAGCTTGGAATTTGTTACCATTAGTTGAGAAAGGATTTATTAATGATATTTTATTTAGTTTACCTGTTATTGAGAGCAGATTATTAGAGTTATATAATCTTTCACAAAAATTCAAAAATTTAAAACTAAGGTTAATGCTAGATAATTTTGAACAACTTGATGTATTAACGAACTTTAATTTAAGCAATAAAATTACAACCAAATGGTCAATTTTTGTTAAAGTCAATATGGGTACAAATAGAGCAGGTTTAAAAATTGATGATTCAAATATAGATGAAATAATTAATAAAGTACTAAAGGATTCTAAATATTCAGAAAATATTTCATTGTATGGATTTTATTGTCATGCCGGTCATGCTTATGGATCTAAATCAACAAAAGATGCACAAAAGTATTTGATTGATGAGATTGAATTTGGTAATAAAGCATGTGAGAAAGCAATTAAAATTGACTCAACTCTAAATTTAATTTTGTCCGTTGGATCTACACCTACTGCACATGTATCAAATAATGAGATAACTGAAAAAATTGAAAAACTGGGAAAATTATATGGTAAGCTTGAATTACATGCAGGTAATTATCCATTTTGTGATTTACAACAAGTTGCAACCAAATGTGTTAATATTGAAAATGTTGCATGTAAATTATTAGCGGATGTTATATCAATTTATCCAAATAGGGGATCAAAGCTACCTGGTGAAGAATTGGTTAATGCAGGTGTTATTGCATTATCAAGAGAATCCAGTCCAATTGAAGGATTTGGTAAAGTTGTATCACCTAAAGGCTATGGTAATTGGGTCATTGGCAGATTAAGTCAAGAGCATGGAATATTAGTTCCCGAAAGTAGTGAAGAATCACATCAAACTAAGTTGTTTCCAATTGGTACAAGAATTGAAATTGTTCCACAACACAGTTGTATTACTGCTGCATCACATCCATTTTATTTCATTTTTGAAGATGAAAAAAATGATAAAGTTGTTGATGTGTGGGTCCCTTATAGAGGTTGGTGAAAACAAAAAGATTTATTTTTTATAAAATTTGATTTATACAATCTTTAACCAATTTTGCAAAAGTCTTTTTAACTTTAACAGTAACATATTCATAATCTCCTATCAATTCAGGTGCTGAGTTATTGATTTTACGTTGTAGCCAAGAAGCTTCTTTTCTTGGTGTTAAAATAATCAGTTTATATTTTCTTTTCCCAACTTGAAAATTATTTATTTTATTTTTTAATAAATTGACTAATTTGAATCTTAAATTTTTAAGATTATTATTAATAGGTATAGCTATTATAACATCTAAGTTCCTTACCGAATACAGGAAAATATACTTAATGCCTGAATTATTACATTTTTTTAAAGTAATTGAATGTTTTAAAATTGGCTCAAAAGTTAAGTCTGCAAAACTTAGATCTAAAACTCCTTCATTATTAAATTTTTGTAAATAAGCAGAAATATTTTTATTAGCTAATTGTGTTATTTTATTATCATGTTTATTTTCAGGATTAAATAATATTTTATTAGGTGAAGACTTTAATTGTAAAGAAAAGTCAACTGTTGAATCAAAATTAAATTTGACATCATTGATTGGCTTTTTCCTTCGTTTGTTATTACACTTTAAAACAAATTCATTGGAGGAGCTAATATTTGATAGCTCATGTTCACATTTACTTTTTAAAGGGGATGAATTTTTTAATGTAATAATATTTGGGGAAGAAGGGAGTTTACTTAAATTAACATTTTTACAAGAAATTTTTTTCAAAAATAGATAAGAGTAAGAATCATATGATACTTTGACCATTTCCTCTGACAGTTGAAGAATAAGAAGGAAGAATTTAAAAAGTATTGAAAAAAAGGGAAACAAAAAATTTTTTTTTTCTTTAAAATGGCAAATGCTATAATAGTATTACCCAAATAAGTATTTGATTGAAATTAAAGACAATACTTTGAAATTGCTCTTTTATTTTTTTCATTTTTCAATTTTTTTTCTTTTTTTTGCAAAAACAAACTTTATTATAATATAAATTTGTGTGTATATAAGAATGAATAAATAAATAAGTTAATATATATGTAATGGAATAGTAATCAAAATGTATCTATATATAAATACATATATATAATATAGGAGATATGTGTGCATACATTATATGGTAGAGATTTAATTAGAATCTCTTTCTTTTTTATAATCCTCTAATTCCTTAATTCTTCTTTTAAAATCTAAATATTGGCAATGTTCATAATCATGTCTTTCTTCAACACAAGTCCATGGAAGATAACCACCTTGTTTTCTACATTTATTTAATGGAATCAAAAGTGAAGCACATCTATCTCTGAAAGGGATTGGAATTTGATTTTTTTTCATTTCCTCATGTGAAAGAAGTTCAGGAAGTTCAGTAATAGCCATGGTTGTATGATAAAAGTATGCTTAAAGGTATACAAAAGACTAAAATGTAACTGAAACAATTTATCAACCAACAATAAAGCAGTTTTATATGAGATGTGTTTTAATTTTCATGAGTTGGTGTGTTTGTAATCGTGATTTTACGTAAGCAGACACAGTAATTTCATTTTCTTTTACATTTTTCAATTTTTCTCGTTTCCCCTCACTGTATACAATTATTTACACGCAATAAATGTATGGCAGACTCACGTGACTTTGTGCTGCGCCGATCGACGGGGCAATTTATTTAAAAAAAATCATTTTTTTCCAGATTTGTCAACAACTGAAAAAATTAAAAAAAAAAAATGATTTATCAGTAATAATAAACAAATAATTTGCCTTTTTGGTTTATTGTTGCATTTTAGAGAGCAGGTCTTTCTTCTTTTTCTAGCTTTCAGTGGTTAATTAATATAGGCCTTTTCAATATTACCTGAAATTATGTTGGATGTTGAATTGGAGGATGCCCAGTCTTATGATTCGGGCATTAGCTTGAATCACCAAAAAGTGGCTCATCTGAAACACGAAAATATTGACATCGACGCTGATGTCAATATGGATATAACTGACTCTTTGGAAAGCCAAGACAACAATAATCATAAATCTACCAATCTAGATATTATTGTTGATAATGAGGATATACCCGAAGATTCAACTCATCCTAACGACTTAAAAACTATAGACAATAATGAACATAATGAAATTGCTGAAACTGAGCAAAATATTACAATTGATAATAACATAAGTAATTCGACTCCTACTAATTCTACAACTATTAATAATAATAATACCACAGCAAATTTTAATTCTCTTTCAGTTATCGGTATTGATCCATTGATTTCTTCACCTAGGAAAAATACACAGAAACTTTTAAATCCACCTGTAAATCATTTGCCTCGTTTAGTAATTTCAAAATTAATCTTAACAAATTTTAAATCCTATGCGGGGACTCAAGAAATTGGACCTTTCCATCCATCATTTAGTGCAGTAGTTGGTCCAAATGGTTCAGGTAAATCAAATGTTATTGATTCAATGTTATTTGTTTTTGGTTTTAGAGCTTCTAAAATGAGACAATCAAAACTTAAAGAATTAATTCATCATTCAGAAAACTTTCCTAATTTACAATTCTGCCAAGTTGATATTTACTTCAATAAAGTTATAGATGATTATGATTCAGATGGAAAACTTGTCACTAATATAATCGATAATTCAAAATTAATCATTTCAAGAAAAGCAACGAAAAACAATGTTTCAACGTATTATATTAATGACAAACCAAGTAATTACACAGAAGTTACAACTTTATTAAAAAAAGAAGGTATAGATTTAGATCATAAAAGATTTTTGATTTTACAAGGAGAAGTTGAAATGATAGCACAAATGAAACCCAAGGCTGAAAATGAACACGATGACGGTTTATTAGAATATTTAGAAGATATTATAGGCACTTCTAAATATAAAGAACAACTTGAATCAATTTCAAAAGAAATTGAGAATCTAAATGATATTTACATTGAAAAGGATAAAAAATTTCAATATGCAACTTCTCAATTTGAAAATATTGATAAACAAAAGGATTTAGCTATAGACTTTTTAAAATTAGAAAAACAATTAGTTGATGAAACTAAAAAATATTGGTATTTAATGAAATTATCTCATGAATTATCTTTCAAAAAACAAAATGAAAAATTAAATTCTTTAAATGAAGAATTCGAAGATATCGAGAAAAATATTGAGACTTCTAAAAAGAATTTGAAAAATTTAAGGAAAAATAAAAATGATTTAAATTCAAAATTATCAAACTTTGAAAATAAATTAAATGCCGAAAAGAAACAGCTTAGAATTTTTGAAAAAGATCAAATTTCTTTAAATGAAAAAATAAAAAATCAAGATAAAAAAAGGGAATCTTTGAAAAAATCATTACTATCAGACGAAAAATCACTCAAAACGTCTGAAAATGAATTAATTTCATTGACAGAAAGTTTAAAAAATTATGATAATGATGTAATAACTTTAAATTCAGATTTGAATGTGGAAAACGAGAAATTGGATCAAATCAAATCTGAGTTGTCAAGTAAAACTAAAAAATATTCTACTGAAATTGAAAAACTACAAGAACAATTAGAACCATGGACAAATAAATTAGATGAAAAACAAAGTCAAATCAATATAACTAATTCTGAGATCGAGATTTTGAAAAATCAGTTAGATTCCATAAACAATCAAAATAATGAATTGAAACAATCAATTGAAACTAAAAAGGAAAAAATTAAAATAAATAAGTCAACTATTGAAGATTTGAATAAAGAAAAAGCGAATGCACAATCGATTTTAGATTCTTATAGCGATAAATTTAATGATGCAGGTAAGTCTTTAAATAGTTTGGAACATAAATTAAATGAACTTAGAAACAAAATTGATTATGCTAAAACTTCTGCCACAAATTTTGAAACTCAAAATAAAGTTTTGAACGCTTTGAATAGGTTACAACAAACAGGTAGAATAACGGGTTTTTATGGGAAACTAGGTGATTTAGGTGTAATTGATGATAAATATGATATAGCTATCTCAACAGGGGGTGGTGCATTGAGTGATTATGTTGTTGAAACAGTTGAAGACGCCCAGAATTGTATTCAATATTTAAGGCAAAATAATTTAGGATTTGCTAAATTTATTGTTTTAGAGAAATTAAGGAAATTTAATTTAAATAAAATTAATACACCTTCAAATATTCCTAGATTATTTGATTTAATTAATCCAGTAGACAAAAAATTTTTACCTGCTTTTTATAGTTCAATGTATGATACCTTGGTTGCACCAAATTTATCAATAGCAAACAAAGTTGCATTTCAAGGTACAAAAAGATGGAGAGTTGTCACATTAGATGGAAAATTGGTTGATGCTTCTGGTACAATGTCAGGTGGTGGTTCAAGGCCTAATAGTGGAGCCATGAAATTATCTTCAAATTCTAATTCTGTCTCAAATAATAATATTATATCACAACAAGAATTAGAATCTTTGAAGAGAGATTATATGATCAAAGAAGAAGAATATAGAAACAGTGAAAGCGTTTATCAAAAAATTGAACAAACACTGAGAAATTCTCAAGAAAATATACCAAAATGGTCAAATGATATATTAAAATATGAAATGGATAATTCGTCATTAATTGAAGACATAAAAGAATGTGAGCATAGATTAATGTTAATAAATTCCAAAAAAAATGAGACTAATAATCTTGAAATTGAAATCAATAAACAGATTAAAACTTTAGGTGTTTTCAATTCGGAAAAAAATAAAATTGAAGAGGGTTCACAAGGTTTATCAGAAAAAATATCTGAGTTGCAACAAAAAATTTTAGATATTGGTGGTCTTAAATTGAAAACACAAACATCTAAAGTTAAATCATTAAAAGATAGCATTCAAATAAAAAATGAGATGAAAGCTAGGGATGAAATGAAAATTACTAAATTGAATAATTATTCTATCAAACTAAATAAATCAATAGAAACTAATAAAAAAGAGCTAGACGATTTTGAAAATATTACAGAATCATTAGCTAAGAATTTTAAAGAAGTCACTAATAAAGTTAATGAATTAACAGTTATTATTCAAAGTAGTATGTCTGAAAAAGCGGAGATCAGCGATAAAATTATGGAAATTGATGAAAAAATTGAGGCTGAAGAAACCAAAATTACAGAGCAATCTGAAACAATTGGTGAATCACTAAAAAATCTCAATAAATTGAAAGCAAACATTTCCAAGATTCATGATGAGATTGATTATGCAACGAATTCCCTTAAAGGCATTGAATGTAGAGATGTGACAGATTATATTTCTTGGATATCTGAAGATGATCCTTTAAGAAATGAATTAATTCAGAACAATGATTCAATTGATCTGCAATATAATGAGAAAGAAATTGAAGCATTGGATTTAAGGATAATGGGTGATAGAGTTGATGCTATCAAGGATCAATTGTCCAATTTAGTGGTAAATTTAGATATTTTAATTACATATGGTAATAAAAAAGTTAGTTATGAAGAACAGAAAGAATCATTAGACAATACACTACAAGAGTTAAACGAGGTTAAAGAAAAAAGTGAAGAGTTAAATAAACGTCGAAAAGATGAATTTGCTATTGGGCATAAAGAAATTTCATCTACTCTAAAAGATATGTATTCATTAATTACAGCTGGTGGAACGGCAGAATTAGATTGTGCAGATACCAATGATTTCTCTGAAGGTATTGTTTTTTCTGTTATGCCCCCAAAAAAATCATGGAGAACAATTTCAAATTTATCAGGTGGGGAAAAGACATTGGCTTCTTTGGCGTTGGTGTTTGCTTTGCATCAATATAAACCAACCCCTTTATACGTTATGGATGAAATTGATGCGGCGTTGGATTTTAAAAATGTTAGTATTGTTGCTAATTATATAAAGTCCAGGACCAAAAATGCACAATTTATTGTCATTTCTTTAAGAAATAATATGTTTGAATTGGCTGAAAGATTAGTTGGAATTTATAAAACCTGCAATATGACCAAATCTGTTACATTGGTGAACAAAGATTTGATTTCTACTGCAAGTGAATAAAATTTTTATGCTTTATAAATATTATGTACAAGTATTATGTAGAAATTACAAAGGAAAAATTTACGATATTATTAAATTGTTAATTGTTCTAGTTTCTTAGTTAGTGATTTGTTGTTATAAGCTTTGGGGGTAAAAAATTTGTTTACAGGTGGGCGTTTCGTTTTTCTTAATTTTGGTTTATCAGTGAGATTATGCTTACGGGAAATTGTTGAGTCTTCCATATTAAATCTAAATAACATATCACCTACTGAGACTGGTGGACCAAGCTTCTTTATTTTTTCAGCTTTTGCTGCATCTTTGGATCTCTTTTTAAGCCATTTTCTTAAACGTCTTTCTGCAACAACTTTAGGAAGATTGGAGAAGTCTGGAGGGTTGTCAATTGATGATAAAATATGATCTTGTGAAGGTTTTGTTGGATCTATATTAGCTGCATCTTTAACAAATTTAGTTTCCTTCATTTCACCATTCGTATTCATGTTGTCTAATTCGGCTTGCTTAGTAAGTTTCTTTCTGAAAATCAAATTGTTTCTAATTTCTGGTGATGCAAGCATTAAACATAAAATCAATGTATAATAAGCATCGTTTGCACCATTGTGTAAAAATGCATTAGGTATAGATAGTTTATCTAATATATAAGCTAATGATGATTTTGTATTCTTAGTTCCTACCAAACTATACCATAAATTTGATGTGTCGATAATTTTAAATTTATCAGGAATACTATATCCTAAATGTTTGAAACTATTTATATCACCTGAAACATTATGACCAACAATACAAGTTTTATCTCCCAGCATGTTAAAAATTGTATCCATTGCAAGTGGAATGTTACATATAGGAATAACGATCGATTGACCTGTAATATTGTTCATTCTGACATCAGGGACAAATGCACTGTTTCTCAAATTTAAATGTTCTTTTATTATAAAATGAATTGAAGGTATATGAGGCATTAAAGCAAACCTTTGATAGTTTGGATTATAAATGCTAATACCAACTTCAATAACTTTATTCACAGAACGTTCAAAAAATTCATTATCAATAGATACAATATTATACTCACGTTTGTTTATAATTTCAATAGCTTCTTCAGGTGAAATATATTTATAATTACTACTTTTCTTATTTTTACTCGGACTTTTAACATCATTGCCACTTTTATTTAAAATCTCAGTTTCATTATCTTTTGAATTATTATTCTGCTCATTATGTTTTTTAGATGTTTTATTGGCTTTGAAGTTAGGGGATAGATTTCCTAAACATCTTTCTATTTGATACTTTATTTCTTCATCAGAAGTTTTAAAATGTGAAGGCTCAATAGATTTAGAAGAGTCTAAATCATAAAGAGAGAGAGTTTCATTTGAATCATCTTCATTTGTTTCTTCATTTTGTTTATTTTTTGTTTTCACTTGTTTCTCAGCTGGTTTTGATTCTATTGTTAAATTATCAATATCTGAAGATAAATCGGAATCTGTGTGTAAATCAGAATTATATTCAGATTCAAAAGACTCAATACTTTTGTCTTTATGAAGAAATTCTGATGATTGCATTAACCTATTTTTTAAAGGTGTTTGTTTAAAATCGGAGCTGTAAAATCTGTTAGCAACAAAAAATGAATTTCTTAAACTATTTGATTTTATTGAATAATTAAAATGTATATTGTAAAGTAGATTTATATGTTTTGAAGGTATCAAACGCATTTAGGTTGAAGTATGCGTTGCTTCAACAATATCATAAGAAACCAGAGAAAAAAAGGTAATAAAAAAAACTTTAAACGAAAATGCGGAAGAATTTTGTGTAGCATGAACATAATCATGAAAACTGTTACGTAAATGAAGGAAACGGCAGATAAGAGCCAATATTACTTCTTAATAAAATGATCAGAACCCAATGATTTAGTAAATTTCCTAATATTAATAAGCTTTACCGTTTGCTTTTATAAAAAGTTTTCCTAATGGTATTTTTTTACATAAACTTTGAACTTTTTTAAGTTTCTCATAATAAAAAAAATATAATATATCTATATTATGTATTTATATATTATATATATGTATGTACATGTATTTATATATAGGTAATATAATGAATATGATGATGATGTTTTATGTCTACAAATCGATCTTGTTAAATTATTTTATCTAATTCTATTCATTTTGTCTTCGATCTTTTTTTTTGTTTTTTTTTTTTGCTTTTTTTCTTTGGCTAATTTATTTTTTTAAATTCGTAATTAATATATATATGTTTATATATAATGTGTGTGTGTGTGTGTGTGCGTGTATGTAAATTCACATGTCTATTCATTGATGTATATGCAAATGTGTTTTGAAAACAAAAATTATATTTTTCTATGTTCAGTATCATTTGAATCATTTGGATCTAGTAAGGACAGAATTTGTTAAAAGCTCAAGTGCACTTCTTGCATCAGATTCTGGCAACATTCTTAAGTTTTTTAATGCATCATTTCTATATTTTTCTGCAAGCTCTCTAGTTCTTTCAACACCATTAGTTTCATCGACAGTTTTTTTAGCAATTTCGACGTCACCTTTTCCTGAAAATTTCCTTGCAATTAAAGGACCTAATTCAGGTTTATCTTTCCAAGCAAAAAGAACAGGAGCAGTTGC
Organism: Pichia cabralensis; assembly: GCA_030569495.1. Taxonomy (NCBI): domain Eukaryota; kingdom Fungi; phylum Ascomycota; class Pichiomycetes; order Pichiales; family Pichiaceae; genus Pichia; species Pichia cabralensis. The sequence continues at coordinate 8,997 of JAJMLC010000004.1, read as the reverse complement.
TAATCCTAATTTAAGATCTGCACCTGCTGGTTTACCTAATAATTCTGCAGTAGTTGTATAATCTAACATATCGTCAACAATTTGGAAACATAAACCTAAATTTCTACCAAATTGATAACAATTTTCAATTAAATCTTCATTACAACCAGCTAAAATAGCTGTTGATCTTGAACTTTTAGACATTAAAGAAGCAGTTTTTAAATATGTTTTATGTAAATAATATTCAAAAGCTGCATTAAAATTATCTTCATGCGAAATAGATTTTGGTGTATTAACTGAATATTCATGAACTTTAACGGGTACTTTACCTGTTGGTTCAGGTATGGTTTTAATTGTACCGTCATTTTCAATTTTTTTCAAATTTGGTTGAATAACAGTATTTTTCAATTGCATAAATTCACCTTCAACTAAATTTGCAATTGCAGTTGACATTAATTCAACAACTTCACTATTTCTTAATCTACCTAAAGAAACAGAAGCTCTACCAAGTAAAAAATCACCAGCTAAAATAGCCATTTTATTACTAAATGCAATATTACCACTATCTCTACCCCTTCTAGAATCTGCAAAATCTATAACATCATCATGTAATAATGAAGCTGTATGAATCATTTCAGTAATTTCTGCCAATCTTCTCTGTTTTGGTAAAATACCATTCTTTTTATCAAGTTTAATATATTGATCTTGATCAATCATTGGTCTACTTAAAGGATTTAAAATAATATTTGGATTAATACCATGTAAAATTTTTAATGGAGATATTGATTCTAAAGGATTAGCACCTGCAAAAGAGAAAGCTTTTGGTGTACCTTTAAATTCGGGTTGATCATTAACATCATATTGATCAATTACAATTCTAGTTCTTTCATTTTCTGGTATTTCAGATAAAGCTTTTGATAATAAAAGTACAATTAAAGGTCTAACATTTTTACCTTCAGCTTCAAAATAATATGATGCAACCCTATTTAAAACCGGATGTCCAGAACCTATTAATTGAGCTATATGTTTAGCTAAAACACCCATTTCAGCTGAAACCATTGAAAATGGATCAAATTTATTAGAAGTCCCTGGTTGAACCATTTTTTCAGCAGTTTCAACGGCAGTTCCAAAAGTCGAACCATAACGTTTAAAAGATGGGGAATTTTTGATAAATCTTGAACTATTTCTTAGCACAAGTTTTGAATGATTTCTTAGCATTTGAATGAGTGGAATATTGTTAAAATAGTAGAGATAATTTTAAATTTAGATAAATTAACAGAAACAGTACAAAAAAGAAGACGCTGCAGAATCCTGATAGAAGACAACACCCACTCCGTCTTTGAAATATTTGGTCCTTAAACATGTTCAAATAAAACGTGAGAAACGCAATGAAATTTTTTTTTTTCTTTTTCTTTCTTTGAAACTTGAAATTTGAAACCAAAGAAAAAACTTTTGCTGGAAATTTTCGGAAGCAATGAAATAACGTTGGCAACTGGATTACAACAATTGAATAACAATGACGGAGTGGTTGACATCTTTTCCTTTGACACAATATATTCAAGAGCAAACAAAAAAACATGTTTGTAAAGCAATTAGAACTGGACCTGTACCTCAACATATAGGTTTTATAATGGATGGTAATAGAACATACGCTAAAAGGAAACATATAGAAGCAAAAGAAGGGCATAGTGCAGGATTTGATAGTATGTCTAAAATATTGGAAGTTTGTTATGATTGTGGAGTTAAAAGTGTGACAGTATTTGCATTTTCAATTGAAAATTTTAAACGGTCAAATTATGAAATTAATTGGTTAATGGAATTGGCTAAAACTAAATTCAAACAAGTCGTAGGTAATGGAGAATTATGTGAACAGTTTGGAATTAAAATTAAAATATTAGGAGATTTGAATTTATTACCATTAGATCTACGTAAAGTTTTACTCGAAGCACAGGAGATTACCAAAAACAATTCAAGAGCAGTTTTAAACGTTTGTTGGTCATATACTTCAAGGCATGATATGACACAATCGATACAGCAAATTGTTGGTATGTTTGATGGAAATAAAATTATTGACAGTAAAAAAAATAAATCAATTGATAATATAAAAAATATAGACGAAGATTTGATATCTAAAAAATTATACACTGGAGATTCACCACCATTGGATTTGCTAATTAGGACATCTGGTGTACATAGGTTGAGTGATTTTATGTTATGGGAATGTTGTAGAGAAGGGTGTACGATTGAAATAATAGATGTTTTATGGCCACAATTCAGTGCTTTGAATATGGTATGGTTGTTGGTAAAATGGAGTTTCCAGAAAACTTATAATAGTAATAAAAATAACAATATAATAATATGATAAAGTATCTGAATATACTAAGACAGGAACGTATGGAATCAATGTATAGTAGCGTATAAGCAATACCAATAAATAATCAAACAATTTCGACGTGTTTGTATTCTAAATATTCCTATATATTATATCGTTGTATATATATATACATGTATACATATACATATATATATATGTATGTGTGTGTATGTGTGTGTGAGTTTGCGTATATTTTTATGTCTATACAATTGGTGACAACTATGAGATTTGGAAAACTATAAAAAAGAGATGTTTATAGTTTAGTTTATTTTGCATCTTTATTGATTTTTTGTGCTTTTTCAAATTCATCTTTGAAGCTGTCAGCTTTCTCTTTGTTACCAAATCTTATTGCAAGGGTTTGAGCTTCAGGTTCACCATCTGAAACATCAGCGGTAACGGAATAAACCCATGATCTATCAGAGCCAACATTTTCTTTTAATGTATAGTCAGGATGAATAATATGATTTGCACAAACTTTTAAAGTTTGATCTCTTCTCATTAAAAGTCTAACTTTACCTGTTGTATTATGTTTCAAAAATTTGACATCACCTGTACCTCTCTCTTTCCATTCTTTTGCATCAGGATGAAATTTAAACAATTTTGCTCTAGTTTTGAAAATGACTTCTTCATTTTCTTCATTTGTTTTAACTTCAACTTTTTCAAGTTTGACTAAAGGTTCAAAATGAACATCAGGCTCTTCTTCGTCTGCTGCATCTTCTTTTTCTTTGTCATTTTCTTCTTTTACTTCTTTTTTATCTTTATCATCTTCTTCTTTATCATTTTCAGATTTCTTTACAGCACCTCCAAACATTGCAAAAACATTCGTGGAAAGTGGTTTCTGTTCAGATGCAGTACTTTTGGTAGTAGATTCTTTAATATCGGACATGGGTAGTAGTACAACGGTTGTTTCAAAAGTTAATTCTTCTTGAAATGAAGCATCAAACGGGAGAAGAAAAGAGGAAAAATCCGGGAAAAAAATCGAAAAAAATCGAAAAAAAAAGTTTCCTCGTTTGCCACCAAAACAAAACAAGGGGCCGGGTAATAATTATTTGCAAAAGAGTTACTTGTTGCTTATGCTTTCTTTTTCTTAAACAAGAATTGGATACCATGGCTGAAAATACAGGTGGTAGAAAGAAGAATAGGACGATATCAATTGATATCGATCCTTTGGAACCGGAAGACTTGTATTATGGGCCAAATACAGATCCTTCAAATGCTGCTTCAAGATTTTCAAGACTCAGAACAAGATCAGTGGTGGCACCAAAACAGACACATACTTTTAGTGGCTTCAGCAGAGTTAACGATCTGTCATTAAATGAAGATGATAACAGCTATTATTCCAAAAGAGAGAAACCGAAATTCACAATGGATCAAAGTAGTGATGATAATGATAACGACCTAGATAACGATGTAGATAATGATAGAACCGAAAGTGAAGATAAGGACATAGATAACGGTAAGAATAAGAACAAAGCTAAAAATAAAAATAAAAATAAAATAATTGATAATGCATATCAAAGAATTGATACTTTATCATTTGAAGATTTAAGGAATTTAAAAAATCTTAGTATTTCACCATCCGGAACTAATCACAATACACCGATCATGTCAGAATCCGAATCTGATTATGAATCTAATTCAAATTCAACAACTGATTCGGATCCTCAAATTTCAAGCGTTCCTTTAATGAAAATTCAATCAACTGGTTCTCTAATTGGAGAATCTGAAATTTCTTTAGTTAATTCACAAGATAAAATTTTATCTTCTAATGAAACTGAATCAGACTCAGAATTAGAAGTTAAAAATAATGAAAAGCCTAAAACCAAGAATAATAATCTTAATGTATCTATTCCTTTTCCTAAAAGTACTGAAGTTAAAAATAATATTGACAGAAAATCATTATCACCATCATCTCCTACTATTAGAAGAAGAGGATCAGCAGATTTATCAACAAGTAAATCAAATTCGAAAAGATTTTTTATTAGTGATATCGATGCAACGTTAAATGAATTATTACACAATGAAGATACTGACCATAATTGTCAAATTACAATTGAAGATACCGGGCCAAAAGTTTTGAAATTGGGTACCGCAAATTCAGCAGGATTTAAACAATATGATATTAGAGGTACTTATATGTTATCAAATTTATTACAAGAATTAACAATTGCTAAAAGATTTGGAAGAAAACAAATGATTTTAGATGAAGCTAGATTAAATGAAAATCCTGTTTCAAGATTGAAAAGGTTAATTACTACATCATTTTGGAAAAATTTAACTCGTCAAGTTAATGATCAAACCATTTTAGAAATGGCAAAAGATACAAAAATTAATTCAAAAGAAGCAAAATTCCCAAGAATTTATATACCTTTTAATGAAACTGAACAATATGATTATTATTTAAATCTTTCAAAAAAATTTAAAGATTATAATTTACAAGTTGAATATTTACCTAAAAATATTACAGAAGATTTTGTTAAATCGATTAATAATAAACCAGGTTTATTATCTTTAGCTGTTAGGCATAAATCTAAAAATTATGCAGATTTAGAAGGATTCCCTTATATTGTTCCTGGTGGTAGATTTAATGAACAATATGGATGGGATTCATATTTTGAAACATTAGGTTTATTAAGTTGTGATATTTTAGAACCTTGTATTGGAATGTGTGAAAATTTTATCTTTGAAATAAATCATTATTATAAAATATTAAATGCTAATAGATCATACTATTTATGTCGTTCACAACCTCCATTTTTAACTGATATGGTTTTAAAAATATTTGATTATATTAATTTGAAATTTGGAAGACAAGATTTAGATTTATTAAAAAGAGCTATTTTAGCAGCAATAAAAGAATATAATGAAGTATGGTGTTCAACTCCTAGATTAGATCCAATTTCTGGATTATCAACTTATCATCCTGATGGTAAAGGTATACCTCCAGAGACAGAATCGAGTCATTTTAATACAGTTTTAAAACCTTATTGTGATAAATATAATATGAATTTTAAAGAATTTACCAAGGCTTATAATGAAGAAATTATAAAAGAGCCGAAATTAGATGAATATTTTTTACATGATAGAGCAGTTAGAGAGTCTGGACACGATACATCATATAGATTAGAAGGTATATGTGCAAATTTAGCAACGGTTGATTTAAATTGTTTATTATATAAATATGAAAAAGATATTGCATTTGTTATAAAAAAATATTTTAATAATGGTTTAGAATATAATGGAAATATTGAAACAAGTGAAAAGTGGGAGAATTTATCAAATGTTAGGAAAAATTTGATAGAAAAATATATGTGGAATGAAAAGGAATCATTATATTTTGATTATAATATTAAAACCAAAAAACAATCTACTTATGAATCTGTGACATCATTTTATGTATTATGGGCAGGTTTATGCTCAGAGGAAAGGGCAAATATATTAATTATGAATTCATTGCATAAATTTGAAGAATTTGGAGGACTCGTATCGGGTACAGAGAAATCTAGAGGTGAAATAGGAGTTTCAAAACCTTCTAGGCAATGGGACTATCCATTTGCATGGGCACCTCATCAAATTTTAGTTTGGGATGGACTGAAAAATTATAAAAGGTTTGATCTAGCTAGAAGACTTTCTTATAGGTGGTTATATTTAATGACACTTGCATTTGTTGATTTTAATGGAATTGTCGTAGAAAAATATGATGCTACAAGTGAAAGACAGCCACATAAAGTTGAAGCCGAATATGGAAATCAAGGATCAGGATTTAAAGGAGTTGCAACAGAAGGTTTTGGATGGGTTAACGCAAGTTATCTTTTAGGGTTAGAAAATTTAGATACATTGTCTAAAATGGCTCTTGGAATGGTAACCAGCCCTGTTGATTTTTTTACCAAGATGAACCCATCAGAAAGAGTAAAATATGGTTTAAATTAAATACATGGAAGTATAGGGAATTAGAAATAATAAATAATCAAGGAGAGTTAAGCTTTGATAAATTTTATAGCAAATTGTGTAATTATTTAGTTTATAGTAAATAATAGGGAGCTCAATGAAAATTCGCAGCAAAATTCGGATAATAAAGTAAACTCCACAGATAAATTCACCCACACATGTGCATTGTTAATCATATATCAATTACTTTTACTCAATAAGCAATGAATTATAATATACAGATTGCTGGACATAGAGGGTATGTTTTTATTTTATACAGCTGAAATTATATGATTCCAAGAATACTAACGATATTCAATTGAGATAATATATATATATATACGTATATATATATTAAATCATTAAAAATATAAGTAAATATAGATACAAAGCATCGTATCCGGAGAATACAATTTTAGCATTTCAAGAAGCTGTTGATGCAGGATGTGGTGTAATTGAAACTGACTTGCATATTACTGCAGATAATTATGTGATTATAGCGCATGATATAGATACTTCAAGAGTATTCGGTGTTGACCATGATATAACAAAAACAAATTTTAATGGAGTACTTGATCAATTATTAACATTAGAAGAGCCTAGATCCAAAATCCCAACATTTGATGAGTTGCTTCAATGGTGTATTAAAGTAAATGATCAAAATGGTTTCAATCAAACCAATGATAACGTCATAAAATTAATGCTAGATATCAAAGTTGATAATGATCCTATAATATTATATGATTTGATTTGGGATTCTTTTAATAAATTTAAAGGCATTGATTATTGGAAGGATAAAATCATATTTGGAATTTGGAGAGATGATTTTTATATACCTTCAAAGTTAGATGACTTTAAGGTTATTAATATTGCATTTGATTTTATGACTGCACAAAAAGTTAATGAAGCTGTTAAAAGCAAAACTAAAAATTCAAAGTTATATGGGGTTTCATTAATAAATCTAAGTTTACAAAGACAAAACGAAAAGGATAATATTATTCAGTGGGCCAAAAATCAAACTTTAAAATTATGGTTTTGGACTGTAAACACAAATCAAGAATTAAAAGAAATCATAGAAGCATTTGCTATAAATGAAAATTGTTACTTGTTAGAAGGTGTGGTTACGGATAATCCTATTGCATTAAAAAATGAATCTGCTGTAAAAAATTATGGATATGTTACATGTATTAAATTTTGGTTTAAACTGAGACTATATGGAACTTTCTTATATTTTTTAAGAAGAGGATATAATTTGAGTACTGTATTTGTTATACTAAAAAAAATTGGATTTATTTAAGTTAAACTCTTATTCTTTTGTTTTCGTCTTAAGTGGCAATTACTAATATTTAAGAATTACTTAAACTTTGAATTTTTATTTTATTTTATTTTATTTTATTTTTAAAAAAATTAATAGACAATGAATAATAAATATTGCTATTTAATTGATATATAAACAGATTATTTTAATCTTTTTTTGAGCCCCATTTAACACCTAAAAATCCATTTGAGTTAAATAAGTTAAAATTTTTTTGTGCATAGGAAGCTTTGGGACCTCCAACTAAATAATGTTTTGGCATTCCTTTAACTTCAAAAGATACATAAACAAGTTCTTGCTCAATAAAATTCTTTTCAATAGCTTCTAAATTTACAACTCCAATATTTTTATAACTTTCAACAAAAAAGCGCATAATCATATGTTCTTCATTATCTTTACCAGTGAATTTAGTTGCTTGAACTGGTTTGTTTCTGGTCCATATATCAGGAGATGTACCACCATAAGCCTTTAACCTGATTCCTCCTTTTTCAATTTCCTCTTGGGTGTAACCCAAATGTTCAAGGCATACATGATCTTTTTCAATCATGTTTACAACTCTGTTAAAAGTAGATGTTTCACCAGATGGAGAGAGTAATTCCGTTGCAATTAAATATGTGGTAACTAATGTAGCGCCACCTGCAATAATAATTAACCATGACGAAAATAATAGCTTTGATCCTGCTTTAATATGATATATTATATTGTTTGCTCTTTCTTGGGCAGTAACTGTTTTTTCTGACGATTGGGAATAAAATTTAACATACTTATTTTGATTATAAGTTGAAGGATGCTTTAATATTTTGAAATTTTTGGAAAAGTTTGAAGTCAAACTTCTGCTTCTAAAACCCACACTCAACATAAAAGGTTAAACAAGTATATTTATATATAAAAATATACTTAAATCTTGCATTTAGATTTGTAAAGAAGAATAATGGATATATAATGCAAATAATGAGTTTTTCAAAAAAAAAATTAAAATGACAAACATGTCGCACAAAAGAGAATAAAAATCCACAAAAAAATTAAGTAAATGCCTGCACCCATGCTGGGAGTCGAACCCAGAATCTTTTGATTAGAAGTCAAACGCGTTAACCATTACGCTACACGGGCATTACTTAACAATATTACAGATTACTTTAGCTTTGAGTTACTAATTTATTTGGTGATTCCAAGAATATAAATGAATGACAATAATTTACTTTCAATGGATAGATTATTCGTTGGCATGAGAGTGACAGATAATTATGTCCTCTAAAATATTATATTGATATCTTATATACGTCCAAGTTCGTAATAAATAACTTGTTAAGGGAATACAAATAATATAAATAAAAGGATTGTAAATCGAGAGTGGAAAATGTCGACTATTTAGATAGTTCTTCCATTTTCCCAAGGGAACTCC